>JAABKJ010000755.1:55672174-56112228 GCA_011634705.1 Andricus grossulariae | reverse complement strand
TGGTAGTAGTGATGGTGGTGGTAGTAGTGATGGTGGTGGTAGTGACGGTGGTGGTGGTAGTAGTGGTGGTGAAGCTAGTGGAGGTGGTGGTGGTGGTATAAGTGGTGGTGATAGTAATGGTAGTAGTGATGGTGGTGGAACTAATGTTGTTGTTGTTGGTGGTGGTGGTGGTGGTAGTAGTTGTGGTAGTGGTAGTAGTGGTGACGGTGGTAGTAGTTGTGTTAGTGGTAGTAGTGGTGGTAGTGGTAGTATTGGTGGTGGCGGTGGTGGTAGTAGTGGTCGTAGTGGTGGTGGTGGTGGTAGTAGTGGTGGTGGTGGTGGTAGTAGTGGTGGTGTTGGCAGCAGAGGTAGAGGTGATGGAGGTAGTGGTGGACGACGACTATTGCTCAGCTATCCCACTGTATCTATACTTCTCAAAAGTCCTAGAACTTGAGGCCTGTCCGTAAATGATGAGTCGCTGGTTCACTGTCGTTTAGCTCGAACTAGACCTATGCTCTCGTTCTCTCTTACGTATACTATTACTATGTACACTTTCTTTTTTGCAAAAACATCTCCGCCTCATAAAGCAGAGGCAATTCATCCTATCCTTCGACTTAATGTTCGAATATACGAAAGTATGTTCAATCCAGGTGAAATTTACCGTTTGCCAGCAGGCTTTCATACTGTAGGTGTGGATGAGCACTACATCATTGGATTAATCATATTTGGAAATTTGACTGCATTCGTGGCTCCTAGAGCAGATCTTGATTATGACTATGGAAGAGTTAAAATCCGCATTAAAGACAACGTGATTGAACCAATATTGCTTTCGGATCCTCTTAATCATCAGTTTCGCCAGGAGTTCGAGCTAAGAAACATGCGTACTGCTGAAATAGTCAATTAGTTCAACTCGAGTGTATTGTCAGCAATATATCTTACATTATGAACGCTATAATAAAGCACTTCAATTTTATTATCTTGCATCTGTATTTAAATTGTTTATTGTTCACATGATTGCACAGGATAAACTGCAGAAAAATGTTTTCAGCAGATCGTAATTATTATGCTTTATATTATATTCTGATGATACATTATGAAGAAAAATAGAAAATACTGCAAAATAGAATTTAGAAAAAATGTTTCTTTAGTTTTTGAAATCCAATGGGTACCTTTTAATTCTCTCAAAAAAAAAGGATTTTTTACTTTGCAATTTTGGACACATTTTTATCACGTTAAACTCTTGTCTGCAAGAATTTATTTGTTAATATTCTTTATCTAAGATAAAATTATGATATAAAATTTTATCAGATTGTAATCTACTCTTGTGACATAATATTTGCTCAATTTCTAAAAAAGTAGTCCTACGGCTTTTCTATTTAACTGATGCATTTCCCAATAAAAATATAATTTTACAGCCAATTAGATTAATTCTCTACAAAAAAACGAATTTTTAACATTATACATGAATTTTGAACCAAATAGTTTAATTTGAACCTAAAAAAGATCAATTTTCATGCAAAATGGAATTGCTAAACACTGTTACTATTTGTCTAAACAATTTTTAAACTATTTGAATAATTATTATATTTTTTACACACACGTCTCTCTGAAAACAAATTTTTAAAACTTATTTCTTCAGCAGTTTTTCAAAAAATTTGAATATCCTCATGTATTTTTTTGTTTCTCATTATTCCCCTTCATTTTTAAAACAAATTTTCATTATTTAAACTATGACAAATTCTTCAATTAGTTTTTATTTTTAAAATTGTTTGAAGTGTAGTGTTTTCTTCAGGTGATGATTTCGTCCTTTTTGATTGAAAATTGATCTTTTATTGGAGAGAAGTCATCTTTTTTTAATGAAAATAATTGAATTTTCAACGTATGAAGGATAAATTTCCAACCAAAAGTGGAATAAATAAATTTTCAGATGATTAATGCGCAAAAAAGTTAAATTTTTAACCCGCAAATATGATTTTCAAAGAAAAAAATTTATTATCTGCTAAATAGTTAAATATTAATAAAAATAGTTACATTTTTAATCATGTAGTTTTATTTTTCACGCAAAAAAAGAATTTCTAACCAAATAGTTAAATTATATACCAAATTGTTGAATTTTCAATGCAAAAAGATGAATTTTATACAAAATAGTACAACTTTCAACCCGAAAATATGAATTTCAAACAAAAATGATAAATCTTCAAGGAAAAAAAATGAATTTTCACGCAAGAATTTTTCAAACAAAAAAATTAATTTTTATGACACATACATAATTTCAGCTTTTTGCGACGCCTATAAAGGGGGGCTTTTTACTTTTTACTCCCTAGGGAGTAAAAAGAGCTTTTTACTCCCTAGGGACTGAAAAGTGACGTCAGAGGTGAATAATGAATCTTATACGTCTATTTCTATCAAAAAAGACAACTTTGCAACAAAACAGTTGAATTTTCAGAAAAAAAAGATGACTTAAACAAAATAGTTGAATTTTTAACAAAACAATTAAATTTTCTGCAAAATAGTTAAATTTTCAAGCAAATAGTTGAATTTTTAAATAAAATTATGAATCTTCAAAAACAATTAATTTTTAACAAAGGAGTTCAACTTTCAACCAAGTAGTTCAATATTTGGTAAAAAAAGATGACTTGTTAACAAAATAGTAATATATTTAATAAAATAATTAAATATTCATCATAATAGTAGAATTTTTAACCAAGCAATATGAATTCTGAACCAAAAATACAAGTCTAGACATTCCGCCAAAAAAAACGAGAAAACGGGGAAAAGGGGAAAGTTTCTTGAATTTTTGGAAAAAGAGGGCAAGAGGGGAATAGAGGAAATAGTATGACGTCAGAAACGAGAAAGTGATTTCCAAACTCAAATAATTTAATAAATAATTTTATGTAATGTTTTTTGTTTATAGTCGAAAATCAATATTTTTTAAATATTGATTTTTATTTATAAATTGTAAAAAAAAAATTTGAAGCTCCGTTGGGATCCGAACCCAAGTCTTTCAGATTGCCGGTCTGTTGCTCTTACCCACCAAGCTTCGAAGAGGCGAGATTAATTTTTTCACAATTCCTAAAATTTGAATGTATTACGTTATTATTGAATTGTACAATAAACATTCTTAAATTAATAGTTTAAATTACTTAAAAGAGTTTTAACTAGAACACAGAACCAGTTAAAACCTTTACTGGTTCTAGATTCTTTTTAAAACCCCCTTAAGTTATTCAAACTATCA
This sequence comes from Andricus grossulariae, assembly GCA_011634705.1. NCBI lineage: Eukaryota > Metazoa > Arthropoda > Insecta > Hymenoptera > Cynipidae > Andricus > Andricus grossulariae. The sequence continues at coordinate 56,109,014 of JAABKJ010000755.1, read as the reverse complement.
ATCTAGAAATTTCAGAATTTACCCTGCATGTCCAAAATTACCCCGTTTAACGGTACCTTTACAGGGCGACTCATCTTTTGTTGCTTCAGCTATAATTTCGCCCCCCTTCACTCACTCTCGGATTGCCCACGCATTTTCTTAGCGCGCAGGACCAGCGACAGATGCGACTCTCGCCTCATAAGGGCCGTAGTGCGCAAGTACTCAGTCGAGTATATTGCGCAATATGATGTATCACAATTGAAAACGGCTCAGACGGTTTACGTATGGATCTCCCCGACTTGTGGCCAATTGCATCTCTTTCCTGAAGTTTTTATCGCGGCATTATTCGAGAAGATAAACTGTAATTCCCTTATCGGAAAAGTTGATCAACCCTTGGCAACATGTGGAGACTATTCTAGCGACTATAGATTATAAATGTCTATTTCTGACTTTTAATGTAGCTCTCGATGGGTTCACGTGGTTGTGGCAGTTGGAGGGTATGGGTGGCAGTTGGAGGGTATGGGAGGATGTGGGAGGGTAAACGCGGTTTTTGCCAGTCTCGGATGACCGGACGTTTTATGCGATAGAAATAAACGCGGATGGCAAAACAATGGTCCACCAGCGAGGGTACATGTGCGCGTGTATATTTTGTATGAATATGAAACGAAACCGCCTTTCATTGGACCCCACTCTCCAGGGTCCTCAACCCCAATGCGCCACCCTGTCCCATGCGACGCGAAGCGATGGTACCGGCTACCGGCTGCCGGTAGACCAAGGGTGAATGAGTAGTGGCGCTCCACTGCGACACAGACGCAGGGTAGAGCCATTATCGTTGTACCAAAATCGTGCTGGGAGTTACAGACCCCGGTGATTTATCATACTTCTGGACGAACGGAGACATTAATGAAAATTCCGTGAATAAACCCAACGCTTCACTTGCTCAGTTGAAAAAAATTCCTGGTGAACAGTCAACTAAGTTTACTTAGTTGGAGAATATAGTTGATCACTGGTTGAATCAGTATTTTGAATTATTACTGGTGAACCAGTGATTTTGCGAATTTAACTGGTTGAACCAGTAAGTGACTCAACTGAAGCAGCGTTACTGAATATACCAGTGACGCCAAATGATAGGTTCAACCAGTGGTATAGCGCTCCACGTGTCGATGGCATGAACCTACAGTCTCGTAAGCGCGTGTAAAGCGTCAACGAAGTTTACTTAGTTTGTGAATATAGTCGATACAACTGATTTTGTATTTTTTCCTGAATAAATTCTCAGTTAGGATGACTACTTGAACCATTTCAGTGAAGTTGCCACTAGTTGAATCAGTATTTCGAATTATTACTGGTAAAACAGTGATTTTCCGGCTTTGACTGGTTGAACCAGTAGGTGACTTGGCTGAAGTAGCGTTACTGAATATACCAGTGACGCCAAATGATAGATTCAACCAGTGGTATAGCGCTCTATTCTAATTTAGGATGACTACCTGAACCATTTCAGTGAAGTTGCCACTGGTTGAATCAGTATTTTGAATTATTACAGGTGAACCAGTGATTTTCCGGCTTTGATTGGTTGAACCAGTGGGTGACTTTGCTGAAGCAGCGTTATTGAATATACCAGTGACGCCAAATGATAGATTCAACCAGTGGTATAGCGCTCTATTCTGATTTAGGATGACTACCTGAACGATTTCAGTGAAGTTGCCACTGGTTGAATCAGTATTTTGAACTATAACTGGTGAACCAGTCATCGTAAGTAATCGTGCAAAAAATCTTCTACTTACTCTTTTTTGAAATTTTCAATATTATTAATTTTTTCTTAATTTTTTTGAAATTGTTCCAAGTTTAAAATTATTTTTTAAATCTTTCCAAAAATATTATTTCTTTTAAATCTAGCAAAAAAAAACTGCTTTGACATCTTCCAGACATTTTTTCGACAATGTTGGAAATCTTTTGAAATTTTTAAAACTTTTTTTAAATTTCCCTTGAAATTAATATTTTTGAATAAAAAATCGTATACAGTTTTTCCAGGAATCTTTAAAATAAAATTGTTATTTTCTTATTCCTTGAAATTATTTTGCAAATTATTCAAAGCTTTTAAATATAGTTTAAAATGTATTGGATTCTCCTAAAATTTTTTCAAAATTCTGCAAAATACAAAAAAATGCCTTAACAATCTTCCGGATTCAATTTTGGAAATATTTTGAAATAATTTTCAAATTTAACTTAAAATTAATTTTTCATAATAAAAAATCATTTTTTGAAAAATTTGTAATCTTGCAAAATTCTAAATTTTGGCTTTAAAATCTTCTAAATTCTTTTTCGAAATCATTTTTAGAAATTTTTTAAAAATTTCTTGATATCTTTTAAAGTTATTCGAATTTTTCATAATTTGTTTTTAACTGAAAAATTAAAAAATTCCTTTAAAATCTTCCAGATTCTTTTTCGACAATTTTGGAAATATTTTGACATCTGTAAAAGAAAACTTTTATTCTCATGAAACCTTTTAAAATTACTAAAAAGCATATTTTCGAAGTCTTCAAAAATCTACATTTTGCTTTAAATTTCTTTAAATTATTTTGGAAATTGTTCAAAATTTCCAAAATATAGTTGAAAATGTGTCAAGAGTTTTCCTAGAATATTTCAGAACTCTGAAAAATACAAAAAAATTGCCTCAAAATCTTCCGGATTCAATTTTGGAAATATTTTGAAATAAATTTCAATTTTATCTTAAAATTAATGTTTCAAAGTAAAAAATCATTTTTCGACAAATTTAAAAAAATTTTAATCTTGCAACATTCAAAATTTTTGCTTCAAAATCTTCTACATTCTTTTTCAAAATTAATTTTTGAAATTTTTTTAGAACTTCTTAATATCTTTTAAAGTGATTCGAATTTTTCATAATTTACTGAATGCTAATTTACTAATTGTAGTAATTGCCCTTTCCTTAGAAAAAAATCTGCTAAGTGGAAATACTTTGTTAAAAACTATTTTTTTTTTGTTCATAATTCATCATTTTAATAGAAAACACTTTTTTTTCAAATTCAACTATTTCATGTTTGGTTGAATATTTATCTTCTTAAGTTGAAAATTCAACTATCAGGTTAAAAATTCCATTAAAAATTAAAATATTTGGTTGAAAATTCATATATTTTGTTAACCATTTTTTTTGTCCATAGAAAATTAATCTCGTTGATTGAGAATTGAATTGTTTGGTCAAAAATTAGTTCTTTCGTTGAAAATTGATTTTTTAAACTAAAAATTTAAGTACATTTTTTTTCAATTCTTGGATGAACATTCAATCTTTTTGGTTGAAAATTCATTTGTTTAGTTGAAAATTTAATTGGTTCATTAAAAATTTATTTTATTTTCTTAAGAACGTATTTCTCGAACTGAAAATTAAACTACTCTATTTTTTAATGATTTATATTTTATAGTTGATAATTCATCTATTTTGTCAAAAATTTGTCCTTTTTGTAGAAAATTCATCTTTTGAATTGAAAATTCCTATAACAATTAAAATATTTGCTTGGTCATTCATATATTTTGTTCAAAGTTATTCTTTTTTGTTCAAAAATTATTGTTTTTTTTTTGGTTGAACAATGGTTTCGAAATTGAAAATTAATTTTTTCAGCCCAAAATTTTACTATTTGAATTGTCATCAACATTTTTTTTCAAGGGACACTTAATTTTCTGGGTTGAAAATTCATATGTTTGGTTGAAAATTTAACTGTTTTGAAATTATTTTGTCAAAAACTAATTTCTCTAACTTGAAATTAAATTATTCTATTTTTTGTTGGACATTTTTTTTTCAGTTGAAAATTTGCCTTTTTTTGTTAAAAAATTCCTCTTCTGTGTTCAAAATTCAATTATTTCGTTAAAAATTTATTTTTCTGATTGAAGGTGCATCATCTTAGTTAAAATTTACTTTCTTTGATTAAAAATTCAATAAATTTTGTTTAAAATTAGTTGTTTTCTTTTTTTGTTAAGAATTATTTTTTGACTAGAAATGTGGTTAGTTTATTATTTCTAGGAAATTCACTTAACTTAAACATTATAAAAAGTTTACTGAAACTTTTAAACATTAGAACTTCGACACAGAAATTAAATAAATTAATAAATTCAAAACGTTGAGTGAGGTTAGGGATTAAGATTTAGGAAATTTAATTGAGATATTTCAAAAAAGAAAATATTCGACATGGGAAATTACAAAAACTATCAAATTAAACATTTTTAAGTTGGAAAGTTTATAAAATAACCAACAATATCAAACTCACAACTACAGAAGGGACTGTAAAAAATTTTAAAACAAGTTTATAAATATACCATATCTTGAAAAAACTTGTACATATTTTAAAAAACGTAGAAAAAAGGAATATTTAAAAATATTTCAAAGCGTATTAAAAGATTTCCAAAATTGTTGGTGAATAATCCGCAACATTTTAAGACAATTATTACAATTTCGCAGTTTTTTAAACACTTAGAAAAATTTAAATCATTTTCAAGATATTTTGAAGCTTTGGAAGTTTTGAAAATGCATAAAAAATAATTCTAAATTTGTGGAGAATTCAAAAAATTCTGAAGCAAAAAATTCGAGTTAGTTTTGAAGATATTTAAGAATTTTAGGAGGTTTAAAGATATGAAAAATGTTTGGAAACTTGAAAAGATTTCCGTAAATGTATAAAATATTTTTAAATTTCATTCAAAAGTCGTGAATATCCTTTAATGTGATTCGGATTCTTCAACTATTTTGTAAAATCCTGTAAAATAACAAAATTTGCTTGAAAAAAAGAATTCTTTAAAATTTTGATTTCATAGCATTTTTAGTAGTATTTTTTTCCTTTTTTTAACTAGTATTTTTAAAACTCGCATGTCAAAAGATTTTAATTTCGCTGAAAGAGATTTGAAAATACTTTCTAGCTCGCATACATTTTTTAGATTAATATGTATAATTTCATTGTATATTACATTTTTTCTAAAAAAACAACGATTTAGAAAATTATCAATCTCGCGACTAAGGTAGAGATTGTATATTGAAGACAAAACAATTTGATAAATATTTGATATTTTTGAAACTTTGAACATAATATTTAGAAATGCCTCTTTGTTTGGTTAAAAATTGATTTTTTGTGGTCGAAAATTAATAAAGTAAAGTAAAGAATGAAAATATTTGGTTTAAGATTAGAAAATTTATATAGAAGTTTATTTTCTTTCTTCGCAATGTATTATGATTATTTTTTAAATTAAATTCTACTAGTAGATAATTTGTTTTGCTTTCAATAAAATTGTAAAACGACAAATCTAAATATTCTATTTTAGTTAAAAATTTATATTTCTAAGTTGGACTCCAAATTTTGAATTGAAAATTTAGGTTGTTCTGATGAAAATTCAAGTAATTATTTAAAAATGCAGGTATTTTGTTCATAATTTATTAACAAGTAAAAAACAACAAGTAAAAAATCAAATTTTTCGCTGAAAATTAATTGTCCATTTTTGGTTGAAAGCTGAGATTATAATTAGATGATGTTATTTGATGTAGACCAGGTGATAAAATTAGTTAGGAGATGTTATCATTATTTTTTTTTTATATTTTGGTCCAGTATACCAACAAATAATAACATCTTATGATTAGCTGATATTTTAAATTGAAAATTGATATTTTCTAGTTGAAAGTCAATTTATTTTATGGAAAATACGCCTTTTTCGTAGAAAAATAATCTTTTTGGTTGAAACTTAATTTTTCACTTCAAATTCAACTATTCCATTTTTCGTTAAAACTTAATCGTTTTCATTTAAAAAATCAAATATTTCGTTAAAACTTCTTTTTTTTTATTGAAAAATAATTTTCGTGTTGAAAGTACTTCTTTTCTGATTTAAAAAACAGTTTTCTGAAACATTTAAATTTTTAGTTCGAGAACCTAAGTATTTTTTTGAAAATTTTGCTATTTGTTTTTGAAAATTAATCTTGTTTGTGGAAACTCAATTTATTTTGTTGCGGATTGAACTTTTTTGTTAAAAATTCGTCTTATTCGTTGAATTCAATTCGTCAATAATTACTTTTTTTGGAAATAAAATTAATTTTATTTAAAATGATTTATTCCCCTACTATTCCCCTGTTTTCGTGAAAATTCACCCTATTTCCCTCTTTCAAGAAATAGTATTTTGGTCTGTGATGTCTAATATTTCCATATTTTTAATTATTCATGATTCATAATTCAACATAATAATAAGAAAATATTCGTAATACAGAATTCCTTTAATTTGAAGATGAAGAAATTCCAGAATCTGAACAATTAAAATATTGTTTTGATCATCAATAAATAATGATACAAAAAATTGTAAATTTTTCCAGCAAAATAGTCCAATTGTCAACCAAACAGAAGAATTTTCGATAAAAAAACCTAATTTTTATCATGAAATATAACAGTTAATATTTCTACAAAAAAAAAACGAATTTTCAACAAAAGAATTGACTTTTCAACAAAGAAAGATTTTTCAATCAATGAAGAAAAAAAAACTTATCCAAAATGTTGCGTTTTTAAGTCATATAGACGAATATCTGAAGAAAAAAAGTTAACAACTAAGATAATGCATCTCTAATCAGCAAAATGAATTTTCAACACAAAACATGAATTTTCTACCATAAAAGGAAAATTTTCAACTGAAAATGATAAATTTTTAACAATAAATAGAATAATTTAATTTCATGTTAGAGAAATTAATTTCTAACAAAATTAATTTAAAAAAGTGAAATTTTTAACCAAACAGATGAACTTACAACCCAAAATATGAAGTGTCCATCAAAAAGAATGTTGATGACAATTGGAATAGTAGAAATTTTAGTTGAAGAAATTAATTTTTGATTTAGGAAACAATTTTTCAACCAAAAGGAATAATTTTCGACCAAAGAAGAATAATTTTCAACAAAATACAGGAATTCTCGACCAATTATTTTAATTTTTGATGGAATTTTCACCCAAATTGTCGAATTCTTAACCAAAAAGGTTGATTTTCTAATAAAAAAGTCAAATCTTGAGGTGGAAAAATTAATTTTCGTTAAGAAAAAACTGATATTCAATTAAAGAAATGAAATTTCACACAGAAAGATTAATTTTCTATCAAAAAAGAATAACTTTTTAAGAAATATATAAATTTCCAACCAAATTTTTTAGGCAAATAAAATGAATTTTTAACGAAGCAATGAAATTTTTAACTAAACCAACGAAATTTTCTATCAAAAAGATTAAATATTCCTAAAAAAATTGGAAAAAACATTTACCTAAATTTTTACTTCAAAAAATTAATTTTCAACAAAAGAACTAATATTCGACCAGAGAAATTAATTTTCAACCAAAAAGATTAATTTTCTATAAAAAAAGAATAATTTTTAACAAAATTTATGAATTTTTCACCAAAAAGGTGAATTAGTCACCAAGAAGATTAGTTTTCTACCACAAAACAGAAAGTTTTAACAACATACAGAAATCTTCAACCAAATAGTTGAATTTTCAACTGAAGAAGATAAATTTTCAACCAAACATGAAATAGTTCAATTTTGAGAAAAAAAATGTTTTTATCATCTAAAATTGTCAAAAAAACTTCTGGAAGATTTCAAGGCAATTTTGTTTTAATCTCTAAGCACTTTTCAACATTCAGAAAAATTTTGAGCGAGTTAGGAAAAGATATTTAAGAATTTCCACAATTTGAAAAGTATTAAATATTTTTTTCTGATTCGAATTTTCCATAACATTTTGTAAAATCCTGTAAAATAGCAAAATTTGCTTTGGAAATTTGCATATTCCACTTGGCAGGTAGAGATGAAATTTTTTTGTACGCATGCAGTTTTTAGACTTGGACTCAGCAACTTAAAAAATTATCAATTTAACAACTTCGAGTGAGATTAGAAATTGAAAAAAAATTTAAGAATCTAGAAGCTTTGAAGAGATTTCCGACATATTTGAAATTTTCAAAAATCTTTTTGAACCTTTTCACGTATCTTCGAAATTTTATTTTCTTCATCCTTCATACTTCGCATACATTTTTTAAATGTTCTCGTATATTTTTAATGAAAATTAAATTTTATCGAAAAAAAACAGCAAATTGAAAAAAAATCAATTCTCGCGACTATGTTAGAGACTGCAAATTTACAAAAAACAAGTTCATAAGTATTTTGTATTTTCAAAAACTGTTTTGTGAAAAATGTAACTATTCGGTTGAAAATAAAATTTTTTGTTGAAAATTCATCTTTTTTAGATAAAAATTTAACAGTTTTGTTGAAAATTGTATTTTTTTGGGTTGAAAATCGAAAAATTTCTTTTCAACAACTTTTTCTTTTGACTGAGAAATCTTTCTTGGTTGATTCAAAATTAAAATACTTTTTTCCTGAAAATAACTGCGACGGAGTTTTTTGCATCCTTCGAAATTAAATTTATTGTAAATAAAATTGTTCACTTCAAAAAAATACATACGAATTGAAAAGTATGGCCTAATTTCTCGTAGCGTTATTTAAAATTTGCATTCAAATTTTATTATGTTTACGTTACACAAAATATTTACGAGGTTCGAAAAATATAAAGTATTTATGAACTTGTTTTTCGAAAAGTTCCAGTCGTGTTTGTAAACTATAAACAAAATATGAAAACGTTTAAAAAAAGCATTATCTCTACGAAAGTCGTGCGATTTTCTCTTTTTTTTCAGAAAATGTATATGAACTTGGAGGTATTTCCTAATCTCTTCCAGGGCTATTAAACAGTTTTGACAGAAGAAGTAGAGAAGATATAAGAAAATTTGAAATTTTATTTACAAAACACATAATCTCTACCGAACACGTGAAGTTGGTAATCATTTTTAAAACCGCTGCCTGGAAGTTCTATGCATCTTTTTGATAAAATGTGTTATTCAATAAAACTGTTTACCTCTTAAGGAAATATCGCAAAAAAACAATTGCTTTTCATGAGCTTTTTTGTTCTCTGAACTGAAAAAATCGTGACGACAGTCACGTAGCGGAATGGAATAAATGAGGAAACATCGGCACCACCAATTCATACGATCCAGGGTTTTTGCTGCAACTACAACTTGCCCCTTGTTGTAAAAAGAACGCTCTTCCGTTGAATTTTCCTACTGTCGAATCATCTGAAACAATGTGAGTCAAAACCGAAATAATTCATCCTTTCAAAGGAAAATATTATAAAATAAAAATGTATACTTCTAAACATATGTAAAACTAAAAAGTGTTTCCTAGTCTCTTCCAACTTTATTTGAAAGTTTCGGTAAACTTGTGACTATGTTCACGTTATATGACATATTTGTTGGGCTTTATGAACTTGTTTTGAAGAAATTCCCAATCTCTCCTGTAGTTACAGCTCTTTTGAACCCTTTTCAAATCAATATTCGCAAATCCAAAGGCTTAACATGTATTTTTTATTTGTTTTCAGTTGACGAAAATGAAATCTGCAAAAACTATGGTAACCATGCTTCTCTTATTGGCACTGATTGAAATAGTAGTAATGAAGGACCCGCCAAAAGAGTCGTTAGCAAGGGACCCATGCAGACGTTTCAAAGGCAAGCCATGTGAGTACCTAGGCTGTCCATGTACAGAAAATCTCGCTTGTTGCCCAAACTCTGGGTGTACAGGTACACCTCTCACGTGTTTGTAATCGAGGCTCAAATGAATGGCAAATAAAGGCTAAAGATGCATTACCAAGCCATTCTAAGATCATTATGTAATTACTAAATAACATAAAATTTTGTAATGTTGCACACAATTAATAAATACACTGCAAACAAAATTATGTTTTCTTACTCACCCCTTTTGCAGATGTCCACTAATCACGTAAGACCATCTTAGTTCAAATTTCATTTCTTTAGTGAAAATGCATATTTTTTGTTGAAAATCATTTCTTTTATTGAAAATTAATATTTTTGGTTGAAAATTTATTTTATTGGTCAAAAATAAGTTCTTTTTGTTGAAAATGAATTTCTTTACAAAAAATTGAAGTACTTTAATATTTTATTAACATTTTTCAAAAAACATTTAATCTTTTTGGTAGATAATTCATTTGTTTCGTTAAACATTCAACTGTTTCGTTAAAAATTTATATTATTCGCCTAAAAACTTATTTCTCTAAGAATTAGAGTATTCTAGTTTTTGTAGAAATTTTATATTTTTTTGTTTAAATTTCGTCTATTATGTTGAAAATTTGATGGAGTTTTTTGGGGTTGAAAATGCATCTGTTTGGCTGGAAATTGAGCTGTTTTTAATTGATTTTGTTAAAAATTAATTTCTCTATATTCAAATTAAATTATTATATCTTTTGTTGAAAATTAATATGTTTTAGTTGAAAATTTGCCTTTACTTCATGTGTCTATAACCCGAAAATCATAAAAATAATACTAAAAAAGTTAAAAGTTGTAATTCTTACGAATACGGTAGAGATGGGTAATTTTCCAAAAAGAAGTTAATAAATATCTTATATTTTCGAAAACTCGCAGATATTTCGAGTAACGTAAAAATAATAAAAAATTTGCCGAAACTTTTAAACATTAGGACTTTCGCGTTGGAATTTAAGAATTAATAAATTCACAACGTTGGGTGAGATTAGGAATTGAAATTTAAGAAATTCCGAAAGAGAAAATATTCAAAATGGAAAATTCAAAAAAGTAGAAAATTAGAAATTTTGAAACTGGATATTTTATAAACGAACCAACACTTTCTAACTCGCAACTACAGAAGAGATTGGAAACATATGTTAAAAATAAGCTTATAAATATGCTATGTTTTGGAAACTTGAAAATATGTTTAAAATGTAGAAAAAAGAGTAATATATAGAACTATTCCAAAGCAAAATCAAAAGATTTTCCAAATTGTTAGTAAATAATCTGCTAGATTCTAAGACAACTATTTTTATTCCGCAGCTTTTTTCGAAACTCTAAGGAAAATTTAAATCATTTTAAAGATATTTTGATATATATTTGATTTGTAAAGATTTAAAAAAATTCTAAACCAAATGTAGATTGCCAAAGATTTCGAAGAAAATGTAGACATTTTTTTAAGGATGTTGAACATTTCCAAGAGAACACTTCAAAAGATTTCGAAAATTACCGACAAAAAATCTGGAAAATTTTAAGAGAATTTTCTTATTTCTAATGATTTGTCCAAATTTTGAGAAGAATTTAAGTCAATTTAAGTGATATTTAAGAATGACAGAAGGTATAAAAATATGAAAAATATTTGGAAACTTGAAAAGATTTCCGTAAATGTATAAAATATTTTATCCAAAAGTCGAAAAGTCTTCAATATCTTTTACAGCGATTAGAATTTTTTTAAATATTTTGTAAAATTCTGTGAAATACCAAACTTTGATTAAAAAAATTAATAATTCTTCAAAATTTTGATTTGTTAGTATTTTTGGTAGTATTTTTCAGCTCATATTTTTAAAACTCGCATGTCAAAACATTTTAATATCGCTGAAAGTGATTAGAAAGTATATTCTAGTTTGCATACATTTTTTGGAATAATATGTATAATTTTATTGCATACTAAAATTTTTCGGAAAAACAGCAATTTGAAAAATTATTAATCTCGCGACCGCGGTAGAGATTGCAAATTGTGGAAAAAAAATTGTATAAATATTTGATATTTCTTAAGCTTTTTATATATGTCACATAACTTGAACATAATGAAAATATTACTGAAACTTACTTAAAATTTTCAAAAACGCCGAAATATATTAAAAAGCATAATTATCACTACTTATTAAACAGATAATTTCGGTAGAGATTAGGAATTTTCTAATAACAAGTTCAAAAACTATTTATATTTTTAAAAAGTTGTATGTTGAACGTTATACTTATTTGTAATGTAAACATGATAAAAATATTACTGAAATAATAATTAATAATAATTATTATATAATTATGACAAATATGGTTGTTTAATGGAAAAATGGAAAAATGGAAATGGAAAATTTAACTATTTTACTAAATATTATTTTTCTGTTAATCATTAATTTTATTTTCTGACAATGTTACTGTTCCATTTTTGGTTGAAAATTGATTTTTTCTGGTCGAAAATTAATACTTTAAAAAAGAATATTTTTTTGTCCGACAAATTTTCAACAAAATAGATGAACTTTCAACCAGAATAGAATAGTTTAATTTTAAAATAGAAATATAAGTTTTCAACCAAATAAAATTATTTTTCAATTAAATAGATAAATTATCAACCAAGCGAATGAATTTTCAACCAAAAGCATTGAATAGCCATTAAAAATTTGTTTAAAGAAAAATTGAATAGTCAAATTTTGAGTTGAGAAATTAATTTTCAATAAGAAAAAACTATTTTTTAATCAAAGGAATAGAATTTCAACCAAAAATATTAATTATATACGACAAAAGAATAACTTAAAAAAATATATATAAATCTCTAACCAAATTTTTAAAGCAAATACAATGAATTTTCAACGAAGCAATTACATTTTCAAGTGAAAAAATTAATTTTTTACCAAAAAGATTGAATATTCATAACTTTTTTTTGAATTTAATTAAACTGTTAGTTTGAAAAATTAATTTTCAACAAAAGTGATATTTGAAAAGTACTTTATTCGTATTCTATGGCTAATTCTGAAGAAAAATGTCTTTTCTCTTATGGGAAATACGTGTTAAGCTTCATGGGGCTTGTGTCACCTCTAAATATAATTTTTAAAAAAATGGATTCATTCTTGTGTGGATTCAAAAAAATTTCCGGGCATTTGATTTGAAATTTGTATTCTTTAGTTGAAGATTCAGTTCTTCAGTTGAAACTTTTTTAATTTTGTTATAACTTGGTCTCTTGTGTTAGAATATTATTCTTCTTGATGACTAATTCACCTTTTTGTTGGACAATTAATTGCTTCCATTGAAAATTAGTATTTATATAATTAATTAATTTTTTAATTGAAAATTTAACTATTCCAGTTTTTATCAAAAATTTATCTTTTTTGGTAGAAAATTTATATTTTGGGTTGAGCATTCAACTATCGGTTAAAAAATTCATCTTGGTTGAAGATTCATTATTTAAGTTAAAAATGAACTTCTTTTCTCAAAAATTTAGCGATTTTGTTAAAAATTTATTTATGTTTAGATTGAAAATGAATTCTTTCAAATAAAAATTTAACTACCATGTTTGGCTTAACATTTACTTTCTTAAGTTGAAAAATCATTTCTTCGGTTGAAAATTTAACTATAAGATTGGAAAAACGATTGAAAATTTTGATATTTGGTTGAAAATTAATGAATTCATTCAAAATTAATCTTCACTGGTTAAGAATTCATTTCTTTGCTTGAAAATTCGATTTTTTTAAAGGTAATTTTTTTTTACTAAAAATTCATCTATTATATTTTTTGCTCAAAATTTATATTATTTGATACACATTCAATTTTCTTGGCTAAAAATTCATCTGCTTGGTAGAAAATTTAACTTTTTTGTTGAAAATGTATTTTTTTCCAGAATTTTTAAATTAAATTTCTTAAATTTTAATCCCCAATCTCACCCAACGTTGTGAATTTATTAATTTTTTTAATTTACGTGTGGAAATTCTATTGTTTGAAAGTTACAATAAACTTTTTATTACGTTTACGTTAATCGAAATACCTGCGAGTTTTCGAAAATATCAAATATTTATGAACATTTTTTTTTAATTCCTAATCTCTACCATGTTCGTAAGATTGACAACTTTCTGATTTGCTGCTTTTTCCCGATAAAATGTATTACAGTATAAAAGTATGCATTAAACTTGAGAAATAAGAAAATTTTTCCAACAAAATAGTTCAATTGTCAACCAAACAGAAGAATTTTTGATTGAAAAAAAACTAATATTTACCATAAAATATATCAATTAATATTTCTACAAAAAAGAACGAATTATCCAACTAAATTTGTTGAATTTTTAACCAAAGAAATGACATTTTGACTAAGATGATGCATCTCCAATCAGACAAATAAATTTTTAACCTAATATTTCAATTTTCAACACAGAAGGTGAATTTTTTACCAAAAAAAGCAAATTTTCAACTATAAAAGAGAAATTTTCAACAAAAAATAGAATAGTTTAATTTCAACTTAGAAAAATAAGTTTTTAACCGAATAAGATAATTTTTAACAGAATAGATAAATTTGTAACCAAGCAAATGAATTTTCAACCAAAAACATTGAATGGCCATAAAAATAATTTTGTGAAAAATATAAGTTTATTTTTGAGTTGAAAAAATTAATTTCCATCAAGAAAATACTAATATTCAATTGAAGAAATGAAATTTCCACCAAAAAGATAAATTTTGAAAAACTAAAATAAATTAAAAAATATATATATATAAATTTCTTACCAAATATTTTTACTATTGATGGAATTTTCAACCCAGAAGATGAATTTTGGAATTTTTTATAGTATTATGTGAAATTCTGTCAAATAACGAAATTTGATCTAACCATTTTTATATTCCTCGTTTATATCAGACTCGGACTCAGCAAATTAAAAAAATTATTAATCTCACAACTTCGGTTGAGATTCGGAATTTTGTAAAAAGGAGTTTAAGAATATCTTGCTTTGAAGAGATTACAAATATTTTTCAACTTGAAAATATTTCCGTAAATGTGCAAAATATATTAAAATTTCTTCAAAAAATCTGAAAGACTCAAATGTCTTTTGAACTGATTTGAATGTTTTCATTTATTTTATAAAATGCTGTAACATAACAAAGTTTTGTTCAAAATTTCTATATTTTTTCCAACATGTCTGAAATTTCCAAACAATTGTTTAAACTTTTTAGGTAACTTACAAAAATAAGATTTATTGAATTTTAAAAATTATCTGATAATAATACGTATTTTGTTGTTGTTAGATTTTAGATTCTACTTACAGCTCAAATTTAAGTTCTCAAAGGCTTCTATCAAATAAGTAGAAATTCGACATTCTTTTTCTTTATTCTTCATACTGCGAATACATTTTTAGAGGTTTTTGTATAGTTTTATTGAAAACTAAATTTTATCGAAAAAAAAAACAACAAATTGAAAAACTATCAATCTCGCGACTACTGTACAGATTGCAAATCTTAAGAAAAACCAATTCATAAATATTTTGTATTTTCAAAAACTATTTTGTAAAAAATTTAATTATTTGATTGGAAATAAACTTTTTTGATAAAAATTCATCTTTTTCAGATAAGAATTCAACAATTTCATTAAAAATTGTTGTCTTTTTGGTGTTGAAAATCCAAAAATTTATTTCTAACTTCATCATTCATCATTTTTTACTTCTAAGAAACACATGCGCATTGAAACGTATGCCCAACTTCTCGCAGCATTATTTAAAATTGTCAGTCAAATTTTATTATGTTTAGGTTACGCACAATATGTACGAGATTCCAAAAATATTAAATATTCATGGACCTGTTTTTCGAAAAGTTCCAGTCGTGTTGGTGAAATATAGACAAAATATAAGATCATTAAAAAAATGAGTATCTCTACGAAAGTCGTGTGATTTTTTTCTTTTTTTTTTAGAAAATGTATGTGAACTTGAAGATATTTCCTCATCTCTTCCAGGTCTAATAAACCGTTTTGAGAAACATAGTATATAAAATATAAAACATTTGTCATTTTTTTACAAAATACCTATTCTCTACCGAAGACGTGAATTTGGTAATCATTTTTAAAACTGCTGCCTGGAAGTTCTATGCATAATTTTGATGAGATTTATTATGCAATAAAACTATTTACCTCTTGAATAAATACAGGAGGAAAACAAATTGCTTCAAATGCGCTTTTTTGTTGTTGGAAGTGAAAAAATCGGGACCATAATCACGTATCAGAATTGAATAAATACGGAAACATCGGCACCGCCAAATCATACGGCCCAGGGCGTTTGCTGCAACTTCAGCTTGTCCATTATTATAAAAAGAACGAACTTGAGTTAAATTTATTTACTATTAGATGATTTGACAGTAGATAAAGTTGACTTAAGTGCATGTTTTTTACAATAATGTACAATCTGAAGTTGCAGCAAAAGCCCTGGATCGTATGAATTGGTGGTGCCGATGTTTCCCTATTTATTCAATTCCGCTATGTGACTATCGTCACGATTTTTTTCAGTCCAAAAAACAGAAATGCTCATTTAAAGCAAATTATTTCTCTTTGGTATTTATTTAGGAGGTAAACGGTTTGATTGAATACTACATTTGATCAAAAAGATGCATAGAACTTCCAGGCAGCGGTTTTAAAAATGATTACCAAATTCACGTCTTCGGTAGAGATTAGTTATTTTGCAAAAAAATTTCCAATGTTTTATATATTGTATTCTTTGTCCGTCAAAACAGTTTAATAGCGCTAGAAGTGAACAATTCTATTGTACAATAAATTTAATTGGAAGTATGCATATCAATATATTTTTGTATTATGTATGCACAGTTGAGTTTCTAAACGGAGAAGATAAATTTGCAACGCAAAACCTTATAGTTGATGTTTCCAGAAAAAAAGTATATTTATTTTAAATGAACCAGGAATGAATGAAGATTTGCATAGAATTAAATAGAATTAAACACAGTCGCGAGATTGATATATATTTTTAATTTGCTGTTTTCTTGGATAAATTGCAGTTTTCAGTAAAACTATACAATAACCTCTAAAAATGTATGCGAAGTGTGGAGCATAAATAAAATAAAATGTCGAATTTCTATTTATTTTTTCGAAGAATTTGCAAATTTAATTGGAGCTATTATTACCTTCTCAAATCTGAAAACAAGAAAATAAGTATTATTCTCAGTTTATTTTTAAATTTTATTATATCTTACTCTCCTAAGATACTTGGAAAAGTTCAAAAACATTTTTGAAAATTTCAGATATGTCGGAAAAAATTTTTGTAATGTTACAGCATTTTATAAAATATATTAAAACATTCAAAACAGTTCAAAAAATTTTCAAATCCCTTAGATTTTTTTGAAGAAAGTTAAATATATTTTGTACATTCACGGAAATCTTTTCCAGTTTAAAAATATTTCCAATCTCTTCAAAGCTTCTAGAATGGCTAAATATCTTTGAAAACGTACTCAAATTGTGCTTACGGTATAAAACATCTTCAAATATATAAAAAAACCTATGAACTTGTTTTTACAAAACTCCTAATCTCACCCGAATTTGTGAAATTGATAATTTTTTTAATTGCTCAGTCCGAGTCTAAAAAATACATGCTTACATAAAAATGTCATCTTCACCTGCGAAGGAGAATATGCAAATTTTCAAAGCAAATTTTGTTATTCTACAGGATTTTACAAAATGTTTGAAAAAGTTCAAATCCGAAAAAAATATTTACGACTTTTAGAATTTGGAATTTCTTAAATATCTTTTCCTAACTCTGTCGAAGTTTTTTTCAATTTCAAAAAGTGTTTAGAGATTCTAAAAAATTGCCTTAAAATCTTCCAGAAGTTTTTTCGACAATTTTAGAAGATGAAAATGATAGTTTCACTTCAATATTTAACTATATTGTTAACATATTTTTAAAGTTATTTTTTATATAAAAATTTGACTGTTCCATTTTTGGTTAGAAATTTATCTTCTTCGGTTGGAAATTCAACTATTTGGATGAAAATTTCTGTATTATGTAGAAACTTACTCTTTTGTAGCGGAAAATTAATATTCTTTGTGACTAATTCACCTTTTTGTTCGAAGATTCATCTATTAGGTTAAAAGTTCCATTGAGAATTAAAATGTTGGTTCAAAATTCGTATATTTTGGTAGGAATTATTTTTTTTATAGAAATTTAATCGTGTTGGTTGAAAATTGATTATATTTTATGGTAAAAATGAGGTTTTTTTATCGAAAATTCTTCTGTTTGGTTGGCAATTGTACTATTTTGTTGTAAAAATGTACTTCTTTCTATCTCATTATTCATTGAGGATTGAAACAATATTTAAAATGTTCAGATTCTGGAATTTCTTCATTTTTAAGTTGAAGGAATTCTGTTTAATGAATATTTTCTTATTCGATAATTTTCCATAGTCACGAATTCAATTTTTCGCGAGTTTTCCGCAACTTCATTCGTCTAGAACCCAAAAATCATGAAAATATTCCAAAAAAATTTGAATAGCAATGAAAGAAATTCAGAAATTGTTTTTCGCTGGCATATAATTTGTAAAGTTAAATGTATAGTTTTATAGTAGACTAAATTTAATCAGAAAAAAGCCGCAAATCAGAAAGTATTCAATCTTGCGGATATGGTAGAGATAATGAATTTTCAGAAAACAAGTTCATAAATATTTTACATTTTTGAAAACTCGCAGATATTTCGAGTAACGCAAGCATAATATAAAGTTTACTGAAACTTTTAAACATTAGAACTTCCATGTAGGAATTAAAAAGGTTAATAAATTCTCAACATTGGGTGAGATTAGGGAATAAAATTCAAGAAATTTAATTTAGAAATTCGAAGAAAGAAAATATTCGAAATGAAAATTCCCAAAATTATCAAATTAAAAATTTTCAAAAGGGATAGTTTATAAAAAAACCAACACTTTCAAACTTGCAACTACAGAATAGATTGAAAAAATGTTAAAAACAAATTTATATCTATATTATATATATACACATATATTATATTTATATAACAAAAACATATTTATAAATAATATTCTATATTTTGGAAACCTTGTAGATATTTCAAAAAACGTAGAAAAAAAACGAATAAAATTTCAACAAAATATTTGAATCCTCACAGAAAATGATAAAGTTTCAACACACAAGGTTATTTTTCTCTTCAAACTGATGATTTTTTATCAAAATACATTTATTTCACACCAAAAATATTAATCTTCAACTAGAAAATATCAATTTTTAATTTAAAAAATCAGCCTTCAACCAAAAATGGAATAATAACTTTTTCAGCAAAGAAAGTTGATTTCTTACAACAACAAAAAAACAAATGTTTAGTGAAATAATGAAATTTTCATTGAAAGAGCTTAATTTAAAAAAAAATATATAAAACTCAACAATATGAATTTTCAAGAAAAGAGTTCCACATTTAGCCGAAAAGTTGAATTGACAATCAAAATGTTGACTTCTTAACAAAAAGGATTAATTTTTCTACAAAGAAGGATAAATTGTTAACAAAAGACATGTATTTTCAACAGATATATACAACGCTGAACATACAAAGTTTTAAAAATATAAAAAATTTCTCAACTATTACAAAATTCCTAATCTCTACCGAAATTATCTGTTTAATAAGTAGTTATAATCATATATTGTTAGTATTTTCCGGCGTTTTCGAAAAGTTTAAGTAAGTTTCAGTAATATTTTTAGTATATGTTCATGTTATATATGACATATATACAAAGCTTCAAAAATATCAAATATTTATAGAATCGTTTATTTTTTCAGTTTGCAATCTCTACCGCGCTCGCGAGATTGATAATTTTTTAAATTGTTGTTTTTCCAAAAAAATTCAGTATTTAATGAAACTGGACATATTAATCTAAAAAATGTATGCGAACTCAAAAGTATTTTCTAATCTCTTTCAGCTATATTAAAATGTTTTGACATGCGAGTTTTAAAAATACTAAAAAAAAAGCAACAAAAAAATGCTACTAAAAATGCTATCAAATCAAAATTTTGAAGAATTATTTATTTTTTTAGGCATGTTTTGTTATTTTACAGGATATTGAAAAATAGTTTAACAAATTCGAATTACTTTGAAAGATATTGATGACTTTTGGATTAAATTCAAAAATATTTCATACATTTAGGGAAATCTTTTCAAGTTCCCAAATATTTTTCATATCATCAAACCTTCTAAAATTCTTAAATATCGTCAGAACTCAATCAAATTTTCCTTCGAATTTTGATGAATCTTTAGAAATAAGACAAATGTCTTGAAATTTTACAGATTCGTTGGAAATAGTCCTCGAAAAGACATTCTTAGTTGCCTCGGATTTTCTAATAAAAATTGTTTCAATAATTAATAATACTTGAGAATTTACAAATTATCACAGAAAAAGTGATTGGAAAGATATTCTCAGTTAATTCTGTTACAAAATGTAGCCTATCCGTTGACAAATAGCTAAACCTTGAATTTATTTATGAATATTGTTCAAATAATTAATAATTATAGTATATTGGCGAAATATTGTACAAATCTTGATTCACTAAACTAATTGATCATATTCTTTGAAAAAAGCCAAGTTCTTGATTTCTTTATGAAAATTGTTCAAATCATTACTATTTCTTGGTAATTTGCAAAGCATCATTTAAAAAAGTCATCGGAATCATATTCTTACCTAATTCTGTACAGAAATGTAGCCTATTTGTAAAACATGAAAAAATTCTAAATTTTTTAATGAAAATTGTTTAAATTATTAATAATTTTTGTAAATTCACAAAGCAACGTAAAAAGAAGTCATCAGGTAGACATTTCATAGCAACATAGAAAAAATTAATATCATATTCTTGATTAATTCTATGAAAAAAAGTAGCCTATTCATTGAAAATAGCCAAAATCTGAATTTATGAAGCAACCTAGAAGAAGAGTCCTCGGAAAGACATATTCAGTTGACTCCGTAAACAAATTAAGCCTATTCCTTTTAAAAAAGGCAAGCTCTGGATATGTTGATAAATATTGTCTAAATAATTAATAATTATTGTGAATTTTCAAAGCATCATACATAGGAAAGAGTTATTTGAAGAACATTTTCGATTTATTCCGTAAACAAATTGGGCCGATTCGTTGAAAAACAAAATTTATTATAAAGAAATGTTAGTTTTAAATAATTAATATTTGTGGGGAATTTGCGAAACATCATGAAAAAACTCATCGAAAAGACATTCTTAGTTGATTCCGTGAACAAATTAAGCCTAATCGTTGAAAAGTAGATAACTCTGAATTTCCTTACGAAAATCGTTTAAATCATAATTCTTGGGAATTTTCAAAGCAACATAGAAAAGAGTCATCGCAAAGATATTCTTAGTTAATTTTTTTTTAATTGAGCCTATTCGTTGAACAATAGAAAAACTCTGAATTTGTTTATACAAATTGTTTAAATAATTAATAATGCTCCAAAATTTGCTAAGTATCATATGAAAGTCACCGGAAAAGAATTCTTAGTTTATTCCGTTGAAAAAATTAAGCCTGTTCGTTGATAAATAGCCAAACTGTGATTTTTTCTTAAATTGCCAAACAGTATCTTCTTTCAAGTAACAGTAATAAAACTTTTATTTCTCATACATTCCATACCAAAGCTCTGCATTTCAATGAGCTAAACATGCCCAATCCCGAGAAGAACTTTTGTTCAGTAAATTTCTTATAACGTAATAAACAATTTTTTTATTCATTCTTAACGACTGGAAATTATATACAGATACTTTCAGCACAGATAAAAACCTTTTTTGATAAATCTGAAAATTAAAAAAAAGGTACTTCTGAAAAGTTGAACAAAAATGTAAAATTGGGTTTTAAATAAAAAATGTACCAAATTTATTATAAAAAGTCCAAACACAAATTTTGCGAAATGTCAAAAGCTTTAATTAAAAAATATAAACTATACTCAGAATTTGGAACTTTTCCAACATTTTGAATTGTAAATGAACTATGACTAAAAGGTTAAATCGAAAATTAATTTTTCAAAATACGAATAAAATATTAAAAAATGAGTCAAAGGAATCATATATATACCGAAATATAAATCCATATATGTACTTCCCTAAGCTTCATATGAAAACAAACATTTCGAGTTCAACCTGCGAATAGCGTACAGTGTAAGTTTACTCAATTAAGTAACGGTAACTAAGCTTGGCATTACCGACATTCAAAGATAGGATAGTAAAATCTTCAACCAATAAAATTAATATTTAACAAAGTAGTTTTTCAATTCTGAACCAAAAGCATAATAGTTGACTTTTCAAGCAAAACGAATCAACTTTCAATTAAAAATAGTTGGATTTTGTTATTGGGTTCTATTAATTCAGTCTGAATTTAAAAGAAAAGACTACAAAAAGGGAAACTTCTTGAAAAATGGGGGAAAAGAGGAATCAATTATAAAATGGGAGGCGAGAGAAAAGATTGGGAAGTCTGGACAATAGCCATACAGAATTTCATAAGCTCCAGCTTGAGTTAATCGAAATTTTTTGACTCGATCTAATTAAAACAAAGAGATATTCGAAAATAAGATTGTACCATATTTGACGAAAATACCAGGGGGCAAAATACAGGAAGAACTTTAGAAGAACACTTATCATAGGATTAGTATGGCAAATATTAACGTTAGCATTAAATTTAACGAATCATTTCTTGCAAACTTGATTTTAATATTACATATAACTGAAAACATAAAATAAGAATGAGATTTTTTCCAAATCACAGTCCCTAAACGCTTATTATTAAAGAAAATTAGCATTTAATTACTTATGTATCGTAAAAATGAGCGAAGATTTATATAATGAAGTTGTTAGAAGAAAATTTAGTCGTTTGGGAAACTTGTGCCACATCATACTCAATATCATAAATATAAAATGAAAACATTCCTTTACTTAGGAAATCATATTTATTAAACTTGTGCTTCTTAAAGAAAATTAAAATTAGTCTTGATACAGTTTTTTGGAATTACTAAAGATGAAAATTAAAAAGGGAAAGACGTTCAAGACGTGTTTATTATGTTTTAAAATCTACAGTCGCTTCGCAGACCACATTTTCTTGATAATAATCTGAATTGTCTGGCCTATTATCCTGAATATCAATTAATTCCAACATCAAGTGTGGTTGCTCCGCAAAAAAAGGTTCATATTCATCCACATTTTTTATCATTTGTCGGTGTAAAGAAACAAAGTTTAGAGCCAGTTTCTTTAAATCTGGAATCGAATACATATCAGCAGCTTTCAGAATTTTCAGAGCATTGTGAATCCCCAAATTTTTGTGCAATGCTGCGATACAGATTTCTTTTAGCCTTTTCAAGTCATACTTATCAGCAGCAGCTATAAGTTCTGTAGCCGACTCTTTCAAATCCAGATCGTCGACTTTATCGCTATAAATGAAACCGAGCATCTTCTCAACCGTTTCTGGTTTCAAATCCTTAATTTCGACAGTCTTGTTGATGTTTTCACTCATCTCATGTGAAAACATCGCGGCAAAAACCTTACTACGTGCGGCAAGAATAACTTTGTGAGCTCTAAATTTCTTCTCTTGAACAGAAATTGTGACGTCCTGGAAGGTTTGGTCGTTCAGGAAGAATTTTGACATTTCTTGAGAGAAATCTTCCGAGTCAAAAGGCTTAATCGAGATTTTCCTGTACAAATAATTTTCAGTGGTATCGAGAACGCGAACTTCACAAAGAAGTATTAAGGTCTTTCCTGACGTTTTATTCCACAGCAAGTTTGTGTTGAGTTTTTTACCAGTTATAGTATTCCAATAAAAACTATTGCATGAACCTCTGCAATCGCCTGGACGATACATTTTTCCAGAAGAACCAATGAATGAAAGCGAACCATGTACATATGCGCTGCCTTCTTTTTTCTTGAATGTAATACTAAATTTTTTTTCATTAGTCTCGTTAATTTCTGGAGGTTCAAATGTAATGTACCATTTTTCTGTTTCTTCTGCATCTAAGGGAAATTCAGGCGATTTAAGTAATTTCAAAGTTTTACTAACAAAATCATAATTATCAATGGTCCATTTGAGACTGTAAGTTTTGAACTTTATTTTTGTTGAACAATAATCCTTAATAGCATTAGTGGATTCTACGTCTGTGCTATTTTCTTCGGACATAGCGTACCTGGAAGAAGTAAATACGCACTTGAAAAATTTACAAATGACTTAAATTTAAAATTAAAAGCTTTTATCTAGTCATTCTTCAATACAATATAAACGTATGCCAAAGGATTGATAAAATACAGTATTTCTGCCTTCGAGCGACCCCCATTTTTTAGAATTAAAATTAATCTTTCAATGCACACACTTTCAACTAATTAAAAAATTTTCAACATTTAAAATTATCGCTGCTTTACTCTAAACTTTTTTAAATTAAACATTGTTGATATTGAAATATTTTAAGGAGGAATAGGGGAGAATTCAAATCGTAGTAATTTTAGACATATTTTGTGTAAAATCCGAACTGAGCATTTTACGTTTATTTTCGATCCTTTTTTTTAACGAAGATTATTATGTTAAGAAATTATCAGAACTAAATCGTATAAAATCACCAGGAGTTAGGATTATCGTACGACGGACAGGACGTTACCATAATATGTTCATTTTGATGTTAGGTTTTATAATTATAAATACAAAATTAAAATGTAAAATGATATCTTACCTTTTAATTCGCTTCTTTGAGAAAATTAAAATATTGTTTTTTTATTCTACATTAAACGATGATCCAGAATATATTTAAAACGCAATAAAACATTCGCCTTATGAATCACAGACGTAGGAATTACAAGGACTCAGCGTGTGAGTCGCACGGGGTAACCCCATGCCCCCTGGCCAACTTTAAGGTGCTTTCATACCTCAGCTTCGGACGGAATGCAATTTTCGTTCTTGCGTAACTCTATGGTTCATGACGAAGAACCTGTAGGTGCATTCATACCTCCGTCTGCCTCAGGGTTGCGTACGTAGTATACATTAGGTAATTTACGTAGTTTTTTACATGTAAATTACCTACGTAATTTACGTCCCTAGTTTTTTAAATGTAATTTACGTTTTTAAGATGGCGACTGCGCTTATATAGAAAATAAACATAACCTCATTCTTTTATACACTGAAGACACTGACTGACTTGCTTAATAGCTTCTTATTTTATTAAAAAAATTGTTTAGAGGTGGCAGACCCAGAAATTTGTTTTGGGAGGAGTTAAATTTTATTTCAAAGAGGCAAAATGGCAAAAATTTTGCTTTTTGTCCCGAGTGCAATCTTTTGATTTACTTATTTTTTAAATTTTATAACAAATAATTCATTTAATCTGACAATTAATGCATTCCGGAATAAGTGAGGTTATATTGTGCTCTTTTCCCTCATCCGCCACCGCCTTCCACCTTTCAAGTCCGCCCTTTTTTTACGTTCTTTATATTTTTTACGTATAATACGTAATATACGTATTATACGTATAAAAGTTCGAGTTACGCGTAACCGTGCAAACCTGATTAAAAACGAGTGTTACATCCGTTATCGATTCAATCAAACGATTCACAGGTGCGATACCATACAGATTAGGTATTTTCACTTTAGACACCAGCTAACTTCACTTCGTTGAGTGATGAGGGGAAAACAATGGACCAAATGCATGGGATTCGGTCCATTTTTGCCCTATTTTGTTAATATCATCGTAAAAACGAATTTTTGTCTATATAAGTGTATTTGAAAAATAGTTTATATTTTTTAAGAACTATATAATGAAATAATAAAATGATAATAATTATTATTATTTACGAAGATATTACAAAAATAAATTTTTGTCCCATGCATTTGGTCCATTGTTTTCCTCATCAGCACTCAAACAACGTGAAGTTAGCTGGTGGTTGAAGTGAAAATACCTAATAGATTGGCGATATTGATATTATTATCGATATTGCGAGAGCGCGCAAATATTTAAATACGGCATATTGATCAAATCAGGAATATTCTTTATCCCTGATATGATCCTGATGTTCAATGTTTGGTTTTGGTGTGTGAATTGAAATTTTATTTTTTAAATTTAAGTTTTTGACTAAAAATAGAGGCAAATTTTTCAAAATAGAGGAAATAGAGGACAATTTTCAATCTAGAGAAAATAGAGGACCGGCTGTGATCCCTGCGGTTGACCACTGGGCTATTCATGCAACGTCTGACCAGAGAGGCTCGTATCACTGAGCGCTAGTGGCACCCTACCGGATACGCAGTGGTTGACGCCATTATAGTCAGACAGTGGTCTATCTCCAGCGTCCGCGCGCAAGGACCGTGCGACGCTGGAGATAGAAATTTTTTTTTTATCGCCTACGGGCTTTTTCCACACACATAAACGTCACTCTAACTTCCTGTCATGTCAAATTTCTCTCAGATTGTGTAATAATGCCCAAACGGGTAACGACAACAACTTCTTCTAGTTCGTTCATTCATTTTTCATTCTCTGTTCTTAGATGAAACAAGACTCTATAAAGTCTAGAGCAAAAAAAGTTGTTCGTTTTGTCGTAGACCACAAAGTGACATTCAAAGTGATTGAATAAATTTTTTTTACCAAAAATGATGATTTCTGTTTTAAAAACCATCACTGTCATTTTTACCGCTAACATTTAAAGAATTTTAAATATTTTGAACCTTTAATGTTTATACCTCCCACCTTTCATTATTCCTAACACCTTGATTATTTCTGCCCTTGTTATGTACTTTTCCCCGTCTCTTTCCTTTCCCTCTTTTCAACCTTTTCAAACTTTTTTTCTACCCCTTCTAGCAAATCCATCAAATACTTTCTTTTTTAATATTAAAATAAAGTAAAATGATACTAAATAGGTTTCTGTAATAGTTTTACACTATATTTCAGGCCTTTATAGGAGAATATACTGCGGAGACATCACTAGATTTCAGGCGAGACACACTGAAATAATACAAACATAACCCCTTGTTGTATAAGCTTATTGCATGCTTGGGCATACTTGTGTATCGTTCAGATTTCCGATTTCTAGGTTTTCAATTTCATTAATTAATTTCTACATTAATTACTAGTGTTTAAACTAAATACCAGAATCTGGTACCTTTTTCACCAGATTCTGTTTTTCATCTGGTCTGATCATTTCTCCCGCCAGTCTGGTCGACTAAAGGGAGCAATTGCTGAACTAGACACTGGCCTCTGTCATGCAAGCCAGACGTTGCTACTAGAGCTTATATTAATTTTGGACTTTCAGATAAGAGTTTGAAGAAATTACCAGAGACTTGTAAAATCAGCTCATTGGATGCATTCAAATCACTGAAAGAAAAAGCACCAGTAACGTTGTCGGAAATCAAAGTAGACGAGCAGGCTTGCAAGGAAGTTGTGGAAGATCTCCAACGAACATTGAATTCATTCAGCGATACTATTTCCAGCAATTACGAAGAATTGAGCTGTACAGAACTCATAAACATGGAAATTAAAAAAATACACCAGGAAGTAAACCCTTCTTTTGTAAGCCAAACAGAGCCAGCGACTAAAAACGTGATAAGATAAGGGAAATTCTAAAGTCCTTGAAAGGTAATGGGTTGATGACGGAAACATCATCTCGATATGCGAGTCCTGTTCTTCTAGTGAAGAAAAGCAATGGAGAACCAAGACTAGTGATCGATTATCGGCGTTTAAATGCACAAACGGAAAGGATGAATTTTCCACTCCCTAATATAGATGATCATTCAAGATTATTAAGTAACAGGAAGCTATTTATTACGTTAAACCTCGCTAATGGATATCCACAGGTTCCATTAGACGAAGAAACCCGAGCAAAAACAGCAATTATTACACTTACGATAAATCTCTCAAAATGCGCGTTTTTAATGAAGAAGGTCCTTTATCTTGGCTATGAAATCTCTGGAGAAGGTATCCAACCAGGAGAGGCCAAACTACGTGCGATTTTAGACTTTCTTACACCGGAAAACACGCAAGATGTAAGGAGATTCCTACGTATGGGTGGATTCTTCCGACGGTTTATTACTCGTTTATATATAATATATATAACATAATAATATATATAATAATAATATAAATATAAAACATAAAATAAAAAAGTATAAAATATTAAACTAAAAAAAGAAATGTATAAAAACCGATGTAATTATTTCGATACTTATTTTAATTTATGATTACTAATAATTATTTATAGTACTTTAAATTAAAGCACACATTTTAATTTGATAATTAGGCAATCAAAATTAGAAACACGTAATAGGCGCGCTATTTTTGCTAGTTTCTAATAATAATTAAAAATATTAACAATATCGATGAATTTTCACATAGTCAATTGCAAATGAAACTGATACCGGTTTTTTTTATATCTTGGGTTGATCATTGGAGCGTATTCTATTTGTTCGTATGCATAGGCGGAGATGTAAGTAGAGCAGCAGACGGAAATCTGCTTATCTCACAAATACCTTTATTTATAAATGACTGATAATACTTCTAATTCTGTATAAGTTTATTTTAATTTTTAACACGATCTCTCTATTTAAATTATTTCCAATAAATAATTAAAAAATTAAATCTGTTAAGTATGTTCCCTCTATACCATATACATCTTCAGTTATTTGTTTTCTATCTTTTCACAATTTCTTATAAATATATTGTTATAAACAAATTGAGTCTGCACAATAATTTTGTTAAAGACTTCTAGATTAGTTAACAAATTATACAATTAACAAAAAAAAGTAAAAATAGATTCTTGCGCCAATGACCTACAATCAATTCTCACGTTTCTCGCGTTTAGCACCGCACGATGCAAATATCGATTTCGATGTACGATGCATGAAGAATAAATTTAGCACAAATGCATTGCATCAATATTTCAAAATCAAAAATGAAAACTAAAAAATGCATTTCTTGAAAATGAACTTTTTATTTATTTATAACTGAACCATTAGATAATGTAACAATAGTTTGAACTTAATTTTCAAGCAGAATTTAAATTTAAAGTATGCCATTCGAAATTACATACCTTTAAGATATATATCTTAAAAATTGAGTATTTTGAATTTTTTATTTTCAAAATGTGATTTTGTGATCAATTTATTTAATCTAGAGATGAAAGATTAAAATTACTTCTCTCTTTCCGTGGAATCCAGATTGGCAAATTCGATACTTCCATATCTTTCCATTTTTAACAATTGGATAAAAAAATTAGCGAATTTTTATAAAATTAAATAATAGATTTAGCAGGCTAATTCGCGAGGAGAAAAGCACTTTATAGGTATTTCGCGTCCGAGCCTGCGAGCACAACTGCCGAAGTTTTTTTATTTTTCGCTTAGTATGCTTTTTAACGACCACCTGCCGACTTGATGCTAATATGTTGTCGGGAATTTAAGCCGAGTCAAATGAAAAATTACGAATTTAAAAAAAAATTACTACATATTCAAAAATTCAGAAAAGGTTCCATTTTCAATTAAATTTAATTTAATTTATTAAATTCTTCAAAGTAAAATTAATGTAAATACCATATTGAATACAATATGGAAAAATTTAAATTCCTAAACTTTCGAATCGAATTATATCGCAATTTAAACAAAGTAGTTTGATTTTCCATTCACAAAAGATTTTCTACCAAAGACGATCATTTTTCAACCCAAAAAGACGAATTTTCAACAACAAAAAATCAATTTTTAACCAAACTGTTGCATTAGAAACCAAATAGTTGAAATTTCAAGCAAAAGAGACGAATCTTCTCGCCAGACAATAATTTTGATTATGAAATTTTAAAATATGAATTTTCTGCCAAAAGAGAACAAAACAACAAATAGATGAATGTTCAATAAAAAAATATGAAAAATAAATGAAATATTTTCAACAACAACAAAAAGAGGAATTTTCAGCCAAATAGTTGAATTCTTAACCAAAAAGATGAATTTTTCCAACTAAAAATGAAATAGTTACATTTTTACATAAAAAATTAAATTTTAGAAAAATCAAGCTTGAAACCAGTTTAATTTAACCAAAAACCACTAATTTTTAACTAATAGTTTAATCCTCAACCGAAAAGATGAATTTCCAATCAAAGAGGTGAATCTTGAGAAAACTAAATTTTTTACAAAGTATTTCTGCCAATTAGTTAAATTTTTAACTAAAAAATTAATTTTGAATGAAATAGTTAAATTTTTAACCAAAAAGATGAAATGTTCACCAAGAAATTTAATTTTCTACCAAAGAAGACCAATTTTCAACAAACTGCATCATTTTTCAACAATATTATTGAATTTTGAAACCAAAAAGATGAATTATCTACAAAACGGTTAAATTTTCAACCCGAAAATATGGTTTTTGAACAAAAAAGTTTATTTTCTATCAAATAGTTAACTTTTTATTGAAATAGTTTAATTTTTAACGGAACAGTTGGAATTTTCAACCAAAACAGATTTTTAACCAAATAGTTGCATTTGTAACCAAAAAGATTAGTTTTTCACCAAGAAGACGAATTATTTGAATTATTTGAATTTTCAACCCGAAAATGTGGTTTTTTGACAGAAAAGTTTATTTTCTATCAAATAGTTAACTTTTCATGAAATATTTTGATTTTTAACATAATTGTTGAAATTTTCAACAGGAAAGTTGATTTTAAATCAAAAACTTCAATTTTCTAACCAACTGTGATATCAATTTGAAATGTTGAATTCAGTTGAATTCCTACAAAAGAGATGAATTTTCAACCAACAAAATTAATTTCCTACTAAAAAAAACGAATTTTCAACAAAATACATAAATTTACAACCAAATTGCTGAATTTTCAACTAGAAAAAATTAATTTTCAATTAAAAATATCAATTTTCAACCATGAATTAAATAGTTACATTTTAAAATAAAAAAATTAATTCTCAGCTAATAAAAAAAGGAATTTTCAACAAAATAGTTGAATTTTCAACCAACAAAATTAATTTCCTTCAAAAAAAGGACATTTTCAACAAAATACATGAATTTTCAACCAAATTGCTGAATTTTCAACTAGAAAAAATTAATTTTCAATTAAAAATATCAATTTTCAACCATAAATTCAATAATTACATTTTAAGATTGAAAAATTAATTCTCAACTAATCAAAAAAGGAATTTTCAACCAAAACAGATAAATTTGTAACCAAGAAGATTAATTCTTCACCAAGAAGACGAATTATCTAAAAAACAGTTGAATTTTCAACCCGAAAATGTGGGTTTTTTTAATACAAAAGTTTATTTTCTATCAAATAGTTAACTTTCCATAAAAATAGTCTAATTTTTAAGGAAATTGATGACATTTTCAACCGAAAATATGAATTTTCAACTAAAATGATGAATCTTCAACAACAAAATTAATTTTTCTTAAAAGTAGATCACATTTAAACGAAGTCGTTGATTTTTCAACCAAAAAAGATTAATTTTCAACGAAACATGTAAAAGGAAACATGTAAACAAAATTTTCAACAAAATACATGAATTCTCATCCAAATAGCTGAATTTTTAACTAGAAAAAATTAATTTTCAATTGAAAATATCAATTATCAACCATAAATTGAACAGTTACATTTTAAAATAAAAAAATTAATTCTCAGCTAATCAAAAAAGGAATTTTCAACAAAATAGTTGAATTTTCAACCAAAACAGATGATGAATTTTCAACTAGAAAAAATTAATTTTCAATTAAAAATATCAATTTTCAAACATAAATTGAATAGTTACATTTTAAAATAAAAAAATTGATTCTCAACTGATCAAAAAAGGAATTTTCAATAAAATAGTTGAATTTTCAACCAAAACAGATGAATTTTAAACCAAATGGTTACATTTTTCACCAAAAAGATGAATTCTTCACCAAAAATACGAATTATCTACAAAACACTTGAATTTTAAACCCGAAAATGTGATTTTTTAACCAAAAAGTTTATTTTCTATCAAATAGTTAACTTTTCATAAAATATTTTGATTTTTAACGAAATTGTTAAAATTTTCAACAAGAAAGTTAATTTTAAATCAAAAACTTTAATTTTCTAACCAACTGTGAAATTTCATAGCAAAAAATACGAATTTTCTACTAACCAGTTCAATTTTCGACCCAAAAATATGGATTTTTAACTAAAATGGTGAATCTTTAACGAAAGAAAATTAAGTTTTTAAAAAATTAAGTCTAATTTAAACGAAGTCGATTTTTCCACCAAAAAAATTAATTTTCAACGAGTCATGTAGTAGTTGATATTTCAACGAAAAAAATATATTAATTTGAAATGTTGAATTGTGTTGAATTCATCCAAAAGGGATGAATTTCCAATCAACAAAATTAATTTCCTGCAAGAAAACGAATTTTTAACAAAATACATGGATTTTCAACCATATAGCTGAATTTTCAACTAGAAAAAGTTAATTTTCAATTAAAAATATCAATTTTCAAACATAAATTGAATAGTTATATTTTAAGATAAAAAAATTAATTCTCAACTAATCGAAAAAGGAATTTTCAACAAAATAGTTGAATTTTCAAACAACAAAATTAATTTACTACAAAAAAAAGGAAATTTTCAAGAAAATAAATGAATTTTCAACTAAATAGCTGAATTTTCAACTAGAAAAAATTAATTTTAAATAAAAAATATCAATTTTCAACCATAAATTGAATAGTTACATTTGGAGATAAAAATATTAATTCTCAACTAATCAAGAAAGGAATTTTCAACAAAATAGTTGATTTTTCAACCAAAACAGTTGAATTTTCGACCAAAAAGATGAATTCTTCACCAAGAAGACGAATTATTTACAAAACAGTTGAATTTTCAACCGGAAAATGTGACTTTTTGACAAAAAAGTTTATTTACTATCAAATAGTTAACTTTTCATAAAATATTTTGATTTTTAACGAAATTGTTGAAATTTTCAACAAGGAAGTTAATAAATAAATGAATAGTTACATTTTATGAAATTGAAAAATCAATTCTCAACTAATCAAAAAAGGAATTTTCAACAAAATAGTTGAATTTTCAACCAAAAAAATTAATTTCCTACAAAAAAACGAATTTTCAACAAAATACATGAATTTTCAACCAAATAGCTGAATTTTCAACTAGAAAAAATTAATTTTCAAATAAAAATATCAATTTTCAACCATAAAATGAATAGTTATATTTTAAGATAAAAAAATTAATTCTCAACTAATCAAAACAGGAATTTTCAACAAAATAGTTGAATTTTCAACCAAAACAGATGAATTTTTATCCAAATAGTTACATTTTTAACCAAAAAGATGAATTCTTCACCTAGAAGACGAATTATCAAAACAGTTGAATTTTCAACCCGAAAATGTGATTTTTTAACAAAAAAGTGTATTATTTATCAAATAGTTAACTTTAGATAGAAATAGTTTAATTTTTAATGAAATTGTTGAAATTTTCAATAAAAAATATAAATTTTCAACAAGAAAGTTAATTTTCAACCAAAAACTTTAATTTTCTAACCAATTGTGAAGTTTTCTAGAAAGAAAATACGAATTTTCTACAAAACAGATCAATTTTCGAATCGAAAATATGAATTTTCAACTAAAATGATGAATCTTCAACAGCAAAAAAATTAATTTTTTAAAAATCAGATCAAATTTAAACCAAGTAGTTGATTTCTTAACCAAAAAGATTAATTTTTACCCTACAAAATTAATTTTCTACAAAAAAAAAACGAATTTTCAACAAAATACATGAATTTTCAACCAAATTGCTGAATTTTTGAATAGAAAAAATTAATTTTCAAATGAAAATATCAATTTTCAACCATAAATTCAATAGCTACATGTTAAAATAAAAAAATTAATTCTCAGTTAATCAAAAAAGGAATTTTCAAAAAAATAGTTGAATTTTCAATCAAAACAGATGAATTTTTGAACAAATAGTTACATTATTTACCAAAAAGATTAATTCTTTACCAAGAAGACGAATTATCTACAAAACAGTTCAATTTTCAACCCGAAAATTCGGTTTTTAAACAAAAAAGTTTATTTTCTATCAAAAAATAGTTAAATATAAATGAATAAATAAATAATAAATAAATAATGTATAAATATTAAATAAATAATAAATAATGGATGATAAATAAATAAATAATCAATAAATAAATAATAAATAAATAACAAATAAATAAATATAAATAGTTAAATAAAAATAGTTTAATTTTTAACCAAATTGTTGAAATTTTCAATCGAAAATATAAATTTTCAACAAGAAAGTTAATTTTAAACCAAAAACTTTAATTTTCTAACCAATTGTAAAATTTTCTAGAAACAAATATGAATTTTCAACTAAAATGATGAATCTGCAGAAGAAAAAAAAAATTCTAAAAGTAGCTCAGATTTAAACCAAAGGAAATATAAATATAAATACAAGACAAATAATTTACTAACAAGATTATTATGTCAGGGTTACCGCAAAAACTTCATTTTCAAAATTTCCTAATTTTCCCCTGATCAGTTTTTCATTTACCCTGGCCATTATTATTCAAATAACAGAATTACTAGAATCTTTTATAAACGGCATTAAACAATTTCTAATTAAATTTGAAAAAATTTCAAATTCATCATTCTTGACAGTTATTTAAATTTATAGAAATTTCCTGATTTATACAAGATTTTTTGTCTAAATCCCTGACTTTTCCCTGACCAATAAAATACCCTGAATTTGTTAAAAACTGTTTTTGGCTAGATTCGTTTTTCACTCATCAGGTTTCTTTGGCTGATTTTGAAGAAAATTAAGGCCCTCAAACATTTCAAACATTTAGCACAAATTCATTGAATCACAATTTTAAAATCAAAGAACCTAATTTTTTTTCAATCAGAATTTTAATTGAAAATATGCCATTCCTTGAATTAATAAATTATTTTTGTGATCAATTTAATTAATCTAGAAATTAAAGATTAAAATTACTTCTCTCTTTTCATGGAATCCATATATGCAAATTCGATACTTCCATATGTTGCCATTTTTGAGCGATTGGATAAAAAATTAGCGGATTTTTATAAAATAAATTAATGGACAACTTGTGGTAGCCTAATTCACGAGGAAAGCGTATTTCGCGTCCAAACGTACGATCACAACTGTCGATGATTTTTTCTTTTTTTCTTAGTATATTTTTTACACAGCCATCTGCCGATTAAAAGCTAATATGCTGTCACTAATTTACATAGGTCAAGTCCGCAATTTTCAAGATAAAAGATAAAATTTTAATGTTAAATCAACAACATTTTTTGATAATACCAGCATAATCAATCGTGTGCTACGAGCGCGTGTAGTTTTTCGATTTAATGGGAAAAAGAATTTTTAATACAAACCAAAAATTTCGAAAAACTGTTTGTTTTTTAAGTTTATTTGATTATTTGTTTCCAATAAATATAATTTTCCTAAGATTCCTAAAATAATTCAAAAAGATTTTTGAAAATTTCAGATGCCTAATCAAAATGTCAACAAAAAGTTATTGTTCGACCAAAACCAATTTTAATTTTTAACCAAAAGTAGTTAAACACACGAAAAAGACGAATTTTTAACAAAATGTTTGAATTCTCAATCAAAAATATTAACTTTTAAGCAGTTGCAATTCTAGCAAAAAAAAAGATTGAATTTTTACCAAAAGAGAAGAATTTTCTATATAAGAGTCTAATTTTTAACTCGAAAATATGAATTCTACAAAAAAATAGATTTTCTAACAAAAAAATTAAATTTCTATCAAAAAGACGAATTTTCAACAAAAAACATAAAATTTAAAGTAAAAAAAATGATCAATCATTTTCAATCTGAAAATTAATTTTCACTAGAAAAAAAAAAGAATTTTTAATAAAATAGTTAAATTTTCCACCAAGGAGATGAATCTTCAAAAAAAGAAAATGAATTTGCAACCTAAAGTTTGAATTTCCAATCAAAAAATATTTGCCAGGCCAGAAAGAAAAAAATATCAACGAAAAAGATAAATATTCAACTCAAAATATGAATCATTAACCAACAAATAAATGTTTGACAAAGTAATTCATTTTTTAACCAAATAGTTGAATTTTCAATAAAGTATGAATTTTTTTTATTCGGTTGAAACCTTTCCAAATTCCTAAAAAACTTAAATTTTTTTTCTCATAGAAATCTTCAAAAATCATTTCAAAATCTCTAAATATCTCTTAAACTTACTCGATTTTTTTCGAAAATTTTTCTTTAAATTCTTCTACATTATTTTTTGAAATTTTAGGGAATTAGTTTAAATTTTTGAAAATCTTCTCAAAATATAACTTATTTTTGAATATTTTCAAAACTTGAAAAATTTCTAAATATCTTTGAGAATAATTCAGTTTCTCTACAGAAAAATGTTGAATCGTGCAAAATTAAACAATTTTCTTAAAATCTTTGAGATATTTTTTGCCATATTTTAAAATCTTCAAAACTTAAAATTTATAGTTTAAAATAAAACCATTTTTTTTTGTTGCCGGTACGACCATTTTTGTAACACTGCCATATTTTCATTATTCCCGTCTTTCTAAAATAAATAAAAAATAAATAAAAGAAAAGAATAAGTCATTGACAATGAATTTTTAATTAAATAGTTAAATTTTCAACCGAAGAGATAAATCTTTGACCAAAAAAATGAATTTGGAACCCAAATTTTGAATTTTTCATCAAAAAAGATTTGTCAGGCCAGAAAGAAAAAAATTTCAACGGAAGAGATAAATTTTCAACTCAAAATTTGAATCATTAAACAACAAAAAAATGTTCGACAAAGTAATTTAACTTTTAAACAAGTAGTTGAATCTTCAATAAAGTATACAAATTTCTTATTCTGTTGAAACCTTTCAAAATTACTAAAAAACTTTAATTTTTTGTTTAGAAATCTTCAAAAATCTACATTATGTTTTAGATTTTTAGAAATCTATTCAAGTTAAAAATTATTTTAAAATCATTTTAAAACCTCTAAATATCTCTTAAACTTACTCGAATTTTTTCTAAAATTTTTCTTTAAATTTTTCTACATTCTTTTTCGCAATTTTAAGAAATTATTTGAAATGTTTGGAACTCTTCTCAAAGTATAAATTATTTTTGAATATTTTCAAAACTTGAAAAATTTGTAAATATCTTTTGAAATAATTCAGTTTGCCTACAAAAAAATGTTGAATCGTCCAAATTTTTTTCGACATATTTTTAAATCTGCAAAACTTAAAATTAATATTTTAAAATAAAACCGGTATTTTTTTTGTTGCTGGTAGGACCATTTTTTTACCAGTACCATAATTTCATTTTTCTCGTCTTTTTAAAATGAATAAAAAAAAGAAGGAATAATTCATTGACAATTATAGTTTTCTTTTTTATCAATAATGTTTAGAAAAATTAAATGTTATCACGAAATAATGTTTCTTAAACAAATATTTTGATTCACGAAATTAATTGTGCAGAAAATTCGTAATCTTTATGCATAACAAAGTTAAAAGTTATAAAGTCATGTATTTGTATTTTGAAACATTCAAAAATTCACTTCAAAAATTATTCCAAGTTTCAACGTTTGCAAGAAATTATTTTTAAAATGAATTTTTAATTAAGATTTTTTTTTAAATTAGTACAGCCGAAAAAGAATTATTTTTGTGTATAAAATTAAAAATATTCAAATAATCACACAAAAATATATATTGCAAATTAAAACAATAAATAGAAACTTTCATAATTTTTTTTTAATGATCAAATTTGTAAATTATTTTAAGCTTAAAACTCTACTCTATTTATATTATCATTATCTTTAAGTAAGACTCGTAAATATGATGCAAGACCTTATACAATTTCTTGAATTTAAAAATAAAACTTTTATCACTTCTACAATATCTACATTGTTAAAGAATTTTAAAATGCTGTTTCAAAGACTTAAACAATTTATAAAAAAAACTTTAAATCTTATAAAATTTATAGATAATTTTAAAAAATATTTAAAATATATTGATATTAAAATATTTTTAAAAATATTTATCTCAAACTTTTAAAACTGAAAATTTTGGGTAAATATAATTAATAAACGTGAATAAACGATAATTTACGTTTTAAGTCGATTAACTATAGATATAAATTAATTAATGATTCTCAAAATTGAACTGTAATTCGTGTTTTAAAAACTGGAAAGAAATTTGATTTTACAAGACGATTCTTCATCTGTTTAAAACTAAACAATTTACAAAATATTTTTATACTATTTTCATTTTTTAAATAATTTCAAAATAATAGATTCGTAATGAAACGCTTATATTAATTTTCAAATCATATTCAAAGTTTTTTTAATTTAAAATATTCCATTTTAACCCATTCAGTTTGAAATTTTCTAATAAAAAAAAGAACAATTTTTTAATATTTAGCAAAATTTTACTGCTCATTCAAAAGAAGCAATTATAAATCAAATATTTAAAATTAAACAGTTCGAAACTGAATGATTTGAAATAGAAAAAAAATCGTTCAAATTTCAGAAAAAATAATTTTAAACTTTGAACGTTCTGTTCTATTTCAAATATGTTTTTTTTTCTTATTGAAATTGTGAAATTTTGATGTATAAATAAAATTTGAAAGATTTCAAGAATTTAAAAACAAAATATAGGTTTTTGAAGATTTGGAAATAAATTATTTTAATATTTTTAAGGATTTAAAAGGCTTTAAGATAATAAAATTTTTTTCGAGAAAATTTGAAATTATTTATTATTTGAAAAATTAATTTTCAAAGCAAATTCGAAAAGATTTCAAAACATTTTAAAAGTATTCTAAAAATGCCAAAGGAAATTTTGAAAATTTTAATGCAATTTTTTTAATTTTGAAGGATTTAAAAAATATTTTAAAAACTTTTTATTTTAAAGACATTTCAAAGTTTTAAAAAGATTCAAAAATAATTTTAATCGTAAGAAGATTTAAACAAATTTTAAACAAAATGTAAATTTTTCAAGATTCCAAAAAAGAGGCTTTTTAAGAATTTTGTAAGGATTCAAGGTAATACCATTTTTTTCTTAACATTCCAAGGAAAGTTTAAATTAATTTATTATTGCGAAAAATTAATTTTAAGAAAAAGTTTAAAAAGATTTTAGAACATTTAAAAATATTTCTAAAATTGTAAAAAAAAAGAATCTGGGAGAATCAAGAGATTAAAAATGTTTTAAAACTTTGATAGAATTCTGAAAATTGAAGAAAATATTTTCAAATTCCTTTCAAACTTTTACAAGTCATAAATATCTTTTCAACTGGAAAAAACTTAAAAAATAAATAGTTACTCGAATTTTTAATTTTTTATCAAAAAATTATATTTCCTTCAAATTATAATTGGGTTGAAATTTGTTTCTATCTTGACAGAAAAATGTTTTTTGGAAACTATAAAATTGCCGAAAATATGAAAATCCCAAATTATAAAATAATAATATAAAATATTAATAATAATAAAATAAATAATGATGTAGCAGACTTGTCTGTGTTTTTGGGACCTAGTGGCTAAAATAAATCGATTTTTAGTAATAATATGAAAATGAATTATTTCAATAGGTGAAGATTTTCTTTAAATGTTCAATCTATTTTTTAAAAATTATTGTTCAAATTAAAAATAACAATTATTTCTAAAAAATGCTTCTCGATGAAATTTATTTTTGGTAAATCTGCACAGTATTTTTTAAATAATCTCTATTTGAAATTCAAACAATAATTTTGGAAAAATCGATTGAACATTTTAAAAATAATTTTCATCGATCAAAGTATTTAATTATTGTATTTTCAAGCAATAAATAATATTAAAACAAAATTCTAATTGTGTGAATTCAGAAATTTTCTAGTGTCGGATATTTTATAATTCAACAACTTTCAGAATTTAAGAATTTTTATTTTTCTATTCTGGGAATTTTATAATTATTTTTTTATAATTAATCAAATAAATATCAAGTAAATATGTAATATTAATTTTTCAATCTGTAAATGAACTATATCGAGTGACACTCAAGAATTTATGATTACATCAGATTCTTATGAAACTATATTAAATAAATAAATAAACTGAATAAAATTAATTAATTAATAAATAATTTATTTAACATAATTTTCTAAGTTACCTCTTATTTTCGAATCAAATCACTATTTATTAGTTCACTTGAAAATAATTTCACGTAATGAATTCCACAGACTTTCTTTGATGCCGATTTGCAAGCGAATGAAAATCTGTAACATGTTCTATGGTTCAGACACATAAGAAAGAGACCACGAACCGATCAGAAGATTCAAATGACATCGAGTGTGCTAACCACCAAGAGTGATAGAATTTTTTTCACTTTCATATTATATTGTATTGTCATCAAAAAAATTTTTTTTAATTGTTAAATTCGGGAATTTTTTGGGGAACTTCATTTTTTTATTTAT
Source organism: Andricus grossulariae (assembly GCA_011634705.1). Classification (NCBI taxonomy): domain Eukaryota; kingdom Metazoa; phylum Arthropoda; class Insecta; order Hymenoptera; family Cynipidae; genus Andricus; species Andricus grossulariae. Next base: position 56,069,005 of record JAABKJ010000755.1, on the reverse strand, counting down.
TTATCAAAAAATCATTTTAAAAAATCCCAAACTTCCCCTCCTCTACTATCCCTATTCTCCCTCTCTTTAACCGATGCTTCCCCACCCTTCCCCTACTCCTTCCTTCTCTACTTCCCCATCTCCTTACTCCCCAGCTAACACGCCCCTTCCCCTAATTCCCTTCTCCAGCCATCACTTCACCAACTCTTACTTTCCCTAATTTATCTCCCCTCATTTTCCCTCTTTTTCCCACGCTTTCCCTACTTCCCCTCCCCTGATTTACCCTTCTTAAATTTCCTCTCACTGATCATACCTCTCATTTCCCCTCACTTTTCCTAGTTCCTCTCCCCTCACGTTTCTTATTTCCCCTCCCCTATTTCCACTAATTCCCTCCCTAATTTCCGCTCCTCTATTTCTTCTAATTCCCTCCCTAATTTCCCCTCTCCTAATTGCCTCGAATTTCCTTTAACTTCCACTTCCAACCCCTCACTTCCTCTCTCCTCCCCTCATCTGACTTCGTCTGATTTCCCTTCCCCTCATTTAGCCTACTTCTACTCCTCTCACTTCCCCTTCGTTCCCACCCCTAATTTCTCCTTATTTTTCCTACTTCTTCTTCCCCGACTCCCTCACTTCCCATACTTTCTCTCATCTCATTTCCCTTCACTTTCCCATTTATCCTTACTTTCCCTACTTCTACTCATCTCATTTCCTCATCACTTCCCCTCCTTCGAAACCCTAAAAAATAATTAGAAAGAGGATGCTTATGTGAGAAAATTTCTGGCCTCTCCCCCACGCTTATGCATAAATTCGTAAGATTTTATACCCCCCCCCCCCCCAAAAAAATAAAAGCTTACATAATTAATGGACGCTCGCAAAAGTAAATTTCAGGATATAAAAATCTGGTCTAAAAATATATCAGCAGTAAAAATTTTATAATTTTGACCTTCTTTTACTTGGAAATTAGCGTAATTATAAGGATTGACGTGAACATTGTGTCCTTCGCTTGCCAATACACACGTCATATCTAACAAAGCACCATGTCGTAGTAACAATAAAATTATCACTAATTATGAAAGTTCAGTGTAAAAAGAAAGGAATTTGAAGAAAGACAAAATGATTGTATTGAAAACCTATAGTGCACTCCCATTTTTGCTTTCTTGGGCTTGAAAGCGGTTATTTTTCATAATAAACAATTTTTATACGTTTTATTCATAACTATAAAATTGTTTTATTATTAGCAAATAACATTACAACTTGGTAAATTATTATTATATACTTACTTGTTGAAGAACCTCTCCCAAGATGCCGTCCAACGTACTTTTTTCCAAGGAGGAGAAGTGGAGTGGGTGAGGGGAAATGAGGAGAAGGGAAGTAGGGGAAATTAGTGAAGGGAAACTAGGGGAAATAAGGAGATACCTGCAGGAAAATGAGGGAAAATGAGGAGGGAAATTTAGGGGAAAAGAGGAGAGGGGATTCAGAGGAAATGATGGGGTGAATAGCGGGAATGGGAAGAGGGGAAGTAGGATAATTGAGGAGAGGAGATTAGGGAGAAAGAGGTGAAGGGAATAAAGGTAAAACTGAGGGAAATAGTGAAGAGGAGTAGGAGAAGTGTGATCAGGGAAACTATAGGGACTGAGAGGAAATTTGGAGGAGGGAAGTAGGGAAATCGAGGAGAAATGAGAGTAGGGGAAGTAGGGGAAGTGAGGTGAAGGGAAATAGGGGAAATAAGAGAAAATCGGAAAGTAACCAAGGGGAAATTGGAAGGGAAATTTGGGGGAATTGAGGAGAGGGGATTCAGAGGAAATGATGGGGTGAGTAGGGGGAATGGTGAGAGGGGAAATAGGATCATTCAGGAGAAGGGAAATAGGGAGAAAGAGGTGAGGGGAATAAGAAGAAACTGAGGGAAATAGGGCAGAGGAGTAGGAAAAGTGTGATGAGGGAAACTAGGGGAACTAAGGGGAAAATAAGAGGAGGAAAGTAGGGGAAGCCATGAAAAACGAGATGAGGTCAAGTAGGCGAAGTGAGGGAAGGGAAAGTAGAGAAAATAAAAGGAAATATGGCGGAAAATAAGGGGAAATGGGTAGGGAAAATTGGTGGACTTGAGAAGAGGGGATTCAGAGTAAATCATGGAGAGAGGAGAGAGAATGGGGATAGGGAAAGTAAGATGAGTGAGGAGTGGGGAAGTAGGAAGTGTTGGTGAGGGGAATGAGGGAAAACTGAGGGAAATAGGGAAGAGGAGTAGGAGAAGTGTGATGAGGGAAACTAGGGGAACTGAGGGTAAATTAGGAGACGGGAAGTAGGGAAAGTGAGGTAAAGGGAAATAGGAGAATTGTGATGAAGGGAAATAGGGAAAATAAGAGGAAATCGGGAGGAAAATAAGGGGAAATGGGAAGGGACATTTTTTGGAATTCAAAAGAGGGGATTCAGAGGAAATCATAGGAAGAGTAGGTGGAATGAGAAGAGGGGAAGTGGGATAATTGAAAGTAGGGGAACTAGGAAGGAAGAGGTAAGGGGAATAAGGGCAAACTGGGGGAAATAGGGAAGAGGAGTAGGAGAAGTGTGATGAGGGAAACTAGGGGAAATTAGGAGGAGAGAAGTAGGGGAAGCGAGTAGAAATGAGAGTAGCGGAAGTGGGGGAAGCAAGGTCAAGATAAATAAGAGAAAATCGGGAAGAAAATGAGGAAAAATGCGAAGAAAAAATTCGTGGAATTGAGGAGAGGGGATTTAGAGGAAATGGTGGGGAAAGTACGGGGAATGGGAAGAGAGAAAGTAGGATAATTGAGGACAGGGGAACTATGGAGAATGAGGTGAAGGGAATAAGGGGAAACTGAGAAAAATAGGGAAGAGGAGAAGGAGAAGTGTGATGATGGAAACTAGGGGAACTGACGGGAAATAAGGAGAAGGGAAGTAGGGGAAGCAAGGAGAAATGAGAGTAGGGAAAGTATGAGAAATGAGGTGAAGGGAAATAGGGGAAATAAGAGGAAATTGGGACGAAAATAAGGGGAAATATGCAAGGAAATTTGGTGGAATTGACGAGAGGGGATTCAGAGGAAATCATGGGGAGAGTCGGGGGGGTTGGAGAGAGAGGAACTAGGATAGCTCAGGAAGTAAGATAAGTCAGGAATTAGGATGAGTGAGAAGGAAATTAGGGAGAGTGATGTGATGAGATTAAGGGGAAAGTGAAGGAAATACAGAAGAGGAGTAGGAGAACTAGGATAAGGGATGCAAGCAGAACTGAGGGGAAATTAGGAGAAGGGAAGTAGGAAAAGAGAGGAAAAATGAGATGAGGTGAAGTAGGGGAAGTGAGGGAAGGGAAAGTCGAGGAAACAAAAGAAAATATGGCGGAAAATAAGGGGAAATGGGGAAGAAAAATCGGAAAAATGGGAAGAGGGAATTCAGAGAAATTGATGGGGAGAGTAGGGGAAATAAGCAGAGGGGAAGCAAGATAAGCGAGGGAAGGGGGAAGGGGGGAGTGAGGTGAGGGGAATAAGGGGAAACTGAGGAGAAATCAGGGAAAAGAAGTAGAAAAAGTGTGATAATGAGAACGAGGGAAACTGATGGGAAATTAGGGGAGGGGAAGCAGAGGAAGTGAGGAGAAATGAGGGAGGGGGAGTAGGGGAAGTATGTGGAGGGGAAAAAGGGGCAGTGGGAAGAAATGAGAGGTGGAAAGTGACATAAATACCTTAATTTTATTGAAAACATGAGAAAAAAATAAGAATTACTTATTCTAATTTGATTTAATTATCGTGGAAAATATTTATACAAAAAATTATACAATACTGATCACAAAATAATGTGGAGTTAAAACTCCTTCGCGCGTGTAGCAGTCCTTAATTTATTTTTTATCGCACTTTGGAAAAATTCGTGCGTTTATTTAATTAGTAATATTGATTCAATACATAAATACGTGTTTTTCATTAAAATTAATATAAATTCCTCTTGAGAACGCGGCTCTGGTCCTCAATTTTTATAATTATGAACAAAGTTTTTTTTTGTAAACAATTTTTTTTTTGCTTTTTTCATAATTATCAAAATTTGGGACCAGAGCCGCGTCTCTTAGTGCTTCTTATTTATTACCCCAATTTTTCAACTCAATGTGGCAATCCGTGTAAAAACAAGTTTACAAATAAAAAAAGTGTCGGTAAGGTAGGAAGCCGGTCACGTGACCCACTCGTCATATGGCCTTAAAGGCGATAAATCCAAGTTTTTGTATATACACACTAACTCACAGTCTGCATTCATTCTCACTCTGAAAACTGGACAAAATGACCAGTCAACTAATTTCCAGGCATAAATAAATAAAAGGTTTTTTTTAGAAACAATTAAAATTTAAATGAATTTGAGAATGCTTTGGTTTCTGTTTGAATCTTTTTAATATGGGGAACCGACACCCTTCAGTATTTTTTTTTGAAATGAAACTTTTAATATTCTAAAATAATAAGATGCGATAGTCTTTCATCTCCTGGCTAGATCACGCGTTCCGGGATTGTAACCGGAAAGTTCGGGCTCGATTCCTCCTGCCGGTATTTTTTTGCAAATTTTTTTTATACAAATCTTTTTTATTGCAATTAACTACTAAATTTATTTGAATCAAACTAAAATATGCATTTTTGATTATTTTTTGATGTGGAAAAAATTCATTCCTCTGCTTTAAGAATATCAATAATATAATAATACAAGAACATGTCTTTTATTTATGCTCTATTGTTACTTCAATTTATTTTGATATTTTGTCATAGTCAAATATTTATTTCATCTATTTTAGTTAAAATTGCAACTCACAAATTTTTTTAAATTGAAAATTCATTGCATTGGTTGAAAGGTTAACTTTTTTTGATAAGTAAAATTAAATGTTTTCAATTGATAATTTAACTATTCCATTTTTTGTTAAAAATTTATCTTTTTTATTTAAAAATTCAATAATTTAGTGACATCGATTGAGAATTAACTATGCGGTTGAAAATTCATTTCTTTGGTTGAAAATTGAACTACTTTGTTGAATATTCCTTTTTTGTTTTAAAATTAATCTTTTATCTGAAAATTCAACTGTTTGGTTGAAAATGAACTTTTTTGTTGAAAATTCAAATTTTTTGTAGAAAATTTGTTTCTTCGGCTCAAATGTGCAACAATAATTCGTTTCTTTCGTGGTTACATTTTTCTTCGATTGAACATTTAAGTATTTAATTTACAGTTGAAAATTTTTTTTTTAAATTGAAAAATTCGACTTTTTGGTTGAAAATTAACTTTTTTGTGGAAAATTGAAATGTTTTGTACAACAATTCATCTTCTTGACTTGAAAATTCAACAGTTTGGTAGAAAATTCAACTATTTCTTAAAAAATTCGTTTTTTTAAATTGAAAATTAATTTTTGCAGTGAAAAGTTCACTATTCCATTTCGGGTGAAAAATTATGCTTGTGCTTATGCTTATGTATGTGTGCTTATATATGCTTATGCTTATGTATGCTTATGCTAGAAATTTCATTTTTTGGGGTAAAAATTCTTGGTTGAAAATGAATCTTTTGGTTGAGGTTTCAACTACTTTTAACAAAAATTCGTCTTTTTTGTTAAATTAAGTAAGATAGGGGGGGGGGTGAAGTGGTTTAAAATTTCATAAAAACCTACGTCATTCATGCACAGCCTCTTATATTATTTTTATAGATTTTTTTTATCCCATATGTATATAACTAAAATATAAATTTTCAATTGAATGATGAAAAATCAGAATTTTCTATAAAAAAAACTTTACTTGGGGTAAAAGTGGTGAGGGTTGAAAAGAAAAATTCATATGAAAAAAATATTGTTAAAAACAATATTTTGGCTTGATTTAAATAAATTTGATGGTAAATTGCAATACAAAAATTTTAAAAAATTGGAAAAAAATGTCAGCAGCAGGAATCGAGCCCGAATTGTGCGGTTACAAACTTGAAGCGCTACCGCCTGATCTAACTGAGATTTGCGTAGATTTTTTTAAAGACGTTTTTCTTTTTAAAAAAGAATGTTTTATGAATATAAGGATACAGTCAGGCAACAAAGTGAAATTCTCTTCTAAAACTATAAACACTCAACAATGTTTGCCTTCTATAATTTTAAATTGTTCATAATTATAAGGACTTACGTGATCATTCTGACCTTCGCTTTCCAATGCAGTCACAGCTTATGATACAGATAAAAAATGATCGTAATAAAAATTAAAACTATCTCTATTTATAAAAGTTTTCTGCAAAAATACCTTCTTATATAAAAATTCAATAAATATTTACACATTTTATGTCAGGCAGTTCCGGAAGTCGAAAAAGGACCTAATGCCATTTCGAAGATGAGTTATCTCCGAAAAAATCTAATTTATCACACATTTGGTTCAAGGACCAAAAATCAAGGACCAATTTCTAGAATCAAATTCAAGGACCAAAATTCAAGGACCAAAACTTAAGTACCAAATTCAAGGACCAAAATTTAAGGACCAAAATTCAAGGACTAAATTTAAGGACCGAAATTCAAGGACCAAATTCAAGGACCAAAACTTGAGTGCCAAATTGGAGGACCAAAATTCAAGGACCAAAATTTAAGGACCAACATTCAACGAACGAAATTCAAGGACAAAATAGAAGGATGAAAATTCCAGCAGCAAATTCAAGGAACAAAATTCAAGGACCAAAATTGAAGTAACAAATTTTAGGACCCAAATTCAAGGACCAAATTTAAGGACGAAAATTCGAGGACTAAATTCAAGGACCAAAATTGAAGTAACAAATTTTAGAACCCAAATTCAAGGACCAAATTTAAGGACGAAAATTCGAGGACTAAATTCAAGGACCAAAATTCAAAGACCAAAACTCAAGTACCAAATTCAAGGACCAAAATTGAAGTTACAAATTTTAGGAACAAAATTCTAAAACTAAAATTTAAGGACCAAAATTCAAGGACCAAAATTGAAGGACCAAAACTTAAGTTCTAAATTCAGTGACCAAAACTTAAGTACCAAATTGAAGGACCAAAATTCAAGAACTAAAATTTAAGGAACAAAATTCAAGGACCAAGATGTAAGGAACAAAATTCATGGACCAAAACTTAAGTACCAAATTAAAGGACCAAAATTCAAGAACTAAAATTTAAGGACAAAAATTCAAGGACCAAGATCTAAGGACCAAAATTCAGGGACCAAACTTTGAGGACCAAAATTCAAGTAACAAATTTTAGTATCAAAATTCAAGGATCAAAATTTAAGGACCAAAATTCAAGGACCCAAATTGAAGTAACAAATTTCAGGACCAAGATTCAAAAACCAAAATTTAAGGAACAAAATTCAAGGATTGAATTCAAGGACCAAAATCCAAGGACCAAAATTCAAGTACCAAATTAATGGACCAAAACATAAGTACCAAATTGAAGGACCAAAATTCAAGAACTAAAATTTAAGGACCAAAATTCAAGGACCAAGATTTAAGGACCAAAATTCAAGGACCAAAATTTAAGGACCAAAATTGAAGTAACGAATTCTAGTATCAAAATTCAAGAACCAAAATTCAAGAACCAAAATTTACGGACCAAAATTGAAGGACCAAAATTGAAGTAAAAAAATTATAGAATCAAAATTCAAGGAATAAAATTCAAGGATAAAGACTTAAGGGCCAACATTCAAGGACCAAAATTGAAGTAACAAATTTTAGGACCAAAATTCAAGGACCAAAAAATGTTATAACCTTGCGATCTCAATTGGAGAATTCAGACTTTTTCGAGACCTCACACTTGACCTTTGTATCATACTACTTCTAAATTCTTCACCGCGAATTGAAGCTCGAATGCTGCCCCTTTCGATGACTCTTCTTATTCTAGGGGCAGCCATTTCTTCATCGTCAGCTTTCCTGAAAAATTATGGGAATTTAATTAGAAATTAAATTATATTGGATCGAAAATAACAAATAAAGAAAAATTAAATATTAGACTGGGGCTGAGCGGCGCATATGTGGGGCAAAGTGGCGCACCCTTAATTCTGTATTTAAAATGCGGTATTGCTTCTTTTAGGGTTTGCAATTGAATTTTTTCAATTGTTAGTTGCAAGCCCTTTATATTTTTCGCCTAAAGGAGGCAAATAACGCACTTAGAATGGCATAATCAAGAGTGTCCGCTTTACCCCACATGCGCCACTTAGCCCCAGTTTACGGTACCTAAATAAAATTATTTTAAAAACGAAAGGCATGAGAATAACAACTGGATAGAGACCATTTTTTTAGTTGGTCCCTTAATCGTATTATTGTATTTTTTACTATCAGGAAATGCGCGCGCGCAAAACGCGCATTCATCTCTCTAGATTTTTATTCCCTAAGATTAAAATTATACACAATTTAAAAATCCATTATTAAGCAAATTTTCAAATATTAGGTTTAAGCAGTATTTGACAAAATAATTAATAATTTCGAACTGGAAGCGTTTTAAACTTAAAAAAAAATGTATTGAAAAATTTTCAAGTGAAAAGTTTCCAAATCAAACAATTTTAGATTAGAAAATTTTTTGAAAAAAGACAATAGTTCGAATAAAATAAAAAGGAATTGAAATTGTGAAATTCTAAATAAAAATGTTTAAAATTGAATAATTTGAAGTTGAAAGTGAAATTGAAAAAAATTTTATCGGAAGCTGTTAGAATTGAAAATTTTCAGATTAAAATTTTGAAAATTTGACAATTATAATAGAAAGGAGTTGAAATTGTATCATTTCTAATTCAAAGCGTTCAAAATTGGACAATTTTATTTCGAATTGAAGAATTTTTAAATTGAACGATTTCAGATTGAAATTTGGAAAATAGGAAAATTTCAAATCGTTAACAATGAAATATTTTCAGATTAGAATTTAAAAAATGGGATCATTTAAAATTCAAGGAAATCAAGAGTGTATTATTTTTAATTAATAGCGTTTAAAATTTAATAATTTGAAATTTAAAGTATTTAAAATTAAATTTTTTTCAGAAGCTCTCAAAATTGAAAAATTTCAGATTAAAATTTCGAAAATTTGACAATTTTATTCGAAAGGAGTTGAAATTGTATACTTTTTAATTGAAAACGTTAAAAATTGACCAAATTTATTTTTAATTTAACAATTTGGTAATTGAATTAGTTCATATTAAAATTTCGAAAATAGCACAATTTCAAAACGCTCAAAATTATTGAATATTTTCGAACTAGAATTCGGAAAACTGGCTTATTTAAAATTCAAAAAAAAAATCAAAATTATACTATTTATAATTAAAAACGTTTACAATTGAATAATTTTATGTTGAAAAAATGTTCATCAAAAGCTCTCAAAATAGAACAATGCAGACTGAAATTTAAACAATCCAATAATTTTATTAGAGAGGAATTGAAATTGTATGGTTTCTAATTCAAAGCATTAAAAATTTAACAATTTTATTTTTAATTGAAAAAAACATGACAATTTTAGAACGTTAACAATTAAATATTTTCAAATTAGAATTTGGAAAATGGGATTAATTAAAATTCAAGGAAATCAAGAGTGTATTATTCTCAATTAAAAGCGTTCAAAATAGAATAATTTAAAATATAAAGTGTTTAAAACTGACAATTTTTTTATCAGAAACTCTCAAAATAGAAATTCTTCAGACTAAAAGTTTGCAAATTTTACAATTTCTTCAGAAAGAAGTTGAAATTGTATAATTTCTAATTCAAAGCATTCAAAATTGAATAATTTTATTTTGAATTGAAAAATCTTGAAATTAAATGATTTTAGATCCAAATTTTGAAAACAGGACAATTTTAAAACGTTAACAATTGAATACTTTCAAATTAGAATTTAGAAAATGGGATTATTTAAAATTCAAGGAAATGAAGAGTTTATTATTTTTAATTAAAAGCGTTTAAAATTGAATACTTTGAAATTGAAAGTGTTTAAAACTAAAAAAAATTTTATCAGAAGATCTCCAAATAAAAAATTTTCTGACTAAAATTTCGAAAATTTGACAATTTCATTAGAAAGCAGTTGAAATTGTATAATTTCTAATTCAAAGAGTTCAGAATTAAATATTCTTATATTTTAATTTGGAAAATGGGATCATTTGAAATTTAGAAGAAAAAAAATTGAATTAATTTTAATCAAAAGTGGTTAGAATTGAATAATTTGACTTTTTTTATCAAAAGCTCTTAAATTAAAAAAATGTCATTCTAAGCTTTTGGAAATTGGACAATTTTATTCGAGAGGAGTTGAAATTTTACCATTTCTAATTCAAAGCTTTCAAAATTGAATTTTTTTTATTTCAAAAATTTGGAAACTGAATAATGAAAATTTTTTAGTTTAAACAATGTCTAATTCGAAGCAAATAAAATTTGACAATTTGAAATTTGAAACTAAATTGAATTTTTCAAAGTTAAAGCTTCTAAAATTCTAGAATTTTAAATTGTTCTTTTAAAAAAAATTATAATTCAACATAAAAAATTATAATTTTACTCAAAAAATGATCAGACAAATAATTAAATTTCAAATTGTGCATCACGATTTTTAAAATTCAATTAACAATAAAGCATTATTAACCCATCATTACCACACTTCTGAAGCGATCTACACCAGAGCGACAAAAATTGTTTAAAAAAATTAACTATTAAATATTTTTACTTGCAAATTTTATTAGATAATCTTAAGAGGTCACTTTGAAGGATTATGTGGGTTATATAGCCAAAAATTAAAATGAGGTATTAATTAATTTATTAGTAAAGTAAATAAAAATGGTCGTGGAGTGTTTTCCATCCCAGTGTGTCAAACAAGGATTAATTATTTAATTAATTGATTTGGGTACCAACTTCAACTGGAAAAGGACCAAAAATTAAATTTTTCAGAATGAACGAAAAAAAAATTCTATTTTCTATTGATAAATAGCGTCGAAAATTATGGACCGTACTTAAATTACGTAAGAGCTCAAAAAGGTGTTTGGGGTCGAGATACTTTGTTACAGAAATTTAATATGAATTTCACATTACCTGCCAAAGAAACCTGATGAGTGAAAAACGAATCTAGCCAAAAACAATTTTTTTTTTTTTTTGATTCAGGAAATTTTATTGGTCAGGGAAAAGTCAGGGGGAAAAAAATCTTGTGAAAATCAGGAAATTTCTATAACTTTAAATAACTGTCAAGAAGAATGAATTTGAAATTTTTTTAAATTTTAATTAGATATTGTCTTATGCCGTTTATAAAATATTCTAGCTGAAAATATTACAAGTTTAAGATTCTGTTATTTAAATAATGATGGTCAGGAAAAATGAAAAATTGGTCAGGGGAAAATTAGGAAATTTTTAAAATGAATTTTTGCGGTAACCCTGGTATAATAATCTTGTTTGGAAATTATTTTCCTTGTATTTATATTTATATTTCTTTTTTTTTTGCAGTTGCTTCATCCTGAAAAATACCTTTCTAGTTAGAAATTTTATTATTGGTTTGAAAATTCAACAATTTGATTAAAAATTCATCCATATTGGTTGAAAATTCAACTGTTTTGTTAAAAATTTGTCTTTTTGGGTTGAAAATTCAACTATTTTCGTACAAAATTTACTTTTTAAAAAAATTTATATATTGGTGTTGAAAAGACAACTGAAATCTTTTATGGATGGAAATTAAATTTTTTTTTTAATTTGTCTTTTTAATTTAAAAGTTCATCTATTTTAATAGAAATTGCATCTTTCTTGGGTAAAAATGCAAATTTTTGGTTGAAAATTAAATAATTTTGTTAAAAAGTCATCCTTTTTGGTTGAAAATTCAACTGCTTTGTTGAAAATTCGCCTTTTCGTGTTGAAAATTCAACTATTTTCATTGAAAATTTACTTATTGTTTAAAATTCACATTTTGGTCTTGAAAATTTGGCTGACTTTTTAGGATACAAATTCAACTATTTTTTGAAAATTTGTCTTTTTAATTAAAAAATTCATCTATTTTAGTAAAAATTTCATATTTTTGGATACAAATGCAATGGTTCGGTTAAAAATTGAACAATTTTGTTAAAAAGTCATCCTTTTTGGTCGAAAATTCAACTATTTTTTCCAAAATTCGTCTTTTTTAGTTGAAAATTCAACTATTTTCGTAGAAACATTACTTTTTGAATAAAATTCATATATTGGTGTTGAAAAGACAACTGAAATCTTTTATGGATGAAAATTCAACTATTTTTTTCAGTTTGTCTTTTTAATTCAAAAGTTCAACTATTTTATTAGAAATTGCACCTTTATTGTATAAAAATGCAACTATTTGGCTGAAAATTGAACTATTTGGTTAAAAAGACATCTTTTTTTGGTTAAAAATTCGTCTTTTTGGGTTGAAAATTCAAGTATCTTTGCAGAAAATTGACTTCTTGTTTAAAACTCATACTTTGATATTGAAAATTCAAACTAAAATTTGTTTTGGATGAAAGTTCAATTTTTTTTAATTTATCTTTTAAATTAAAAATTCATCTGTTTTAGTAGAAATTTCATATTTCTTGGATGAAAAAAAAGAAATAATTCTTTTGTTGACGATTCATATTTTTAGTTGAAAATTCATCTCTTTGGTTGAAAGTTCAACTATTTTATTGAAAATTGATCTCTTTTGATTGAAAATTCAACTGGTGGAATGGCTTTCCTGAAAATTAATTTTTTTGAAGGAAGGTTTATCTGTTTGGTTGAAAATTTAAGTATTTTTTTTAATTTATTTTTTTGCTGGAAATTTATATCTTCTGGTTAAAAATTCATTTTTTTTACAGAAAATTCGTATTTTCGATTAAGGGTTCAACAATTTAGATGAACTTTTTTTTCTTTCATGACTGAAAGATCTTTATTTCTTGAAAATTCGTCTGTTTAGTTTTAAAATCCTCTACTTCTTATGAAATTTCATCTGTTTTGGTTTAAATGTCAACTATCAGATTAAGATGTTGGTATTTGAATAGAAATGGTCAGGGAAAATGAAAAATTGACCAAGGAAAAATCACGGAATTCTGAAAATAAAGTTTCCACCCTGTAGGGCATGTATCATCTTAAGTACAGTGAAACCTGGATTTAGCTCCCCTGGATTATGCCCTTCCGAGAATTAACGCCGCACCGTAGTGTGCACTCAGGCGTACCAAAACATAGAGAGAAACAGGAGAAAGATAAAACAGGAGAGAGACAAAATAGTTCCGAGTCTCTGGATTTAACGTCAAGGTCAGCCTAAAAACTGGCACTAAATCCAGTTTCGGCTGTACAAAAAATGTTGATTAGTTTCAAGTCCCATATATTATTATTTCTGGAAACCATAAATATATTCCCCTTTCTCATCCCCTCTATATTTACGTTCAAGATAAATCATACCTTCTCCTCCAAGTAGACCTTATTATTTTTTCTTACTTCAAAAATTAACTCACCCGATCGACAGTAGCACCTCGCCCTTGGAGAAATTGAGCAGCCTTTTTTATACTATTTTTAATATCACCGGTTACTGGTTGGTCCCCAATGCTTCTTGTAAATTCCTCCACATGATATACATTTAGCTTATTAAAATCCACGGGCTCATCCAACCGTAAATTCTCTTTACAAGTTTTAGTCATAATTTTCATAGCCAAAATAAGATCATCAGCGTATCTTGTTAGAGGTCCCACGACCAAATATTTTTTAAACACAGAGGAATTTGATATTGGGAAATGTCCTTTAATAGGAATTATGCCAGGTGAGGGCTTATGACCAAATATCCCATTGAAGAGAGCTGGTACCCTTATTGAACCAGCTATATCCGAACCAATTCCAATTAGCGATGCTCCTGCACCAACTAGAGCTCCCTGCGAAAAAATTAGTTTTTAAAAGTTTGAAAATTACAGTCGAACTCGGATTTAACGTCCCCGGATTTACCGCTTCCAAGAATTGACGCCGCGCCGCGGGTAGGCTTGTCAGGAGCTGCGTGAGGTGTGTGGGGTTCACGAAGGCGTGACAAAACAGGAACTGTTTACGTTTGGAGTTGTGCTAAATCCGGTTCAGTTAGGGTAAGTCAGGTCCAAGGACAGCCCCAAAACCTACGTTATATCCGAGTTCGACTGTAGTTTCTCCTACTTCCCCTCATTTCCTCAGATAACACTCTTGTTCCTTACTTCCTCAGCCCACATTTTCCCTGAATCCACTAAACATCATTTCCTCTAATTTCACCTTACTCCCACTATCCACCGTCATTTTACTTTACTTCCTTAACACTCATTTCCCCTCACTTCCCTATCCCTTACTTCCCCTGAATGCATTTCCTCTCACGCCCCTCTACTGCCCATTCCCTTATTTCACCTCCCTGCTCCTACAGCCACAATACACATTGCCCTTCCCCTAATTTCCCTTCATTACCTCTACTTCCTTTTTTATAATTTCCCCTTACTTCCCCTACATCCCTTCCTTTCACTTCCCCTACTTCCCCTACTTTCCATACCATCATTTCCCCTCACTTTCCCTTACTTTCCCTCATTTCCCTACCATCATTCCCCCTAACTTCCCCTCCTTGGAAAAAAGTGCGATGGACGGACTGAATCTCGACAGAAAATTCACATGTTGGTTTTATGTTCAAAATTTGTTAGTTCTTCGCAAAAATAATTGATTTGCAAACATTCTAAAAGAATACTCAGCGCTGCGCGCCCACAAAAAAGGGTTTCATAGACTATTAGGATGTTAGTAATTTGCTTAAATCTTCCCCTCCCATACTTTCCCTCCCCTACACCTCCTTTCAGCTACTTGTCCTCCCTCCCATCATTTCCTTCCCCCACTTCTAGCTTCTCTACTTCCCATCAATTTACTTCCCCACCACTGTTCCCCCTTCCTTCCCCTCCCTTATTCGCCCATTCCCTACTTCCCCTTTCCTACTCAGCCCCTCCTACTCACCATCCCTTTCTCTCACTGCCTCACTGTAGATAGAGCCTTCTTCTTTTTTTTTCGAGAATTTTATCTACTTTTTTCTATCAGGGGCCTTTCAGAAACCAAGAAGTTTGTTTGAGGGGGGGGGGGGTCAACCTAGTGCCACAAAATGGCGAAAAATCTACAGAAATAGTAGGAAAAAGGGGTCACATGGTGGAGCAATATTTTATTTCCAAAACGTAAGTCCCAATCCGTAATGCCTAAAACCGAAAGTGTAAATATGTAAGGCCCTAAACCGATGGACGTACACCCGACCGAAAATATATAAGAAATATAATAATAAAAAGTAATTTTAGTAAAAGTAATAAAGGAATAATAAAAATATAGAAATTACCTCTCCTCCGGAAGAACCACCAGCTATTCGCCTAGTATCATACGGATTATTTGTACAGCCATAAAGATAATTTGCGGAATCAAAACCTGCACACATTTCTGGTGTGTTGGTAACACACAAAGGAATCGCTCCTGCACATTTTAGCGACTCCACTACCGAAGCGTCCTCAAGTGCTTTTTCTCCTCTTCTTACTAATGTACATCCTGTTTGACTAAACCCTGAAGTGAATTACAAAAAAAATTCAAAGTTGATTTTTTAACAATAATTTTTATTATTTTTAGGTTTTCGTAGCCCTGGGCGGAAACCCTCATTAACGGTCCGTCTTACTTTTTTGTCATGAAAGGATGTAGGGGAAGATAGAGGAGGTAGGAGAAGTAAGGTGGTACGAGGTGAAGGGTTGGTGCTGGAAGAAGGTGAAGTAAGGAGAGGGGAAGTTGGAGGGGGTAGGAGAAGTGAGGGAGAGAGAGGAGGAGGAGTAGGAGAAGTGATGGAAGAAGGAGAAATGAGGAGAGAGGAATTGAGGGAAGTAGAAGAAGTAAGAAGAGGGGAAGTAACGGTAGTAGGGGAACTGAGGGTAGTAAAAGAAGTGAAGAGTGAAGAAGTGAAAAGTGGAGAAGTGAAGAGTGGAGAAGTGAAGAAAAGTAGAAGTGTGGGTAGTGGAAGAATGAGAAGGGACGTGAAGATGGGGAGGGGTATCGGTAGTGGTAGAAGCAGGGAAAGGAAGGGAAAGTATCAAGGTGGTGGGAGATGGATAGTAGGGGTATGGATGGGAAATATGGGAAGAAAGAGGAGAGAAGAAGTGGGGGTTTAAGGGAAAGGATGAGGCTCATGAGGGTTACAATATGGGAGAGGGAGATTTGAATGTAATAATAGGCTACGAAACCTTTTTTGGAGGTCTCTAGGAAGTGAATGGTGGTAGGAAATGAGGGGAAGGGACGCAGGGGAAGTAAGAGGCGGAACTAGGAGAAGTGAAGGGTGATGAGGGGGTATGGGAAGTTATGGGAAATGTAGGAAAAGTGAGGAGAGGGGGAAGTATATTAGGAAGAAGCTAGGGAAGGGAAGCGAAGCGATGATTGAAGTTTTAGGAGGGGAAGTAGGGGAGGAGAAGGGAAGTGAGGAAATGTAGAGAAAGTGAGGAAAGGACAGTATGGGCTACGAAACCCTTATTTGTAAGCGCGAGGCCTACTTTAACCTACTATAACTATTTTTTTTTATTTTACCTTTTAGTCCACAAGCTTCTTTAACGGTAAATGGAACACCATAAAGCGGCTGCTCGACCTCTAATGTTGAGATATTAACCTCTCCAGCCTCCAACTTTTTGTCGCAAGCTCTTGCATCTCTAATAGCTGCCTCGAACCGATTTTCAACGACAGCATTTAATTGTACATTAACTGCTTTTATCCGTTCAATAAAAGCCTCTACCACTGCCTCACTAGAAATCTTTTTTTCGAAAAGTTCATGTAAGCAATGATCTAATATGTAACTTGCTAATAATTAATTCTTTATCAACCAAATTTTCATATTTTGCAGCTCAAAAGTTCAAAAAAAGGCTTTCTATTACATCAATTTTTTTTATGTACACTCGGACCCCGATTTAGTAACAGTGTCGGGAGTTGCCTGCAGATAGCCTGGTTACTAAATCGGGGGAATCGTAACGTAAATAGTCAGGGTCGTCTGAACCGTTTTCAATGCATAATATTGCGCAATATACTCGACTGAGTACTCGCGCACTGCGACCCTTCCGAGGCGAGAGTCGCAACCGTTTATTGCCCTGCGCGCTGAGAACCTGCATGTGCCAGCAATTCTAGGAATTACTAAACCGGACGTTACTAAATCGGGGTCCGAGTGTAGAATTATTGATAAAAAAAATTATCTGCCGGATTCTATTTAAAATTTAGGTTTGAAGATAAAAAATAATACCTCTCTGTTTCTTATTTTCTTTGCTAATTCTGTAGCACTTAGGAAAAAAAGTGGATTTTTTAGGGGTGGAAGATCTGGTTGCCGTTCGCGATTCAGAAGCCAATAAATAGGTTGCAATATTTTTGATCCAATATTGATCAAAATCATCAAAAAGCGAGTAAGGTACTCCATTCTGAAATTGAAAGAAGTAGATAGATAAGAAATAATTATCAAAAATGAGAAAATCAATAAATATATATTTTTTTAACTACTTATATCTAAGACTTTCATTGTAAACTATTTATTTAAATTATTGCTTTTTCCTAAACGAAAAAATATGTAGTTTATATATCCTATCTGAAAAAATAGGTGGAACGAAATTATCAAAAATCTCCTACTTGTTTGGTTTTTGATTGGATTTTGAGGATTTTCACATTTCAAAGCAAAATTTTTCAATTTTGCAAAATTGTAGAAAAATTTCGAAAATTTTTTAGAGATATTTCGAAGTTTTGAAGGGAAGCAAAAATAATTTTATTCAAAACAAAATGTAGATTTTTGAAAATTTCGGACAAAAAATTTAGAAGCCTTTCAAGAATTTGGAAAGGTTTCGAAAATTTTCAAAGTTTTCAAAAATGTGTATAAAGATTTTGGAAGGTTTCAAATAATTAAAAATAAATTCTTAAGATTCCTGGGAATATTGAAAGTGATTCAATTTAGAAAAATCAATTTAAGGAGAATATTTAAAAATATTATGAAACATTACTAAATATTTCCAAAATTGTAAAAAATTAACCTGGAAGATTGAAAAACAATTTTATTCTTAAGTTGAGAAACAAAATATTCTTAAATTGTTTCCAAACGTCAAAATTTCTTGAAAATTTGTTTGAATTTTCTCGAGAAACCTACGAAAATTATATTTATATAACCTTAAAGCAAATAAACAAAGAAAATTAAAAAATAGTTAAGCGAAATGTTTATTTAGTATTATAAATTATTTTTCCTTCAAATTATAACTTGCCTAAATTTTTTCTTACTCTAGACTGAAAAATCTTTTTTGGCTGCAAATTGATTAATTTAGTTGAATTTTCATCTTTTCAGTTTGAAAATTTATATTTCTTTCAAGAAATTCTATCTTTCTTGACAGAAAATTTTTGGTTAATTTTAATTTCGTTAATTTTGCTCTAATTTTTGGAAACTTTTTTTAGTTGAAATTTTATATTTTTTTGATTGAGGATTTAACTATTTTCTTTAACGTTTTTATGAGTTCAACTATTTTTGATTTAAAATTAAAATCTTTTTGGATTGAAATATCAACTATCACATTTTTTGTTAAAAATTAATCTTTTTTGGTTGAAAATACAACTTGGTCCAAAGTTGAACTACATTCTTAAAAATACATTTTTTGGATTGAACATTCATCATTTTTGTTGAAAATTCATCTCTTGAGATGAATTGAACTGTTTTTTATTAAAAATAAAAGTCTTTTTGGATTTAAATATAAAATATTGCACTTTTGTTGAGAATTTACTTTTTTTTTTAAATTCAACTATTTGGTTGAAGATTACATTTTTTGCAATAGTTTTGATATGAAATATCTGAAATTTTTAAATTTCATTTAAAATTTTCTTAAATTTTTAGGAAAATTATATTTTTTTAAACTTGAAGAACAAAAAAAATCTTTCTCCGCCCGGATATGAACTGCGAAGTCATGGAGCGTTCTCGGTTCAAATCCCGGCCGAGGTAGATTTTTTCTTGTTCTTCAAAAATACTTGGAATAAAGAAAAAGCCTTAACCTGTTTGCCTTCTGAACTTAGTTCTATTGAAAATAGTTAAATTTTTCAAACCACTGAAAATCGCTGAATTCCCTGAAATCATTGAATTTCTTCGAATATCCTGAATTTCTTGAATTTTCGGAATTCTGTGAATTCCTTGACTTTTCGGCAATTCTTGAATATTCTGAATTCCTTAAGTTCTCTGAATTCCCTGAATCCCCAGAATTCCTTGAATATTCTGAAATCCTGAAATTCCTTGAATTCTCTGAATTCCCTGAATTCTCTGAACTCCATTAATTCCAGTAATTTCTTGAATTTCCTTGATGCTTTGAAATTTCTTAAATTCTCTGAATTCCTTGAATTCCCTAAACGCTCTGAAATTCTCCGAATTCCTGTAATACTTGAATTCTTTGAATTCCTGAACATTTCTGAATTAATTTAATTCTATCAAATCCATGAGTTCTTTGAATTCACTGAATTCCTGGAATATTCTCAATTCCCTGAATGCTCTTAAATCCCTAAATTCTTTGCATGTTCTGAAATTCTTGAATTGTTTAAATATTCTGAATTTCCTGAAATCCTTGAATTCGTTGAATTCCTGACAATTTCTGAATTAATTTAATTCTCTGAAATCCATGATTTCTTTGAATTCACTGAATTCCTGGAATATTCTCAATTCCCTGAATGCTCTTAAATCCCTGAATTCTTTGCATGTTCTGAAATTCTTGAATCTTTAAATAATCTGAATTTCTGGAATTCCTTGAATTCTTTTAATTCCTGAAAATTTCTGAATTAATTTAATTCTCTGAAATCCATTATTTCTCTGAATTCACTGATTTCTTGGAATATTCTCAATTCCCTGAATGCTCTTAATTCCCTAAATTCTTTGCGTGTTCTGAAATTCTTGAATTCTTTAAATACTCTGAATGTCTGAAATTCCTTGAATTCTATGAATTCCCTGAATTCCTTGAATTCTCCGAAATCCTTGATTACTCTTAACTTCGTGAAATCATGTAATATTCTGAATTTTTGAAATTCCTTGAATCCCCTAAGTGCTCTGAAATTCCTTAAATATTCTGAATTCTCTAAATTTCTGAAAATCATCGAATTCCTTGAATTCTCTGAAATCCACAATTTCTCTGAATTTTTTGAAATCCTTGAATATTCTGAAATATCGGAATTCTCTGAATGTTCTGAAGCTTTCAAAGCCTAAAATTAAAAAATTAATTTCTTATTTCCAATTTAGAAGTTTTCTATTTAGAGAAATAAAAATTTAGCCGATTCCCTGAATTCCTGAATATCTCTGAATTCCTTGAGTTTTCTAAAATCCTTGATTTCTCTAAATTCCCTGAAATCCTTGAATATTCTGAAATCCCTTAAATAATCAGAATTCCTGAAATTCCTTGAATTCACTAAGCTCTCTGAAATCCCTGGAAGTCTCGAAATTTCCTGAAATCCTTGAATTCTCTGAATTCCTGAAAATATCTAAATTTCTTAAATTCTCTGAAATCCATAATTTCTCTGAATTTTCTAAATTCTCTGAATTCCCTAAATGCTTTGAAATTCCTGAAATTCTCTTAATTTCCTGAACTGCTTGAGTATCCTGAATTTGGTGAATTCTTTAAATTTTCTGAATTTCTGAAATTCCTTAAATTCTCAAAATCCTCTGAATTCCTTAAATTCTCTGAATTCCCTGTAAATCTTGAATATCCTGAATTTCTTGAATATTCTCATTTCCTAAAATTTTCTAAATCCCATGAACTCCCAGAATTCATAGAATTTCTTGAATTCCTTAAATTCTCTGAATTCCCTGTAAACCTTTAATATCCTGAATTCCTTGAATATTCTCAATTCCTGAAATTCTCTAAATCCCCTGAACTCCTTCTAATCTTCTGAATTCTTAAAATTCCCAGAATTCATAGAATTTCTTGAATTCCTTCAATTCTTCTGAATTCCTCTGAACTTTTTGCATTATTTTAGAGTCATTGGAATTCAGGGAATTGTCAGGATTCAGGTAATTCCACAAATTTAAGGAATTCAGAAAATTTATATGAATTCAGATATCTATGGGAATTCGGAGGAATTCAGGATATTTCAAAGAAGTTGATAGAATTCAAATGGATTTGAAAAATTAATTAATCTCTGAAAATATAAAAAATAAATTTGTCTCAACAATAAAACCATCTCTCTCAAATTATTAATTTTTTTAAAGTGATTTAAGTGTACAATTTAAAATTAATTCATAGTAATCTTTTTGATACTTGTATATTGTTAATTGGCAATATCAACATTTTTGACTAATTGTTAGTAATTTTGGATCAACAGTTTTAGTGAGAAAATGATAAAAGTATTAATACAACACGATGAATAAAAATTGACTTAAAAACAAAATTATTCTCGACTAACTTTACAGAAAGTGAATTCTTAAAATGACGGTCATGGAAAACTGGTCTATTTACGTATGTACATCTAAAGTAGTACCAATGTAAATTGAAGTGACTCTGCAACTTAGATTGTATATATAATAGTAGCGAATCAGTTCGAATCAATTATTGCATTTTTTTAATAAAATAAAAAATATTCACAAGAAACATAAGAAATAAATTGAATAAATTAATAAAATGTCGTATGACACTGAATCTGACACCCCTCCTATTTTTAAAGACGAAATATAAATATCATTTTATATAAACATCAATCGAAGAATGAATAATGAGTTTAAACTTTATGATACTAGTAGGAGAGTATTTTGAATTGAATTCTTTAAACATTTTTCATTTGAGAACATTGATATAATTTCTTTAAATCAATAAATTAAAATAAATTAACAAATAAATTTGAAATTAAAATTATTAAATAAATAAAATAATAATAATAAATCATGTTTAGAAAATATTTCATGCTTTTTGGTTAAATTAATTAAAGTACCAGAACCCAATAAGAATATCCAACTATTCTTGGTTAAACGTTAATTTTTTTTTTTTCAAAGTCTACCATTACATTTTTGGTTCGGAATTCATCTCGTTTGGTTAAAAAATTTTTTTCTTTAGCTACAAATTTAATTATTTTGTTGAAAATTCGCTTCATTTTTGGTTTGAAATAAAAATTTTGAAACCAAAAATTTAAGTGTTCAATTTTTGGTTAAATAAAAATTTGGTTAAAAAATATAAATCTTTTTTTCTTTCAACTTTAACTATTTGGTTGAAAATTCAAGTATTTGGTTGAAAGTTCATGTATTTTGTTGATAATTCATGTTTTTTAGAAAATTAATCTTTTTGGTAAAAAAAAATACATTTTTTGGTTGAAAATTCAACTCTTTGGTAGAATGCTGAACTCTTTTCTTAGAAATCTATTTTTTTCTGAAGATTTATCATTTTAGTTGAAATGTAATCTTTTTCGATGAAAATTGATTTTTTTTTAGTTGAAAATTCGTATATTCTGTTGATAATTTATCTCTTTTTTGTAGAAAATTATTCTTCTTGGTTGAAAAATTCGTTTTTTTTCTTCTTTTTTTTTTGTTGAGAATTAAGTTTCTTTACTTTAAATGTAACTATTCCATTTTCGGTTAAAAATTGATCTTTTCTGGTTAAAAATTCATGTATTTTGTTGATAATTCATCTTCTTTGTAGAAAACTAACCTATTTAGGTAAAAATCAATTTTGTTGAAAATTCGTTTAATTTTTGGTTTAAAATAAAATTTTTTAAACTGAAAATTTAAGCGTTCCATTTTTGGTTAAATATTTATCTTTTTTTATTTAAACTTGAACTATTTGTTTGAAAATTCAAGTACTTGGTTGAAAATTCATGTATTGACGCAACAGAAGTAAGTAGTCATGATTTTAGGAAAATGAAATTGGCCATGCTAGACTGGACCTTTTGCAGAGCATTGATTATCAATCCTTCTGCTTTGGTGGAAAAGTTGAGTTGCAATGTTGCACATTGTTTTCTCACTTTTCCCCTCAAACACCATTACCTTTGTTTTATTTACGTTAATTTTAAGGCCCGTAAAATTAAAAGGGGGATTTATAGCATTCTATTCTTGGAACCCTAATAAATTCTAACGATTTCTGAACATTTTCTCACGAATTCTAACTTTCTGACAATTTCCGTCGAGAACCGTTCGAAAAGTGGACGGAAATGATAAGAAGTCCTGACTTTTGTTATGCTGTTTTTAGTATTTTTTTGTTCAGTAGGGATTTTACATAAAATATTAATTGTTAAAAATAATCAGAAGACAATATATTATCTATTTAAAGTGGTTTATTATTATCAGAAGCTACACTCGAGAGTAATTCGCTTTACAAATCAACAATATGTAGAAAACATTTAGTTTAGAGAGGCATACATAACAGCAGACACCAAACACAAAAAGTAAATAAAAATGCAACTTATTTATGTTAGCTTGTAGTATTGAATTAAACGAGTTAATTTGAAATTAATGATAGTTAAGCCCTATGCCGAATGTTTGCCACACACATATATCACAGCACGATTTACAACAAAGGCGAATCCAAATATATATGTAAACGTCGGTTTTTCATTTAAATACTCCAATAATAATATAGTTTCTTATATTAACAACATTTTTATATTATCTATGTCACTGTTTTCCATTTCGCTCTTTGCCCAATTACACATCACGCATTCGCACTCTTTCTCTTCAAACTATTTACATGATTAGTACGGGAAGTGGTATCTCTTTCTAAAAGTTTATGAAGATATTTTCTCAGGAGTGCTTTTTTGAAAAGAATCCGTTCCTTCTTTAACAAATAAATTAAAAACCAATTTTTAAATCGAATATATTTCCCTAATAAATATTTATCAATAAAAATACTTTTTAAATTAGATTTCTGGAGATTTGATCTACCAAAAACCGTGATGTTAAAATTTAGAATTTTAAATAAATTTTTCTAAACTAAAATTTTTCAGTCGGAACAAATTCTGCTTTGTCATATTGCACTGCCAGCATCATTGATGTTCTTTATCATTTTTATAGAAAAATAGAGTGATATTGTCTCTTTGTCGAAGACAATCGTGGTTTCCTTAGTCGCTTGTAAAAATATCGAAAGTCAAATTTGACTCTTAGTGAATTCTAACAGAGGCTGATACTTTTACATACTTTATAATTTTACTCTAATATTATGCCTACCAAATGAAAATGGTAAAAAGAATTCTCGGATTTGTATTCAATAACACAAATTACAAAGTTTCTACCAGATTTCAGTAAAAGTGTCTAATTTATAAAAATCCATTTAATTTTACCTGCAAATCTTTAAATAAATTGACATTTTGGTTTCTTTGCAGTTTGGCTTCGCCTAGACTGCACGACAAGGAACGCGTATACTTCGTATCATATAAAATAGCACGCCTTATTGTAAAAATAATAATCGAATACAATTCGCACTTCGTTACGATTGAGTTTAACTGACGAATAATTTAATCAGTGTCAGGTTTATGGAAAATCGAGCCTGACAGTTAAACGTTAGCAGTATATTTGTAATGCTTAAGCACCAGTGAGTGCTTATAATTAATGATGATCAGTTTTCTTTTACAGTAGTACATATTTTACAATCAGTTAAAAATGAAATAGAGATTTACCACCTGGGAAAACTGAAAGCTTTAGTTTCAAAGTAGGGATAAAGCTATTCAGCCATTTCACTTATCTACCTGCTTTAGCATACAACAAAATATGCCTATTTATAAAAATTGACTACCATTCACAAAGACTTTGTGGCAGGGTGCCTGACTAGGAGATTCACTTCCCCATCGTGCAATTTCTTCATCAGGGACCAAGCTTCTATCCTTGACATCCTCGTCACGTCATTTCCATTCACCTCAATCAACTGGTCACCGGCTTTTAAAGCACCTGTTTTTTCGGCAGCACCTCCTATAAATGAAAACAGGTTTTAATTATACAGGTGGTGTTCATTTAGGCAGGTGACAATTCCGCTCTGGGTACCTGAGGGAGGTTCCCCCACTACACGGCTTCTCCTCACTCAGCCGAGCTGCACTAAAATGCGGAATATAACATTTTCTTAAATTTAGCACTTGTCGATTTACAAAAAAAATATTCGAAATCTGCGAATTATAATGATTTCAACGATATATTATTTGACTTTAAAAAGTTGAAAATCAAAGAAATTTCAAGTATAGGAAATTTTATGGAAAATTTTTGAGTATATTTTATTCCAATCCACTGCAGTAGCTTTAATTTATTGTTACAATATTTTACTTAACTTGGGAAATTCCTGAAGCTGAAATTTCGCCAGATTTGAGAACTTATTAACTAACATAATGCATTTGCTTTATTTCTTAAACCATTACATTTAGTAAAATTATCCTTGCATAATTTTGGATGCAATAAAAAAACGAGGTTCAAAATGACTTGTAGAAGGCAATTCTAGACCGATTTTGGATTTTTTTTTGTAATTCAGCATTTTATTTCGAAGAGGTTCATGTGGCCTGCTTTTTTAATTTTTCTTTCTTTAAAGATTTATAGTAATGCAAAAGAATGAAAAATTGTTATCAAAATTCCTAGAATTACTAAAAATGAATGTTTTTTTTTAAATTAATTTGAGAAAACTTACAAAATTTTAAGAATCGTCTGGAAGATTTTAAGGCATTTTTTTATAATTTCATCAGAATTTTCGAAAATTTGTAAGAAGAATTCGAGTTTTAAGATAAAAGCAAAATTTTCATTAGATTCCTGCAAAATTTGTAGATGATTTTTTTCTCACAAATTCTTAAGAGAATTTTTAAACAGTTTTCAGAACAAATTTTGACGTATAAATTAATGTTTTTAGCTTAAAATGATATAATCTGAAAAAATGTATCCTGAAGAGTTAGAATCTTTTAAGTTCAATGACCGTGATCAATTCTTTCTCAATTTTTCAATTTTCGTTTGCGGCCAAAAAGTTTTTTTTTTAACCTAGGATGACAAATATTGATACAATAAAATACAATAAAAAAGTACAAAATGCGTCCGAATAAAAGAAAAAAGTCGTACTTTCCTAAAAAATTAGTTAAATTTTTTGTACTTTATTATAGAATTTTTTTCACCAGGGATATTCATATAATTATTAAAAAATAATATATAATATTTAATATATATATATATATCAACTGTCTGGTTGAAAATTCATGTATTTTATTAAAACCTTGTCTTTTTCGCTGAAAAAGTAAAAAATGGTAAAAAATTCATGTTTCTGTTTGAAAACTAAAGTATTTGGTTGAAAAGTACTCTAGCTTGTTGAAAATTAAACAACGTTATTAGAAAGTATCCCTTTTGGTTAAAAGTCAACTGTTTTGTTAAAAATGCGTCTTCTTTATTTAAAAAAATTCACACTTTTTAGTAAAAATTGCATCTTTCTTGGATAAAAATGCAACTTTTTGGTTAACAATTCAACATTTTTGTTGAAAAGTCATACTTTTTCGATGAAAATTCAACTTTTTTTAAAAAATTATGTCGCCAATAAAGTTTATTTATGCAATCTTGTCATTAAATAACTTGTTTATTAAATAAATAGAAAAACGAAAAAATCAACTATTTTTCGCTATTTGCATTACCATAAATGTTTAAATAAAGAAAAATTAAAAAAGCAGACCATATGAATCTCTTCGAAATGCAATGGTTTGAGAAATAAACCAAATTCACGATGCTAGTTAATAAGTTCTCAAATCTGGCCAAATTTCAGCTTCCGGAATTTCCCAAGTTAAGTAAAATATTGTACCAATAAATTAAAGCTACTGCAGTGGATTTGAATAAAATATACTCAAAAATTTTCCATAAAATTTCCTATACTTGAACCTTCTTTGATTTTTAACTTTTTCAAGTCAAATAACATATCGTGAGCATATATAACATAACATAATATATATGAGCACTAAAATGCGGAATATAACATTTTTTAAATTTAGTACTTGTCGATTTACAAATAAAATATTCGAAATCTGCAAATTATAACGACTTATAATTCGCAGATTTCGAATATTCTATTTGTAAATCGACAAGTGCTAAATTTAAGAAAATGTTATATTCCGCATTTTAGTGCTCATTATGTACAAAGGACTCCCGCTGACGAAGATCGACAACGGCAGCTCGGCTGAGTGAGGGGAAGGCGTGTAGTGGGGGAGCCTCCATCAGGTACCCAGGGCAGAAATGAACATCGCCCGTTCATTTTTGTCCGTTCGTCGTACTTTTTGTCCGGAATGGGAAGTGAGGAGTGATGTAGTAGGGTGGTGAGGGTGAGTGGGGAAGGGGAACAGAAGGATGGTGTAGCATGGACATAGGGAGGGGGTTGCTGCAACGAGCGGGGCGGTCTGTCATCTTGATGTGCTAAATCGGTATTGAGAAAAAAAAAGAGCAAACTACTCCTTTTCTCACTTACTCCCCATGCTTTTGCAGACCACGATGGTCGACTCGCCCTTGTAAATTAGCATCAATTCTCGCGTCATAGTTTGGGAGCATGCGGCTAGTCCCTTCCTATTCCTATGTTCAAGTGGTGGAAGGGAAGAGCAATAAGAGGTGGGATAGTAGGAAATATGATGGATGATAAATTAGGGAAAGTGACGGGAAGGAAGGCAAGGATTGGATGTGAAGTGAGGGGATAGAAGTAGGTTACCCTTTTTTGTAGACGCACGGTGCCTACTTTGCACTAATTTTTATTATCTAATTTTTAATTATTTTGTGTAGAGGAATATTTCAATTTTCTCTATTTAGAAGGATCATTTTTTCATTACCTGTGAATATTTTCTTGATTATTAAAGGTCTGTCTCCAAGAGGACTGTCTCTTCCTCCCTCGAGACTGAACCCGAGACCGGCTCCATCTTTATAAATTGCTACGGTAGAAGGTGGCCCCCATGCTGTGTTTTCTACTCCACCGTTCATCTCGTATCCTGACAGAATTTCATTTTATTAGATAATTTATCGGTTTTGGATATAAACTTACAAAAGGCTTCAACCTGTCCTGAATTTGTGGCATATATTTTTGACTGTACCAGTTCAAATTGATAAAATTTAAATTGAAAGGCTTCAAACTCGAAATATAATAAATTAAAGCATTCGTATTTGAAAAAAGGCCGTATGATCACAAAAATTCGGTGAGCACAGCACAAATATGTTCGGTGAGCCCAGAACGTCGTTGAAAAAAATATGCAACATCTTTTCAAACAAGAAATACTCAAAAATGAAGTGAAATATATATAAAATTTTAAAGTGTACTAGTTTAAAATTGTCTAATTTATAAAGCTTCTTTAAATTTCATATTGTGTAGTGTGTACTTTTAGGTACACACTACACAATTAAAAGTGAACAGTTTTAAGAATGAACAATTTTCAATAAAAGTATTCATCTTGATAGAATAACATTTTGGAATTTAAAGATAAAAAATTATTATAAAGTATAAGAGAGATGGAGTTTAAAACTGAAATTAAAAAATTGACTTTCAAAAATTGAAATTTTGTAAATTCGCAAGCAATTAATTGTATAGAGAAAACTATAACTTGAAAAGTATCCCGATTTGGAAACCTTGAAATTAACAAAATTAAAAAATTCAGGGAAATCAAGGTGAAATCCTTGAAGTTGAAGATGGTGAAGACGTCTGTGAATTTGGAAGCTAAGTTATTTTTAGATAATTCCAAGTGATGAATTTTTTTAGTTTTTTTTTTGTAATCAAAAAGAATTAAAATTAAAAATATTTGAAATTTGAAAGTACTGAGGATTTCAAATTTATTGAAATATAAAAGCTTTAGACTTTGAAATATTATCTCTATGTCTTTGAAAATAATTCAAATTAGAGTTTCATTAGTTTCATTTGATGCGATTATTCTTTTTTAATGATATTTCTTCGTCTTTTAACAGTTCCTATAATTTTTCTAGTGTCATAAACATTTTCTAGGGCTTCTGAAAAAAGTGTGTGGTCTGACATTAAAAAGTGTATCAGGAAAAAACCTAGCATTTGGAGATCGGGTACAAACTCCGAATTTTGAATCATTCTATCTTGATTCCATCTTCGTGATCTTTTACAATTTGAATTGTACAATTTTTATCTTTTAATTGTGAATTTTTCAATTTATTATATATCTCATAAACAATTTAAATATAAAAGTGTTTAATTTTAAGACTTCTCCACTGAAATGCTCAATTTTTCAACATTTCATTTTCTTCAGGTATAGAAGTGGTGCTACTTTTACACTTTTTTATGGCTACAAAGAAGTTCGAAGCCTGGACATATGTTAATGACCTTTAAAAATAAAAATAGAAAACTCTATCTAAAAAATCTTACCTTCCACAATTGTCTCAACGCTTTCCGTACGTGTTTTCAATTTACAACCTTCGTCAAGTCGGGCTCTGGACACGACTAGCACCACTTCAGACCTAGGTTGCTTAAGAACAGCCAAGCTTTCCCTATGAGTGAGTCCTCGGGTGCTTCTTCCATTGATGCTCAAAATTCTATCTCCTCTCTGCACCCTTCCATCTTTATCTGCTATGGAGTGAGACAATACTCGATGAACCGTTATTTCCTTAGCCTCACAGTCAACACCACCAGCCAAAGTGATACCAACACTTCCGGCAGGATTCTCCTTATGAAGAAGTACAACAATAACATCATGAGAGCCACGAGCCTCTTCCAGACTTGCGTCTTCCACCAACTGAGCTAATTCCTGTTGAGAAATTAAACTTGTGCTACTGGCTAATGAACTGATGCTACCAAACTGTTCACCACAGAATCTTTCAGTATCAATCTCAGCACCAACAGGTCTTATACTTTCTTCCACACTACTATCCAAACTCGGAAAGCGATTATGAACATTGTTTCCAGTTTGCAATGAGCTACCAGGAGATGAAGTTCCACTTGAAGAACTAGCATCAGTTTTTTCCAAAGCCTTCTTCATGTCAGTCACACTCGCACTTCTTCGTCCCAAACTTCTTGGTGTTGGGATTTTCGAGACCGAGGTTCTTGATCTTTCCGAAAGTTCAATAGGTTCTTCGGTATTGTCTGTGACTTTTGATCTATGTAAAGCTGGGATTTTTGATGTAAAGGTTTTTTCTTCGGTCCAACGATCGGTAGAATTAGACCTTCGAGTCAGGCGATTCTCTTTTGAGTCTGTTGAAAGCCTATTGGGTGTTGAGGAATGGGATCCGTTTCTTTCGATACTGGTGTTAATAGTTACACTTTGGGTTCGTGTCAGTTTCGACTCACTTTTTATTGTGAGGATGTCCTCCAGGCTCATCTGACTTTTCGATTTTCCATAACTGCTGTCCTCCACGTGAATTGCGGACCTGGAATGAAATCCAAGATTAGTTAGTTTTGCATTATTCAGGGTAGACCCTCGACGAGAAATTTTTAATCACTTCATATGTCACTTCATATCATATGAAATAATGTGAAGATTATACGAGTTTTAAATGACATTCTATAAAATTGGTTTGATTCCAATTAGAAACTTTACAGTTTTAAAGGTGTGTGGAACCATATAAGTTTAAGATTTTGCAAATTTATTTAAAAATAAAAACCTTAACAGATGTCGAATTTTTAGTTTTAGTATTTAATATTGAATAATTAAAAATTTAAAGAAAGCTTTTTAATACTTTAATTATTTTTATTTTAGAATGATCAAAATCGAAAGATTGCAGATTAAAATTTTTTTGATTTAAAGATTAAATTAAGAGTGCTTCAAATTGGTCGAATGTGATTTTAAACTTTACTGTACCATTTCTAATTAAAATCCTTCAAGTTAAAAGCGCTTCAACTTTTCCAATATTTAATTAAAACATTAAAAATTGTCCGATTAAAAACTTAAATTGTTCATAATAGTACAATAATTGAAACCCTTAATACCAAGTTAAATAATTAAAATGAAATAGTTCGAAGTTGAATAATTTTAGATAAAAAATTTATAAATGCGACAATTTTCCATTGTTCAATCTTGTAGAGTTTTAAAATTGAAAATCTTCATAGACGAACATTCATTTTCAATGCCTCTTTTTGCATCTATCGAATTTTGATTGCACTAAACGTAAAAATATCTAGTTTTTAAATTTGTAATTTCGAATAAACTCGGTTTAAAAATAATTTTTTATTTGAATTATTTCTCTGTTTGAAAACCACGAAATAAAAATTGTTTAATTTTGATAGCTTACACTTTGGAATTTTTAAGGTTTGTTAAGGTTACTTCTGTAAAATTGTATAATTAAAAATTATTTATCTTGAAATACTAATTTCAATAAAAAAATTTTGAACATTGAACGTTTGAGTTTGAGATTGCTCATTGTTGAGTGTTTTATTTTCAGTTTTGAATGCTTCACATTTGTAATTGTTTCACATTAGATTTGTCAGCCCGGAAATCATTTTTTTAAGACTTCAAATTATAAATTGTTTAGTTTTGAAGTTTTGAAATTTGAACTTTTTGATCAACACGTTAAGAAATTAACAAGATTAAAAAAAACACGGTTGGGATCGATCCCCATTTTTGTTCTATTATTCTCAATTTTTTTCAATTGATTATTTCTAGAAGAGTCTTGAGTGGCCAACTGAATATATTTCTTCTGACTTGAAAAATTAAATTTAAACAAAACCTGAAAATTACCTGGATCTGGTTTTCGTGGTGAGAATAGTCAGCAGGTCATTCTGCTCTCTGCTGTTCTTTTTTGGAGACAGGCTGGCTCTCGACCTATTTTTCCCTGTCTGGACACCATCGAATTCATTATCAGCAACATTTCGACTCCTCGAGCCAAAAAGATCAGTCGCACTCTGTTCATCCAAAGTCAAAGAAGATCTACTCCTTGTTGTTCTGATCGGACTCGGCAAATCAACATTTCGAGCCACTGACGCTGTCTTCTCTTTTTCATTCGATGCTTTCTCTGCCAGATTTTTTGCTTCTGTTCTGACCCACATTTTCAGATCATTTGAAGGTTCCAAATTGTCCGATTTTGGAGGTTTAACGACTGCTTGCGGTATGCTTCTCTTTGGTGGTAACTTCGGTTCTTCTGGCTGTTTCTGGATTGGATTTTCGTCTTCAATAAAGCTTTCAGTGATTTCAATATAAGCAATTTTGACTTCCTGGTGATCGGAATTGCCATTTCCATTTACGGCATGATGCTGATTGTGGTAACTACCATTTTCTTGGGTTATTTGAAAATCCTCATCATCAGAAAATTTTCGCTGAATCAGAGGAGATCCGCTGAGGTCTCTTCCACTGCGACATTTTGCACTGGCCAAAATATTCTTCCTGTTGATCGCTTCCACGCTCTGAGGCTTCAAAACCCTTCGCGATAAAGATTCTGCACTTGCCTGAAAATCGAAGAACTTTATTAATTTAAAATTATTATTATGATAGAGAGTTTTTTCGTTATAAAAATAATCTTTTAATTTATACCTGAGAACCTGAAGTCAACGTAGAAGAACTGCTACAGTTTGTGTCACTGCTGCTCGTCCTCTTCAAAATCTGTCTCTGTGGTATTTGAGAATTTCTGCTTGTTTCTGTGGGTGATCTAGGATTCGAACTTCCACCACTGGAAGATGATCCTTCCGAACTAATAGATCTTTCCGAACTCACGTAAGCTCTCTCAGTGATAATCGCTGGCCTCGAAGAAAATAAATTTCCATCAGAAATGATAGAACAATGATTTTTAGTTGGACTGTCCAACCTGTGAGTGCGACGTTGATAACTTGTCTCTGAAGAAATGTAAGACCTTTCCGATGACATGGTAGATCTATCAGATGGTACTGGTGACATAGGAGGACTAAAGCCTCGAGATATGCTACTCTGGGAACTGCTGACTGCTGAGTCATTGTCCGAATCATCATAATCGGCTCTAGTCTTCTTTTGTCCAATTCTAGGTCTGGAGCGTATGTTTTCTGGTGATTCAGTCGATGATAGGTACTCGAAACTGTAGTCACTTCTGGTGGGACTACATATGCTTTCGAGACTCTTGGGTGCATCTGATACCAATCCAGATGTGGAATTTATCACCTGGCTTGATTTTGGATTTGTATTGTTGGAGTTAGAATTAGAATTAGAGTTGGAGTTGGAATTGGAATTAGAGTTGATTGTTGATGTATTGTAGACTGCGAGACTTTTTCTTTTGAAGGCTGGAGAATACTTGGAGAGTATTTGTGGCGCTGGCATTTTGAAGGAGGTGGTTGCTTTCATTGGTACGCTTACTGTACTTGCGTTACTGGCTAGGGAACTCTGGGACCCCCATTTGTCTAGGATACTTGACTTTGGTACCTGATTGATTAATATAGAGTCTCTTGACTTAATTTCCGGGAGATCAATGATGGGCTGATCCACAGGAACAGTGTCTTTTTCAGGAATAATGAGCCCACGCAACTTCGAAATCCCTTTTCTCCTCTGTTCAATAAGCTGATTCAAGCTATTCCTCCTCATATCCTCATTAGGTTTTCTGAAAGTGGAAGCTAGCGAGTTCGTCCTTGAAATCTGAGGACTCGCTAAGACCTCACTGGAGGTTTGAGGACGTTCATGATTGAAGGTACTTCCACCTGAGAAACTAGTGGCTCTGGTCAAAGTGACTGGAGTCGAATTCTTAGAAATATAAGGCCCAATGGTAGAATCAAACGACTTATTATTAAGGTTAAAACCAGTTTCCAAACTTGGAGAACTATAAGGTTTCACCCCAAAAGAACTTGTCGCTAAAAATTGCTTTATTTCTGGAGAACTAGGAGTCTTCTCTAGTGGAGAAACCAATGCTGATTTGGAATAAACAAACCCGGGTTCACTAGGTGGAGAACTTTTCGGAAGACTAGGTGGTCGTTGAGCCAATTTTACAGGACTTGATGATCTATTCAAACTAGAAGAAAGATCAAAAGAACTTTGGGTCCTCTCAACAAAGGGTGAATGATTTTTGGTAAATTCCCTTTGATGGGTGACTCTATCATCAATAAAAACATCATCCGAGGATTTATGTTTTGATAGTCTTCTGCCATTAGTTCCTGGGGATGGAGCAGGTGAATTTGGAAAAAGAGGAACCTCAAGGCTGCTTTGTGAAGAGAACATCGCAATTTTGTCTCTTACTGATCTTTCGGATTTATCATCCTGTCTCCAAAGTTCCCCATTCAAAGAAAATTTCCTTGGTGGATGATCAGAATTATTTCTGATGTGAGAATTGACTGAGTCAACTTTTGGTGGTTCCGTCAGAGGTAAGGGTGGTGGATTCTCAAGTACATCTTTACGGATAGCGGAATCCACTGATGGCACTTCTTTAGGGTAATATCCGGCGATTTCGATTTTTCTTTCAGAAATTACGACAGGTTTTGAGTTATAGTTTGAATAATTCTTCTCGGCTTCGATGGAAGGAAGTATTGGGTCTTTGACATGGTCGATGACGCATTGGGAGACAATTTGCATCTTGTCGTTAGGATTATCTTTGTTGGTCTTTGGATTAACCTGGAAGCTTTCGCTGGTTACGTAGGTCTGAGTTTGGTGCATCAGGTTTCCATTGGAGGCCATGGTTGTTATGTTTGTACTGGTTACAAATTGGTACTGGCCAGAATTGGTGAATTCGTGATAAGCTGCTGGAAACTCGTCCCCGTCTGGGGGCAGGCGTTGACCGCCTCCACAATTGTCCATCCTACCATTTACTGAGCCTGAAATAAAAAAATGTTGACTATGAAAAATTTGATAAGTATCTTACAAAGTTATACAACTAAAAATACTTAAATAAGACGTCATCTTATAAAAAAGGGGCGATACCACACCCAAGCAATTTTCCTTGATTAACTTATATTTTCACTCAGACTTTTTGCATTCTGCTCTTAGTTCTTTCACTAAATCAAAACTGAATGAGTGCTTATTCATCGCGTAAACCGTTGATAATCACAGGCTTAACGGGATTTATGCAAACTGAGGATGGACTTTAGTGTTAAGTTTGTCTTTTTAAAAATGCTTGTCCATGTTTGGCAATCAAGCGTGAATAAAGTCGTTACTCCAAATAAACGGCGGAGATTATAACTGAGAAAGGGACAATAAGCGAGAAGATATTATTTTAAGAATCAAGTTTATCTCCGGGACGAAATGTGTCTCCATTAGCACTGATGAAGAGGGTCATTTGCAGGGACTACATTTTTCGTACTTTTTTTTTTGTCACTCTGCTGAGCTTATAATTAAATTTGCACATTTCATGATAAGATCTTTCAGTTCAAGAGTTTGTACATATTAATTTAGAGACAGGCAAGGCAGTGAACCGTTAAAACCGGGAAATTACACTAAATTTATTTTTTGAGGAACTATTTTAATTCATAGTTTTCATATAAAAATAAATCCAATTACTTAAAATATCACATAAAATTATAGTACACTGGAGAAGCAAATTCTCAAAAATTGTTACAATTTGAATGTTTAATTCTGCATTTTTAAGTACTTCTAATCTTAAATTCTTTAGTTTTAAAAACTAATGAGTTTAATTGTAATGATTAATGTGAAATGTTTACAAATTTAACATGATTCAGTTTTGAATATCTAACTGAAAAATCTTTAATTTTTAAAAATCTCATAATAAATATTGTTTAATGTCTAAGGCTTGCATTTGTCAATTTTAATTGTAAGTAGCTATTCTAAATGTTAATTTTTTATTCGGGAACGTTGAAAATTTGAAAACTTTCAATGCTTATGTCAACGCTTTTTTTGCTCATTTGTTTTTTTCCCCTCATATACTTAGATTTTTTGTCGATAATAATGAATTACTGCCATTTCAAATAATTAAAAAATGTTTAATTTCCAAGCTAAAACTGGAAATTAATAAGTTTATTTTGAAGGCACTGAAAACTGTAGAAATAAACTACTAATACTTACACGATTATTAATTCAGAACGATAAAAATCCCATGACTTCAGATTAAATTTTCAAAATTTAACAATTTCTAATTGAAATCCTTCACAGTTAAATTATTTATAATCGAAAACGATGAAAATTGAAAACTGAAGACTAAAAATATTAAAATTGGACAATATTTTAATAACACTAACATCGAAAAATTGAATATTTAATAATTGATAATTTTTCAATAGAAAAACGTTTAAATTGGATTAACTTGATATTCAACGATTTAAATGACTTAGTTCGAATTTAAATCGTTTGAAATAATAAAATATATGCCTTTTCAATACTTGAACGATCATGCATTCAAAACACATACAATTCAACAGTTTGAAATGAAAACTTTGAAAATTAATCAATTTCAATTTAATAGCGTTTGCAATTAATTCATAATAGTTGAGTAATTTTCAGTGCTTCGTTTTGAATTTTTATAATTTGAATGGCCATATATATTTAAAATTATTCAGCTCTGATCTCTAAAAAATAATTTAAGATACGTAAAACAAAGAATTAAATTTCACCTATTTCAAAAAGGGCTAGATACTTTATTTTCATTGTATGTATAATATTCTTTAGAATCATGAGAAAAAAGTATTTCGTAAAAAAAGTCGAGTGAAAGAACTTTCAGGTTGAAAATAATGGAGGCTCACCATGTCGGTTGTGCAATACTAAAATTTGTTATGTTTGAAGGTCTCAAAATAAAAATCGTTCAATTTTGATGGGGTTTCCTTTAGAATTGTATAATTTTAAATTATTTGATTTGAAAATTGGCTATTTTTTAAAGCTTTGAATTTTAATTTATTTAAACTTTTAAGGCAACTGCTCTAAAATTGCACAAGTTTGGATGATTTATTTTGAAATTCTATCTAATTTTGACAATCTTAACATTAATATTATTCAACTTAAAAGATTATATAATAAATTATACTTTAATATATAATTATATATGTAATGATTAAATAAAAAAATTTTCAGTTTTGAAGGCTATTTGGAAATTTGAACCACCTAGAAAACTCGTTAAAAACCGAGAAAGAAGCGAAAAAAGAGAATTTTAATCGCTTAGATTTTTTCAGTTGATCGATATGATCAATTTTGTATTAATTCAGCTACCTGTATTTCTACATAGCCTTAAATTTGTCAATATTCTTACGTATCAGCAAGCACGCTAAGTACCTCCGACAAATATTAATTAAGTAGATTTCAACACAGTACTTGACGTGGTATATCATTTTCGCATGATGATAATAATCGTTCTAACGTGAAACTAGTAATGTCACGCTTCTCCTTGTACTTAGTTGGCTAATAAACGCCTACAAATAGGCGTGCGTAATGAGTGTGAAATGGACATAGTTTTCCGCAATTTATCACCCAGAGCAATCTTTTCTTCTTTCATCAAATTTCAATTTCCATTCTCCAAGTCTGGTCCATTTACGAAACAAAATAAGAAACACTACTTTAAAATTAATCAATAATAATTTATTCATAGCATAAGAATCTGAAACACTTTAAATACCTACTGTTTTATAGTTTTTTAATCTATAGAGGAAGCTCTAACTTTCTTTTTTGATAATTTACACATATAAAATCATGTATTATGAATTTAATAGCTTCTATTTTTATATTTTTTGCTTACGATATGTGGACAAGTCATTTAAAAATAAAAGCTTTATCTCTTTATGGATGCTCAATGCTCATAAATAACAACTAACGACCATTTGCTACATTTTTTCTGATGTGGATCAAACTATCTAAATGGATGGAATAGTCTTTAAGTGGATAAAATGTTAAAGATTTATCGAAACCGTTTGGCTATCTAAAATAGGTTTTCTGATCCCAAATTCAGTTATATTCAATATCACCCACATTGAACATATCTTCTTATTCTTAGATTGAAATTAACTTTTAGTAGATGTTCTTTAAACTTATGGTCCAGGGTGGCCACTCAAACTTTAAAAAAAATTCCAGGCTTTATCCCGATTTTACTGGTAAAAAATACATTTTTCTCGGTTGAACTTTAAGCCTTTATGTTAATAATTGTTCAATAATAATTGCTTTATTGCATACATTTTCAAAAGAATGAAACAATTTACAACTCCAAGGTAAAATATATAATGTAAATGATTGTAAAAGTGATTTCAGACTTCACAGTCCAAAGTGCTCTCAAAGCAGGGTAGTTAACATATTTTTCAGATTTCAAGTCGAAATATATATTGCATTTTCAACAAAATAGTGGAATTTTCAACAAAAAAACATGAATTTTCAAACAAAAATTGAATTTTTAACAAAATAGTTGAATTTTCAACCTGCGAAGATGAATCTTCAACCAAATGATCAAATTTTTAAACAAAAAAGATCAAAGAATGAAAAAAATATTAAACTTAAACCTTAAAAAGTTGCATTTTCAACTAAACAGTTGCATTTATAAGCGAAAAAAATTAATCATTGAGAAGACAGTTGAATTTTCAACCGAGAAAGATGAATTTTCAACCAAAAAAGGTGACTTCAATCAAAATATGATTGCTCAATCCAAAAGAATGAATTTTCTATGTAACAAAACGAATATCAACAAATCAGTAGAACTTTCGACCAGAAAAGATGACTTTTTAACAAAATAGTTAAAGTTTCAATATATTAATTAAATTTGCAACCAAATAGACAATTTTTACCCAAAAATAATTAATTCTGCACCAGAATATAATAGTAGACTTTTCAAATCAAAATAATTGACTTTCAAACAAAAAAGATGAATTTTTAACAAAAAAAGATGCCAATTATTAGTAATTAATTAAATAAGTTTAGTTCAGCTACATGTAATTACTATGTCGAATAGCTAAAAAGAAAGTTTTCGTTCTCAATTATAAATTCTCAAATATGTATTCTTGATTCTTGAATTCAAAATTTTAGACTAATTCTTGGGGTTTCCGGTCAGTGGCCACCGTGTGGTCTAAATTATGAAGATCCTAATTATAAGAATAATTCACGACATTAAAATGAAAATTTTTAATCGTAAGTAAAATTAACGCGATTGGCATGAACTTCCTGCGCAATATGTGCGGTAAAACGCTAATGAAGAAAGTCAAGAATGAGAAAAAGAAATTCGTTGAGATTGTTTGGGCATGTTGAAAGAATGAAAGATGAACAACTGAAGAAGCAAGTATATCAAGGTAAAGTAAATGGCAGCGTACCCAGAGGCAGACCGAGAAAGGAATGGTTAGCATGTGTGAATGAGACCCTAATTCGACGAACCATAGAAACACAAGAGCTTGCATGAGGAAATGCATGGACGTGAAGGTATCTAAAGAGGTATGTCAAGACAGAAAAGTGTGGCGACAAATAGTTTAATAGAAATGCATGATGAAGAGTGTCAGTGGGGTGAGAAAGGCCTGAAACGAAAGACCTCGGATACTCATGAGCCCTGGTGGAAACCTTTACATGGTGACTTTTGTGAAGCTCTTCGCCTGGGGTGATTGCTAGAGAGATTAATCAGCGACCTGGATAAGAGGAGTGTTGCGGAACGAACGTGCTATTTAAATAAACAACGCAGGAATTCTAGATTAATCTAAAAATCTATATCACCCCACTTTACAATGCATGATAGATGCATGATAGAACCGAGTGAGTCACGCTTATCCTCCGACAGAGGGGTAATATTATAATAATAATAATTTAATTCCAAATGTCTCGAATGACCCTGAATAGTTGAATTTTTGTAAATCAATTCGAAAAGTCTTTCAAAATCCATTCCTGACCGAGTTTCTGGCTTATATATGTATATGACTATAAGTTTGAATCATGTCTCAGACGAAACATTGAGTGCGAAAAGAGGTCAGTGACTGTTATAGACAGACTGCATTTGAATGTGTTGATTGCCATTCATTTTTTGCTCACTGGCTGGAAAGCCATAATGAAACTTTCCTTTTCTGTCGTTCAATCGTAATTTCTGTTATGAAATAATGTCAATAGCCTTGAAGAGGAATCGGGAAAAATCGCCGACTAGCTTCATTACTTTAAAGGCAAACAACAAATCATGTCGCGGTGAGCGAGATATGAAATATAGTTTCTCTATCCGGTCTGAGATGACACGACATCAGACTCGCATTCTCAGACAATTAGAGATCGTTAGGTCGTGCATGCATACAATTGAATTTTATCTAACCTGATAACCCGGGAAGGATCTATAAATCTATTCACCCAAACGGATACGAATTCACTTTCATTCACGATTCACGTGGCTTCAGAACATACCCACTTTTTTTTGTTTCCTTCTGTCGAACAGTTTGAACAATTCGCCTTATCTCCTATTTTAATAACCCTTTACGGTAATGACATTCTGCAATTCGATTCTTTGTAATGTTTTGAAAGTAACTATTATTATTTGCGAATTAATACAAATAGAGAATTTTGTATGTGTCATGAATGTGGGAAATAATTATTGCACCATGTAGAGGACGTTAAACTGATTTTATTTTTACAAGAAATAAATCAATATTAGTTTTCGATTAATGTTTTTTTAAAGTGGAAAACAAACTTGCAGGAATGGGGGCCTTTATGATTGATGTGATAGGTATGTTTCATTTTTCAATTTTTTTCATTTTTCATTATTCAGTATGTTGAAAAAATCCTGCGTCACATTCAATTTTTGTTATATCGATACTTAGTGTCAGCATTTATTGACAATTAAAATGTAAAAAATCTGAAGTACAGATGAACTACGCGTCCTATGAAAAAATGATTAACAACAAATTTGTAAATCTTTTCCCAAAGAAATTTTTTTTTTATTCATCTATTTTCGTATCTTGCATAGTTTTACCGAAGAATGGAATTATTTATTTTTAATAGCATTTTTTATGATTAAAACGAAAAATATGCGTCTTATCAAAAATGGTCTCAAAAAAATTTGTTCGTCCTAAAAAGATGAAAAATTTTTCTTAATATTTTTTTATGTCCCGTATGGTATTCCTGGAGAATGGCATTTTTGATTTCTTAAGAAGCATTTTCTATGGATAAAACCAGAACCGTTGGTCAAAAATGGCTGGTTAACGAACTTGTTCTTTCTTTGTACGCCTTAAAAACGTGAGCCAAAGCTCAATCTAATCTAATTAGTCTTTCGAAAGTTATCGTGTCTACAGACCACAGACAGACACCTTCGTAAAAATCTTTTTTTTCTAACTCAGGGGGTCTCAAAACGTGGAGATTTGATGAAAATCGACTAATTCAAATTTTACACAAAACCAACACCTTCTCATTAGGATGAGAATGTAAAAAAAAATTGAACAAATCGAAATCTTAAGTATTTATAAATTGTACAATTTCATACAAAATTATTTCTAATTATCACCGATTCCATTTTTAATCATGCAGAGAGGTGCAAGGTTAGGTTTTCAGAATAAATTACCCTTTAAATGTATAATTCTACAATGAAAATAAAGGGATACGTATTTCATAGTTAGGCCGAAAAAAATTTATCTTGAGGATTAGGAGCTATTGAAGTTAACCTTCTAATTGTCAAAATCTGTTAAAAAACGACAGATTTTTTTGTAATTCAGTATTTTTCTACTAATTACGTATATTTGGATATATGCTTTTATAAATAATGAAGGAATCTTTGATCTATCAAATGATTCGAAGAAAATATAATATTCTTTGAAGATGAACAAATGGCATATATTTTTCTGAAAATATTGAAACTGGATTTTTTCAATAAGTCCACCTTTTAACACTTTTATTTTTTAGGGAATATTGCTGACAATGTACATTACATATTTTTCAGGAGATTATAGTTTATTTCAATTTTTCGTAATTTCCGCGGAAGACATTGATTTTATTTTTATCAACATTTAACATACAATAAGTTTTAAGTATGCATATCATAATATATAAAAAATGTCATTTTTGATCAAATTTACTCAGTGGTTATAAAGAAATTCTATTATAATTGTTGCGACAATATTCGCAAATATTTAAGTCGATGGAATGCAACGGAGAAAAATGAGTCTGCTAAAGATACAGGATTTTTAGTTAAAATAGGGCCAGCATAGCATTTCTGTAAAGCTTACTGAATTTTCTGCAGAGTTTAATAAATTATGAAAATTCGGTAATCTTTACAGAAAATTATGCCTGCCTTTTAAAAATTGTAAAAGACTTTTATGTAGGAATTTAAATCCTAAAAAATTTTGTGCTCATCACTTTAACCCCTTTTCTTAACAGTTTACGCAAAAATAAAATATTTGGACTTTTTAGAAAAAAATTTTTCTTTCTGAAAAAAATGGTTTACCTACAAAAAAGCATTAATGACAAATGCAGTACATATTGTTAGCTTTTTGAGAAAATTCAGTTTTAAGATTTTCAGAAAAATAGGCGCCATCGCGGGCGTCATTTCCCCATTTTCTAAAATTTTTATATTTTGTTTTGATCATTCGATATATCAGGGATTCTACAATCATTTAAAAAATAGATATCCAAATATGTGCAATCAGTAGAAAAATACAGCATTTAAAAACGAATCTGTCAGTTTGCGGCAGATTTTGCCAATTGGAAAGTTAATTCCAATAGCTCGTAATTCCTATAAGATTTCTTTTCTTTATGACCCGCGTGAAAAATGCGATTGGGACCCTGGCACGAAACAGTAAGATTGATAGATTTCACGATCGATGATGAGTCGGTGTGATAAAACGTGGATAAAACTTACTTTTTTACACTAGTGACGGGAAAGTTTGGAAATATTAGACTTTTAACCTCAATGCCAAGACATGTCTCTGGCGGAATAACAGAGCCCCCAATGAGCGGGCCAAAGGGCTGGTGCGAACAATGAAGTACCTTTAAGCCTTATATTTTCGTGGTTGCATCAATCGATCGTGGAACCGATCACTTTTGCTATTTCGCGCCAGGCCCCGAAATCGCATTCCCCTTCGCGGTATGTAAGGAAAATAATGTGTTAACCATGTGGGGGACTAGTCGATTCCCAACTCGCATAGTTACCAAGCTCGCTTCGCTCGCGCGGCAACTTCATGCTCGTTGAGAATTTCCTAGTTTCCCCACTTGGTTTACAATGTACTATTTATCAGGCTGAATTATGAAATACGTATCCTTTATTGCCATTGCAGAATGATATATTTAAAGGTCAATTTACTCTGACACCCTAATGTGAACTTCTCTGCATGATATGAAATGAAATGATCTTATATAAAATCTTTGAAATAACTTACTTCAAATTAAGTTTTGCCACGATAAAGAGTTTGAAATTGAAAAAATCAGTTTGAAAATTCATTTTGACAGCTATAACTGTTAAAACTGTAATTTTTTATCTAACTTTTAGTGGTTGAATTGGGTTTAGCTTCTGACTGAATTTAAAACATGATTTTCTATTGAAAAGTGATATTTAATGAATCAGATTGATGAAAAATCTAGATGTCCGTGATTTGGAGATACGATGCTCTTGTAGATGTCGACCTGAAATATAATGGACAGACCAATCGCGAAATATCTGATTTCAAGGCACTAGGTGAAGAGTCTTGATTCGCAAGAATCGTGACTGCTCTCAGCCACTCCCGCAGGTCAGATGCTTTAAGTTCATGTCTCACGATTGTATGCTTGATCAGATTGATACTTTATTATTATACCGCATTCCTAAGACAATAGTGT
Source organism: Andricus grossulariae (assembly GCA_011634705.1). Lineage (NCBI taxonomy): Eukaryota > Metazoa > Arthropoda > Insecta > Hymenoptera > Cynipidae > Andricus > Andricus grossulariae. The sequence continues at coordinate 56,025,661 of JAABKJ010000755.1, read as the reverse complement.
GAGCATTCAAATTGTTTCCCACCCTACAAAGATGTGTCAAGTCCTTAAATTACCTCTTTTTCCATTATTATTAAAAGAAAATGTCCTTAAAGCATTTTTCCCGACCGCGACCGTAAAATCAATATACGAGTTATATAATGTTTTCGTGATCCAACTCTAAATATTAAAACTTATTTAATTATATCGTTTGACCAACGTGGCTTTGACTAAAGCCCAATAGGATTTGTATACCTCTTTACTTTCAAAAAAAAGAATGCCCTTTTCAAATACATTATTTTAAACTAGACGTAAATGCACTATGCACAGTGCGCAATAACGTCCCTAGATTTTTATTTACATTAAAAATATAAACAATTTAAAAATAAAATATAAACAACTTTTTAAATATTAAGGAATTAAAAACGGTTTGAAACATTAATAAATAATTAATGATTTCGAACTGAAAGCTTTGAAAATAAAAAAAAATATATTGAACGAGTTTGAATTGAAAACGTTCCAAAAAAAACAATTGCAGATTAGGTAACATTTTAAAAAAGAGCAATATTTCGAATGAAATGTAAGAAAATTTGGTAATTTTGAATGTAAAAATAAATTGAATGTTTCAAAGTCAAAGTTTCTGAAATTGGAAATTGTTATTAGATACAAAAATTATAATTTAATATTAAAATTGATTAGACAAATGTTTCTAAGATCAAAAATTAAATTCACCGTTATATTTACAATTCAAATGGGAAAATTGCAATTCTAAACCTGCAAAATTGAATTGTTCTAAAAAACGTTAAAAATGAAATAATTAAAAATGGATAATATTAAATCTGAAGTATTCGAATTTCATCCGAAACTGAGCAAATTTAATTACCAAGAATTGTGGTATTAAACATTTTTTTATGCTCAAACCCTTAAAAATTTCAATTATTTTGAGTAAATTTAAATCGTTTAAAAATGAACAATTTTCAAATTGTTGATTATGGTTTTCTAGAGATCCTCAAGGGAGAGTTGAGACATATTTCCCCCTCCAACAGTCGCGGCTTTACCGGAACCTTTAGCTTTTCATGGGGCGCGAGAAGTTTGAACTGTCTAGTTTTTTATTATTTCTTTTTTCTATGAAAATGTTGAAGTATAAAAGTATATTTGTTTAAAAATGAATATTACTACTTTTCCAATAATTTAAATCTTTGTACGATCGGTGTTGTCTCTATTCTGTAATAAATCATCTTGCAATGAAAATTGTGATTTGAAAATCGCGTCAACTAAAGCCAATCCTATTCAATAAAAGATAAGATAGAAGACACGGAGTATCCCGTGTCTCAACTCTCCCTGAAGGAGAGTTCCTTATGGAAGGAAAAAATGAAAAATTGTATTTAAACAACACAATTTTTAACTTTTTAATTTCAAATAATTTAATTTTTAACACTTCATTTAGAATTATTATTCATTATTAAAATCTTCTAATCAAATATTTTTCCCTTTTAAATAATTAATTTTTTTAAATCTTCAACTAAAAATCAAACAATTTTAATCTATTCAATTAAAAAAATAAAATTAAAAAAGGAATACAAAACAAGATCTCTATTATTTCAATTGTTTAAATTGCACAATTACAAACCTTTCAACTTGAAATTTTATATGAAACATAATTAAATTTTCAGTGCCTGCTTCTAAAATCTTATCATTTTTAAGGCTTGAATTTGACAAATTTTTTAAAAATGTTTTATTGTTTTGAATTAATTCTGGATGAATTTCATTCAAAATTGCTGGGTATATTTCCGAAAAGTTCACCCAAGAATACTGACTTAATAATTTAGACTTTGGAAAAAAATGTTGTTCACAAAAGTTGCAGAACTCATCGAAACACATATTCTTTTTACATTTATTCTTTTTTTCTACAATTAATATTTTTCGAGAAAAATTACGAAAATGAGTTTTCAGATTTTTTGTTACAAAAAAATGACCAGCACTAGAATGCGTGGTTTTTTTGGGCGTTGAAAAAGGTGTCGACATGAGTCGTGGGAGGGAGTGTGGGCCATTTAAAATCCCCAAGATTAGGACGCGTGGTTTTTTTTGGCTGTTGGGAAAGGGGGTCGGCGTGATTGGATGTGTAAAACACCTTCTTCACCCACTCACGCCAAACCCCTTTTCCAATGGCAAAAAAAAGTCTGAAAATTCATTTTTGTCATTTTTCTTGAAAAATATTAATTTTAGAAGAAAAATATAGGTATAAAAATATATGTTTCGACGAGATCTAAAACTTTTGTGATCAACATTTTTTTCCAAAATCAATATTTTTCGAGATTTTGAAAGAAAACTAATTTTTAAATAAAGACCAAATTATTAATAACTCCATTTATATTGATTCGTGCCAAAAATCTTTATATATATAACAGTTTGTTTATTCAGTGATTGAATAGATTATTTTATTAAAAAATGTGATTTCTGTTTCAAAAAAAATCACGTCATCTTCACCGTTCAAAATTAAAGAATTATGAATATTGTGGACCTTTAAAGCTTCATTGTTCTAAAAAATTTTTAAATTATATGAATTCTAATTGGAAACTTTCAAAATTCATGAATTCAAGCTTGAAACGTTAAGAATCATACACTTTCAAACTTCGTTTAAAAATTGAAGCATTCTTAAATTAGGATCTTGAAGCTGAGTCGTTTAAAATGATTAATTTTGAAACTGTGCATGATGCTTTTTAAAATTTAAGCATTTTAATCTATAGTGCAAAATGAGTAACTTGAAAATCAATTATAAAACATTTCCGTGCAAGGGAGACAACTCGATTATGAAGAAAATTTTATAAGATATCAAACTGACGTATGCTAATAAACTGATACACTGACATGATAGAAATAAAAGTCGCGAGACAGAATGAATGAATGGTAAATTATTATATATAATTTACAAAAATAAACCAAGTTAAGTCTCAATAATAAAGGACTTTAAAAAAATACGAAAAATAATGCAAAAATAATCTTGAGTCACATACTATGACACATAGTGATCTAACTGATTAGCAATATTAAATATTTTTCCTGACACTATACAACCAGTTCTTACATGCCTCAAGTGACCTACAAAAGATGATATCTAATTAAAATCTTTTTAATTCACTCTTCAAAAATATAAAATCATATATTGGCATATTTTTCAAATATAAGATTATCCTTTTATGCTGGTGATTCACTTAAGAAAGTCGAAAGGCAATCTTGAGAATAACGATAATGAACTTTGCGTACTTTCCTACTTTGACCATTCGTTTTTATTCCAATAATGAGACTTTGGTTTATATTTATCAAAATGATTCATCAGTGCCGTCCTTGCGTTAGGTCATGATGTGTTTTCATTACCATCTAATGAAAACTATTCTGGGTATAATTTTTTTTGAATTCACAAAGTGAAAAAAAGGTCTGTGTTAATTTTAATAAAAAAGGCTAAGTTTTTTACCTGCGTAGGAAGTAACTGACAGTTTTCTTTTTTTACTCAATATCTCAAGGAATATGCTCTTTTATATTACCCAGAAATATTTTAACAAGTGCATTAGCTACAAACATGAATGCAAATCCAAGAACCTCTTGCAATTAAGGAAAAATTGTAATCTCTAATTTAGCATTTGTGCAACTTAAAAGAGTCCAAGAAGAGTACTTTCTCAAGATTCCGTTGCAGGTAAAATTATTTTCAAGCTTGGTTTTATGATCTAGCATTCTAGCATGTTCACCATCTGCAACTTTATTACAGTTGCGTTTGCGGACGAAATGTGAAATCGAATTTCCCAGACAGCAAGACAGTTTGAGTTCCAAGGATTTCAACATTCAAGCTCAGTCAATAAACTGATAAGTTGTATTTGCATTCGCGTTATCTGTTCTATGTCACATGAACAAAATAAATTCCACGTCTGTGACGTAGACTGTAATGTACAACATGTAATTACCCTTATCTCGATGTGTTAACTTTTCGAGAGCTATAGAAGTTAAAAGTTAAAAGCATCGCAAATTTTACTGCTGCCTAATATATGTGCACCATTTTTACTTCCTATTATAAAAGCACAATCGCCAAGTTGTGATTAACATTCCGAGCTGAGAGAAGCATAAAATAATGTATGATATGTATCACTATCGTTCGAGTGTTTATGTTGACATTCGCATGACCGTACGCTTTAGTGTCTATGATATCATTGACAATAATGCACAACTCATCGAACTGCTATCGATGCCATATGCCTAATCATCCACATTTTATCAAGCAGGTATGATAATGCTACAAAATTGCATTACTGTTTTCTTTTCTTTTCAATAAAACGATTTTAAATGTAGACTACTGACAGGAAATAAGAGATCAACTATTTTCTTATTGGGTTAGTTTTCCTCAACTGCACAAAAGCTATCAAATTTAAGCTTTGGGCATATAATCAGAATTAAACCTTGCCACAAAATTAAGTCATGAAATTAGTCTGATTTTTCAACACAAAAAATGTTGTCCGACTATAAAGACGTGGTACTTTATCGAATTGATCATTTCATCATTTAAACTTTGTTGGAGAACGTCCATTAATTACGTAAGGATGATTTTATAATTTTTTATACCATCCCCCCTTTCTTTTGAGGATTCGTAAGATTTTTGTGCCTCCTCTCCTTCTCACGTAAGATTCTATATTTTTTACTCAATACATCAAGAATATAACAATTATTTTCACTGTAAATGAGATTTTAATAGATTTATATATTTAAACGGATACATATTCTTGACCTCCATCACACTTGAATCCCACCTGATTGTGTTTTCAGAAAATCTGAATGAGTTCGTCTGGAAATTACCAATCACTAATTCAAAGGGATTTTAAGAGATTTTGAAAATATTCAGAAGAAATCACGCGATTTTAAAGGATTTCCAGAGATGACGGAGTATTTTCACAGATTTTGAAGAATGTCAGGGGATTTTAATGGGATTTAGAAGATTTAAAGGAATTTAAAGGGATTTCATGAGATTTCAAAAGATTTCACGTAACTTGAAAAAATTTGTAATGATTTAAAAGAATTTTAAGGGATTTTAACGGTTTTTAAAAGATTTAAAGGAGTTTAGATGATTTTACGGAGTATCAAAGGATTTAAATAGATTTCAATACATTCCAGAATACATCCACGGATTTTAGAGGATTTCGCAAGATTTTAAAAGATTTAACGGAATGTCAAAGAATTTCTGAATATTATAAAGGATTTTAAGGGATTTCGAGGAATTGTCTAAATTCTACAGAGAGTTATTGCAAAAAATCAAAGTCAATGAGTTATTATAAATTATTGATAACACTTGAACTAGTGACACTTTTTCAATGTTCTTGAGTTTTTTTTCAAGGCACAATTTAAATCCTAATCCCTTGAAATTGAAAGCTTTAAAACTTTCAAATGAAAAATTTAAAATTTGAATGTTACAATTTAAAAAATTAAAAAATTGGAAACGTTTCTGTTATGAAAATGAACCGTTTTTAATTAAACGTTCAATGTTAGAGCACTGAAAGTTCAATACTTTAAAGTTATACAATTATGAATGGAAAAAGTTCAAAATGAAAAAATTCAGAATTAAACAATTCAATATACAATTGCAAAAAATTGATCAATTTTTAATACTTTTAATTAAAAACGTTTGAAACTTTACATTGTTTTATTTACAGTCCAATCATGCTAATAAAGAATTCGCAATTGACCAAATAAACTGAACATAATCCAATTCATTGTCAATACTTACTTACTTCAATACTTCAATTTAAAGCGCTAAAATTTAAGAAATTGAAATTAAATAGTTGAGTATTTGCAACATTCAGATAATATTTCTTTAACATTTTTTAAAACAGTGGATAATTGAAAATATTTGAATTGAGAAGTTCTAACTGGAATAACTAATACATCATGACTTAACACAAGGCCAGCATTCATGAATCATTTCGATAAATATAAACGAAACTCTCATTATTTGAATAAGATTGGGACGTCGGGGGGGGGGGGGGTTAATCTGCCGTCACTCTTGAATTTAAATCAACTAATGTTGTTAATATATTTTTGAAAAACTTTGTAGTATGTTTTCTCTTATTATACTTCTGTTATTTGAATATAGAAATTACAAATTTTTAATTCCCCTTCATTGCCAAGTAAAACATATAATAATTTCTTTTATATATTCTATAAAACAAATTATTCGAAAACTTAAATGCGACTTTTGGTTTCCATAAAAAAGAGATGAAAAAGCTAAATTAAAAACTTTCAAAATATTTTGTTTTTCCCCTTATTGAAAGAAAAACATAAAAAACGGTAATAATATAGAAATTATTAATAATTTTTAAAATATTCAAATTTGTACTATTAGAATTTTTTAAAAGAATTGATTTGATGTCTTTAACTTTTGCGCTTTTGTGAAGATAAAATATGTTATCTTGTACATCACTAAACTTAGGAAAGCAAATGCAATTATCGAAAAACAGATATAAGAGAAGGTGTCATGTGATTCACCAGACTTTCTGTTAATGATATAATTTGGGCCAATCTATTGATGATTCAGCAGAACATACATATATTTTTTAATTCACAGACAATTTGACTCATTTCATTTGCTAGGCTAGATGACTCACTGAATCAATTACATTTTCTACTGCATTAAATTATAATATTGATAAAATTTTGACTTTATGTAAGAAAATATATTTGATGAAATTATAAAAATATATTATTCATTAAGTTATTTCCACAATAAATATTTCTCAGCAGAAAGAAAATTACCATTGTATATATTTGTAAGTTTATGCAGTAGAATGCAGATAAATACGAAAAATTAACATCGCTGCTATCTTTTCTTTAAGTTTATGTATCTCAACAATATTTATAACTTTTCACGCTCTAGCCACCATGACTATTTAAGGTTGGACGTTCAGTACAAGTCAAGCTTCCGTACTTGTTGACAGGTGGGCTGTAATAAATTTTCACTATCATTTTTTATATTTTTTACGGAAAAACTGATAATTTTGTGCTAGACCTTGGTTTACTGAAACCGTATATTAAACAAGTTCGCGCGAGCAAGATAAGTGGTTTTACTGGCAATGCCAATGAAAATCACATATAATACTTAACTTTTCGTGTACAATTTTTAATGTCTTGCCATTGCTAATAGACTCTCTTCAGATTAGATTTCAATGCACGTATACCGCAAAGCGTTTACAAATTCGCATTCTATTATCATATAGGTGCAAATTTGTTTTCTTTAAAAATATGAAAAAGACAACTTGTTTGAGCAGTTGTTATATTGTTGCCAAATAAAAATTTATAATTGTAAAAGAGAGATAGATTTGAAACTGATATGAACGGCGTCTTCACGGTTCGAGAAATTTCATAATTTTTTATCTCATGGATATTCCTTAAGTTACGGAATAATTTGTTATTAGATTAAAGCTCATTGAGCATGAAAAATAGTCTTTATGTTGAAACATATTGAATAATAAATTTAGACATGAAGTTTTAACAATTTGATAAGGTTTCAAACCTTCTTGACTTTCATATTTGAAAAAGCTTGAAGTTTAAGACTTTTCATTAAGAGAGGTGTTAAAATTTAAATTTTAAATAAAAAATAAGTACAAGTAACAATACCTTTATATAAAATAGGTTCTTGAAAAAATCCAATTCCTGACCAAATATCTCCGAAGATATTAAAGTTCTCTAATGAGCACTTCACTTAACACTTTGTTTAAAATTAAATCGTCAATCAAACACTTATTTAATTGATTCTTATTGTCTCTTTTTTATACTAATTATGTTCATAATTTATGGACAATAATCTTTCTAGTTTTATTTTCGATTAACTTCTAAATAATTCCACTTTCACATTTTCTGTCTCGCAACAAATTAACTAATTACTATTTTATTTTCTGAAATTATTGCTAATTTATTTGAACCGTTTTTTTATATTAATATAAATATAAATGTAGATGTGAGTTTTGGTAGAAAATAATCGACTGGTTGCGACTTGCGACCGATGTTACTGGCAAGGAGGTTCCATTGAGACTGGACGACATTGTTGGTCTGGTCGAGGCCAGCTTCCGCGGTTAGCACCGGCAATGGGACTGGGGAAGCTATAAAATATAAACTACAGCTTGCCAGACTACCTCAACTTACAGCATTGCTTCATACTTCAAATCAAATATTTCTCGTATCAACCAAAGTTTTTTCAATACAAAAAATTAATATGATTTCAAAATAATATATTTCTATACTCAGGGCCAGGATCGTGCAAATTTTTCGACTTTTTGCAACTTTCTGAAAAAAATGCAAGTAATCAATTTTTCTTTCGTTTTTCTCACTATTTCGCTACTTAGTTTTAATTTTAATCTCATTGGTACTTTCAAAATTGAAATACGAAACGTAACAAAATTGCACCATTTTAACTGTGAACATTAAAAATTGAATAATTTCTCATTGAAGCTTCATAAATAGTAGAACAAAAGAGCAAAACTAGGGGGGAAAAATTACGAAAAAGTCAATTCTTTACCTGTAGGTGTCAATTTAAAATATAAACATTTGATGTGGTATTTCTTTCAATTCATTCACAAAATTTTTTTAAGAAAAGTGATAGTTTTTAAAAAAAGACACTTTTTGTCTTTGAGACATGCTTCTTTATCACCAGGTTTTGGGGAAAATGATGAAATGCATATGTATTAAAATTGATATTTTCACATTCTTTCTGAAAAAGATAAAAATATCGATTGATAAAAACAAGTAAGTTAATTAGGGTTAAATATGTCAAAATGATAATTTTAATAAATAAACGTTATCTTTGTCCTCCAGAATTATTTTCAGTTTTAGGAAAGTAAATGTTTCTTATTAAGATATAAATTTTAATCGTTTTCTCGTAAATCATGCTATGATATCTAATTAGTTCAACGGACAATTTTAAAGAATTTTGAAACCAAAAAATAAACATTGTTTACTTTAGTTTTTTCTTTAATTACCCAGGTTAATTTTTCAAAAAAGTTAATTATTTGGTTTATTAAAAAATATTTAAATATTAAGACTTAAATATTTTGATTTACATATTTTTATATCGCAGCGCGCGATGAGAATGTGCCCGCACGGCGGGCAGATTTTTTCTCTCTACCTTTGATTGAGGTCGTAGGTGGGATTAGCTGTTGTAATTAAATTTACTGACAGGTGTAAATTGCTATTAGGAATGCCAATGACGTGAGTCTGAAAATTTTCAATTTTCAATTTCCATTTCCATTTCTAATGAAAATATTAGTTTCCAATCAAAGCTTCTTTCGTAAAAAATTTCAAATTACAACATTATGGAAACCCATCACAAGTCTCTTCGCGACAAAATCATTGCATTACAACGCGAGAAAAAGAACTCTACAACAAAAATAGTGTGATAATTAATGAAATAGAATGTAGCTTTCAAGAAAGAGAAGTGCACGCAATCGAGCATACGAAAATGTTCACTTGCATCATTCGCATTTACTAACATTTTAATTAATGACGTTCATTCATCGCTCATAACGGTATGAGCAAACCCCAAGATTCAATTAAACGTTCTTGTCATTAAATTCTGAAGTTGTAGATATCTTTAGTATTTAGACATAGAAAAAGTTTTTACTCATTTAGCGGGAAACATGTCTTGTTTCGAAAAATGAGTAGTTGCCAAGGCTTTGATTAAAACGCTTTACTGGCTAACAAAATCTTCCCGCTGAATGACTATATTTTTAATTGATGATCGAAATTCATTAAAATGATCAGTTATTTTTAGTTCTTAATCACTTTTAGAGTAGAGTAATCGGCTGTATTACCGATGCCTTACGAAAAAGTTTTTTGAAAAAGAACAATATTAATTTATGTGTTTATCCTCTTGTAACGAAGATGAATTAATTGTTATATTTATTTTAAAATACTTGATTCAAATTCAGTGAACTCCGCCACATTTCCAGTGAACGACACCCCACATTTAGTGATCGACACCTGTATTTATTTCAAATTTAAAAGAATTGAGAAAGTTATTCGTAAATTATACGGGAAATTTATTGGTGCGGGAAGTGAATGGGATGCAAAATGTTTTTGTTTTTTGATTTACCGAATTTTCACTATATTTTTAAACTAAACGTATGAAATGGATTGGGAATTTCCAACGACTCAGAGAGATGAAACACAAGCTTGATAATAAAAAAGGGCAGTTTTGGCAACAGAAATTGAAATGAGAAACAAAGAAAATATTGACAAATTACGAATTTTATTCAGGTGTTTCTGAGAAAATTATTATTTTCATAATTTGTATATTTATTTTCATAGACGTCCTTTTTTTTATTGTTTTGGTAGGCTAGAACAGAATTCACAAATATTCATTTTTATACATTGCACCATAAAAGACGTTTCTGATATATTGAGGACTTTTTGCTGATAAAAATTCGATGAAAAAATGTGATATGCCTAGAGAATAAATAACGTAATTGCAGACATATTTTAGAATAAACAGATCTGTATATTTAATAAAAATCATATTTATCTATCTCAGCTTAAAAAGATATTTTGGACATCTCAGCGTTTTCTACTTATCATACACTAGAATAAATTCACAATTCTGGAAAAATCATATACGAAAAGAAAACATATTTTCCATGCAGTCTTTTTTGGGGGGGTTTTAAATCATATTTTCCTATAAGCTATAAACCTATAAGCTTCAGAACTTTTTGTAAAATACTTTGGAACTTCTTGCTGACAAAAACAATGTTTAAAAAACAAAATAACTATAAAGGAAATTGACAAGCCTATTGCATGGAAAGCGCAAAGAAAGCCAGTGTTCTATATTTAATTTTGAGTTTTTAAAAATATTTTTTTAAGCCTATTCAAAAAAATCTTTGAAATTCCTTTGAATATAAACTTATAAAACTACTCGAAAAAAGTTATGAGATTGAAGGAATAAAAAAGAGATTAATAGCAGGATTTTAAAATGCTCAATTTTGAGTTTATCTGTTTTTTATTTTTTTAACTCCTTAAATTTTTCTGGTATTTTTTAAATCAATTTAGAAGTTATGGGGCATTTTATATAATTTTTAAAGTTAGCTAGAAAACTATAATTCTAAAAACCACACAATGAATATGTGGGAAATACGTTTCCTATTCATATTTGATTTGCTTTTGACTTGTCAATTTTTATAGAGTATTTTAATACGTAGAAAACCCTTAAATATACCAAATATTTTTTACTCCTAGTTAGATCAATATAATTTTTTTTAAATACAAAATTCAGTATTTTAAAAATTTGTTGCATTTATGTTTTTCATTTTTCAGTGATATTAAAGACCGAATCCATGTCAAATCAAGCAGGTTTTACACTTGAAGCCGCAGAATCCCTCAGGGACGAAATATGCTGGTTTTTAGAGGAAATAAAAAAAAACACAAATTTTTTCTCTAAACCTCTACAACGTTTGAATTAATTAAGATGTTTATCGTTTTCTTTCTGATTTTGATAGAGTTTATTGTCTTCTTTTGAAATCTACCGCAAGATGTAAGAAAGGTCTAAAATTAATAAAATGGCGGTAATCTGTGGAGAATTTTTGTATTAAAATCGAATTTTCTAATTTTTCTCGCAAACAACGACAGATACGAAAAATGTTAATATAAAAGATTACACAAATAGAAAATTTGTATTAAAAATACCCCTTGTTCATTTGCGATAGCTTGCATCGTTGACGAGAAAAATTCAAAAGTTATATTTTGAAGAAAAAAAATGGTCCCGGCCTCAAAAATGGTTTAGCCCTGATAACGCTGATAGAACGTCGTTCTTCTGCTAGCCGAAACTTTTTAAAAATATTGGAAAGAATAAAAAGGTATTGTCTAATTTCCTCTGAAAAACAACATACCTTGTCTACAGTATTTTTAGCGAATTTTTATCATCAGAAAGTCCTGAAATGTGTCAGAAAAAAATCTCGTGTCATTTAATAAAGCGAAATTTCAATTTTTTTTTGGTTGAAAACAGAGGTCCTTTAAACAGGAATTTTTGTTCGTGAAACAGTATTATACCAAATTTTTTCAATATTTGAGAAGAATTTGCTAACAAACGACGCAGAATAAGAGTTGAATTCTTGCATTTGATTATACAATATACATTTTTACCCTATTTTTAGGAACACAATAAATTGTCACGGATATGTACGGGAATTTTATTGTAGGTCTCAGCTGAACACTCTGGATTTAGTTACTTTAGACAACAAAGAACATCATTTTATATAATTATGGGTGTTCTTGCAAGAAAACGTATTCGTCGAAAACGAATATCTTCGATATTATGTGCATACATAGTTATGCCCGGTTGTTCATTTCAGGACGACTTTTGATGTTCGAAAATCCGAAACTACAGTCACTGTCAGATGCGTATGTCGTTAACTGGTTTTGAAGGTGCGATAAGAATATTACAAATATATTATATGTACCGTAGTTTCCGAATAATAATTATTTAAATTGCTGAACAAAATGAACTAACCTCTAAAAGTACTGCAATATAAGAAATAATTTTTCTTCTAAGTTTCACAATACTTTCAAATTAACATCACTAATTTTGACAGTGTCAAAATGTCCTTCTGTACGTGGCAACAGAAACTATTATTGAATAAATATAAATTCAATACTTCTTTACTGAACAAACATTGGAATAACACATGGATAATAGAATATTTACCCACGTACAAGTATCTATTTTAAATCCCGATAATTATAATAAATTAATTTTTCTTGCATAGTGTCATTTACGGTTTCGGAAATATCCCTGTTTACCCTATTTAATACTCGAATCAATACTAAAATAATTGAAAAAAAAGAAAGATTTTCAAAACTTGTTTGTATTAGATACTCTTTTTTGCTGGCTTTCCTGTATTGTTTGATACAGAGGTTATTGAAGTCGCTTTACTTGACTTTAGCAATTGATATACAAATGGTTTTTTCAAACGATGTGACACAATGTTGATTTGTCAAGAAAGATGTGAACAGATGTTTCACTGCTAATGGTTGACATCAAATGTTGACCTCAAGTAATCGATCCAATGCAATAATTTGTCTCATAGAGCTTGTAACTTGACCTTAAACTTTTCATAAGATTCTTGCACGTGCACAGTTATAAAGATGTCAATGCACAATAAGCAGCCTTGAAAGTATATCAATATCATGACATTTCACGCATTCCATTTGACAGGAATTTATTAGTCTGCTTTGATCTCCTGCAATTCGCGATGCAAAATATATTTGCGATAAGAAAATATAGAAAATAAAAATAAAATTTAATTAATCTCAGAAATTCTAAATTTGTGAAGACAACTTGAAATGACCTTATCCGTTTTTCAATCAATCTATCCTTCAACCTAAATAGTAAAAAACGATGTCAAGAGCAGTAGTATTTTTCCAGGATTAGTCCGCGCGAATAGTTTTAAATTCTGCCTGAGGCTATGGGCATTGGGCACCTTTCAATCTGTGGCTGGTCGTGATACAATTTGCAATGCATTTTTGGCCAAGTGGAATATTATAGAAAAAGAAATCAAGTCGCTTGCTCCGGTGGATGGACTTTCTTTTCATCTCTCTTCAAGACAAGGTCGAGCGAATCGACTTCCATACAATTGTGAAATATGCCATTCTGACTTTATCGAGATTGACACCGAATCTGCCCGTCGACGGTGTGGAACTCTTAATTATCGGCTTTGTCCGATTTCTTTTTTTCCTTTTCCTTGCAAATCAATAGGAAGCCGTTTTATGACTTCCGGTATAGAAACAATGGAAAAGCAGATATTTTCCTAGCCCGTAATGGCCTGGGAGAAAATTTAAATTGAAAGTGCCTATTAGCGTGATGAATCTTTCGAAATTAAGTTTGTCAGATCTAAAATCATAAATATAAGTTGGTATTAAAAGTTGGTATGGATCTGTTAGAAAATTTAAAATAAAATTAATCTATGAAATCTGGTGAAAATAGTGTCTAAGATGATACGCATTGCCCATATTGACGCATTTGCATGAGTCTACGATGTCTACGATGCAATTTTCTTGTTTGATTGATTCGCTTTTACTCGCTTTATGAGTTAAGTACTAATCATATATGTCCATAAAGGTATTTAAGCTATGAATAATAACGAAGCAAAATAATTGTACACTAGTTCGATCTGCTTATTTTGCAGTAGAGACATCTATTTATTTATTGGCTTCTCTTTTTATGATAAATTAATTTAGGTACATATTTTCCTTACCATGCCGATGTTTCGAATTTCTAAATGATCTCTTTGGAATGCGTTGTGAAATTCTGGTTTATTTAATTGAATTAATCCTTGATAATATAAGTGATCTTGATTAATATTTTTTGCATTTTTCTAACTATTTTTCAATTTTGAATTGATTTTTTAATGCAAATTGAAAACTTCCGAGACAATTCAACCAAAGCATTAAATGTCGACGAATATTGAGGAAAAGAAAATTAAAAAAATTGTTGGATTAAATAGTATATTGTGTATCAAGGGCGTAAAGAAGGCTATTTTGACGAGTGTAAATTTGCTGCCCGAGCGAAGCGAGGGCCGCAGTCACACGAGGCAAAATAGCTTTACGCCCTTGATACACACCATACTTTTGGTGTTGGAAGATATAGAAAAGAGAGCATTAGAAAAATTAAAATTTACACCGATCTTATATAAACGCTATGTGGGTGATGTATTCTTGATTATACCAACCAATAAAATTGTAGATGTAGTGAACACTTTTAACAGTATAGGTGATTCTATCCAGTTCACTCATGAAATTGAAAATGATAATTCTTTAAATTATTTAGATTTATTGATTATTAAAACGCCTGAAGGTGATTTAATAAATAATTGGTACAAAAAGCCGTCATGTTCTGGACGGTATTTATATTATGATTCTGACCATTTTTACAGTCAGAAGATTGGTTTAATTAAAGGTTTAGTAGGCAGATGTATAAAATTAAGTAATGTATAAAATTTAGAAAAGAAAATTTAGATAATTTGAAAGTCACTTTATGGCAGAATAATTATTCACTTCCGTTAATAGAAAGTGTTATAAAAGAAAGAATTCACTAAATTTACAATAGCATACACAAAAATAATAAGCATGAAAAATGGTTAGAAAAATACAAAAAAACAAATTTAAAGGTTACCTTACCTTATGTTCAAGGACTTTCTGAAAGACTACGATGTTCTTTAAGAAAATTTAGCATTAACGTTTATTTTAAAAATAACCACACTCTGGATAATTTTGTTCTGAATAAAAAAGATTCTGAAAAGGTTGAAAATTTATCAGGTGTTATATACCTAATTAAATGCACTGGTTGTAATAAAGTCTACATCGAGGAAACTCACAGTAGATTAAAAACAAGAGTTGCTGAACATAAAAGAGATTGCGAAATCGGAAATTTAAACACAGGTTTGTCTCAACATTCATGGAATTTTGACAATTTTTTTATTTCAATTTTAATAACATTAGAATTTTAGAAAGAGAACAAAACAGTTATAAACGGCGAATCATTGAATCTATTTTTATACAAAAATTTACAAAAATTTCAATCAATCTTCAGACTGAAATATTGAATATTAACCAGATGTGTCAATGCATTATACATTAAACCTAATACTCAAATCAAATTTAATTCACAATTTTTAATCCAAGAGCTATGGCGTGCTTTTCTCATCTGTTGGTTCAATGAAAATTTGATCTGTGATTTATCGTCCATTTAGTATCATCTATAGTATAAATGTCAATGTCAGTTCAATGTCTGTTTGATCATCGTTCTATTTATTATTTGGAACTTTCTCCGTTAAAATGTAATCTAATTGGTTAATTGGTTTAGAGCCTCTCAAAAAAAAATTTGTGAGGCTCGAATTTTGATAACAACTATATAAATTTTCTACATGAGTATTAATTCCTCACCTTATCTAACCTTTTATTAGTTAAATGTTTGACTTTAAAATGTGTATTTTTTGACAATACGAAATTTTTAATGACTGGTAATAACAAAAAATTGTTTATGTTACATAGTAGGTTATTGTATTTTAGTTTTAATTTGTCATAAAAATAACATTGCTTTTAGAAATGGAAACTTTCCTGATGAAGGCCCGCAGTGAGAGCCGAAACGTTGAAAATAAAACGATTTTAAAACAACTATAATCGTCTTTTTATGTTTGTATTTATTGGACCGTAAGACCGAAGAAAGAAAAGCTTTCAAACTTTTAATTTTGAAATTACATTAACGGTCGAAGAAAAAGGAGAAACAACTTGGAATCTCGCTCTAAAAAGTTGGTTTAAAGAAAAATAAAATAGTTGATAATTTTACCAAAAAAAGATTTCGATTTGAAATAAAAAAGAGAAAAATTAGAGCAAAGAATACGACTTCTCAAAAACAAATATAACAGTTGATATTCAAACTGAAAAAATTGTATTATCAATGAAAATAGATAAATTCAACCAAAAGAGATGCAGCTTTAACTAAGACAGGTTTTTCATTCAACAGAGAGATAAAAAATGTCAAACAAATTGCTGGTTTTTAATCCAAAAAGGCGAATTGCCTAAAAAACCAGTTGAATTTTCTACCCGAAAAGTATAAATTTTCAACTAAAAAGTTAATTTTCAACCATAAACTTCAATTTTCTACCAAAATAATAGAATTTAAAAAAAAAGACGAATTTTCAACTAAAAATTTGATTTGCCAATCCAACAAGACGATTTCTCTTCAAAAAAATTGAATTTCCAAACCAAAAATATGAATATTCAACCAAGAAGTTAATTTTTGAATCAAATAGTTGAATTTCGAACTAACAAAACTTGATTCTCAATCGAAAATGGTATTGATTGAACCAATGACGGAATTGAACTGTGTGAACCAGTGAAACCTCACTGATTGTCAGAGACAAATTTCTGGCTTTTTCAAACAGTAAGATTTCGCTGGAAATCAGTGTAATTTCACTGGTTCATTTTCAGAAAGTGTGTCCAAACAAAATTCCGAAGAATGTAGGTTTCCCGTGCCAGCCTGCGATTAAATCAATCTACTCCAGTTATCCACGAGCTTATTAGCTTCATATCTTATTTTACTTTGGAGTCCAGATTCCAACCTCCGGTAACAATATAAAAGAGATTTTCTTCCGCTTTCGATAGAAAACTCGGTCTCTGGAACTGCTGTTTAAACAGCGATAGTGCGCTCGACAATCGATGACTGCCGAGCCATTGATATTGCTGAGCCTTTATAAAAAGGCTTGAACGTTCGTCTGTCTTTTCTAAGACCACGGTAAAACCGTCGAGAACTGATGTTCGTTTATTGTCGAGCTTGCAACTTTAATTTCCGCGAGGGATTTTATACGAAATGAAGAGAAGGCTGTTTTCTCAGGTGAATGATAAAGCACAAATACTTTCATCTTTGCGATTCATTCATAAATGCTTTGTAAAAAATTAATAATTTGTACAAGAATCTGCGATAAATATAGTTTATTAGTTTAACTAACACAAAGAGCGCGCATATTATACGTTTCTTATTTTGATTGTCCCATTATCAAATTTAAATATATGTATTGTATATCGTAATAAATTGTTCTTAAAAGGAATTCTGCAATCCTGAGTGTTACTGATGACGTCCCTTTTTCACACTGATCCAATTTGGAGAAATTTCGATTGTTAGTGATCCAAATTATATAGTTTTTGAATTTAACACTTAAAATAAACCTTATCTTTAATTGTAAATTGTGAAAATAAAAAACTTCAATTTTACCTGAATAATATGAGGAACAATTCTTGAGGAACATTCTTGAATTTGGTTATTTTGAAGATGAAAATTTAATTTTTCAATTTCAAATTTTTTAAATCATCAAAATTGCAGCTTTTTAAATCTTGAAACTTAAAAATTGCACAACTATTTAATGCGAATTTTCAAAATAAAAACTTTTTGAATTTTAAATATTTAGAATTCAAAGTTCTACAATTTAAAAAGTTACAATTTTTGTGAATTATTATTCTACATAGTGAATTATTATTAGAATTCAATCTCACAAAACTCTTGAATTTTAGAGATGTGTAAATAAACATTTCTAATTTCTGATAATTTCGAAAATCAAAATTCAATGTTTTCATACCAAATCTTCCAAATTGAAGAAATTTCGAATATAAATCGACAAAATATATGTATAAATGAAAATGTTTGAATTTGGAATATTTTAAAAATGAAAATTTAATTTTTCAATTTCAATTTTTTCAAATCATCAAAATTGCAGCTTTTTTAATCTTGAAACTTGAAACATGAATGACTATTCAATGCAAATTTTCAAAATAAAAACCTCTTGATTTTTAAAGATTTAGAATTTAAAGTTCTACAATTTCAAAAAGGTACAATTGTTGCAAATTATTATTATTATATATAGTGAATTATTATTAGAATTATATCTCACAAAACTCTCGAATTTCAGAGATGTGTAAAAAAAGTTCTTAATTTCTGATAATTTCCCAAATGAAAATTCAATGTTTTCATTCTAAATCCTAAAAATTGAAAAAATTTCGAAAATAAATGGATAAAAATGCAGAATTTATAAATTGCGAATTGTCAAAATTGAAAATCCTTTCGTTTTTGATATTTCTATTTTTAATTTCTGAAATTTCGAAGTTATAATTTAAAATTCATGCATTTTGAAAACATACAATTGCAAATTATTCAATGTTCAAGATTTTCGATTTGAAATTCTTCAATTTTGAATATTTGTAATTATAGACTGAAATATATAACGTGTATAATAGAAAATAATGCAAGTCTGAATGATTTTTTGAGATAATTCAATTATCAAGATATAAAATTAAAATTTACTGAATATTTTATATTTTATTACATATTATTTTTTATATTATATTTCATATAGTTTCCGCATAAAAAATAGGAACTCTGCAGAAAATTCAAGTCCCTTGAATTAGTGACTCGAAATGTAACAAGTCACTATTTTCACGATATATTTGTAGCTCTAATGAATTACTGTTTTAAGGAACTTCCCCAAAACTCTATTTAATTTAAAATTATCCTAGAGTCAGATAGAAATGAATCTGATCTTGATTTAATATTATGAGAATTTAGTATTTTAATTCAAACTAAATAATTTTCATTCAATCGCAACAACTTGAAGTAGAAACAGAATTTTATTAGATGGCAAACTGACTTATACTAATAAACTGTCAAACTTGGTGAACGAAATAAAATCATAAAATAAAAGCTCGCGATAAGTAAGCGAAATCATAGGAGTCTGAATGTGGACAAAGTGAATGAATGAATTTTATAATTATTATATTTAATTAAGTGTTAAAGTTAATCTTTATTCCTGATAATAGAGTTTTTATACTGGTTACATATTTAAATTTTCCTCTGAAATAAAAACGAGCAAGAAACGCGTAGTAAACTATTTTAAAGTAAATAACACGTGAAATTGCATAAACATGATCGCTAGGAAGGACTTACTAACGGGGCGAGGGTAATCCGGTACTTACGGTTAGTAGAAGCTTTTCGAGAAAACAAACAAGAAAGGACTAATAAATTATAAGTAGCTACTTGCATCGCCAGACATTACGCTTGTTGAGTAGCTACGACATCGCCATCAATTTGGAACTATTGGGAAGGAATTTGATTTTTGATTTCAATACTAATAAGAAATCTCATGGTAACTAATCAATTTTATACCTTAAAATAATGTTTTTTCAACAAAATAAATTTATATTAACTGCATTTTCTCATTGATACTCTCTCATTTTTTAAGATACCCAGTAGTTCGTGTGCCAGGTAGCGCTTTTTTTAAGGTTAAAGAAGTACCTTGCAGGTGTATTTGCATTTTTAATGTCGACCCTAATATTGACCCTCGTACACTTACATGCAGTCTATATCGAGACGCACCACCACCTTCTTCAACCTCATTCCGAGAGCTTAGGATGATAAATATTAAAGAAACAATTTGAATTCCACTTCCGCGGAAGCCACGGCTAAACCACTAGTGCTCAGCGCGAGTATTGTACGAGGCTACTCGAAATTTATACAATAATCATCTTACGTACTTAGTCTGCTTCTTAGCATATTGCCTTTTCCCAACGGCATTTTCGAGAATGTTTAAATGGCTCAGCCCAACAAGGTGAGGGAGGAAGGTGGTTGGTAGAAGGTGGCTAAGCGAAGGGTGATTTTTAATACCGATCGCACCCGTTGCTGTCGCACCAGACAGCCAAGATATACTAATCTCGAGGTGGATATCTATCGATCCTGCCAACCCCGTCGACTTCCTGCAAGGCGTGCGAGATATCTCCATACGAACAATAACGGGATGCCTTTCTATCTGCGTTTCCACCCTCGGGGAAGCACCTCCTGAACATGATCATAGGATCATTCTAATTCGCTTTGATATATCCCGACACATCCTATTTAGCGTCAATCGTATAAAGTAACAATCCATCATCCTTCAAAGAAAAATGGTTCGGCTCACCACTGATCTTTGAGCTATAAGCTTTGACTTTTAACATTGATGTATGGACGTGCGGTGTCACAGACCGCACGATAGTTCTGATATGTGAAACCCCCCCCCCGCCCGGACCTTCATCGAAGCTGCCGTTATTAGTAGCAATAGTTTTATTTGTGCTTTCGTTGAGGTACATAGACGGACAAAGTGTAATCCTGTGAATAATTAGTGATTCATATAAATAGAAAGCTCATACGTGGCCCGTAAGACTGCACGTCGACGGTAGTTTCACAATTTTCTATTTCTGTTTCAATTTGTTTTAAGGTATTTAAAACGCAAGATATCACACACAAACAACCTGACGTCCCAATTGTTCCTCAATTGAGCAAAAAGTGAAAAATAAGTATGGACTTCTGGACGTGCGGTCTCTCAGAGCGCGCCATGCTTCTGATCGGTGGGTCCTTCCCCGCACTGTTGTAAAAGATCATTATTAATAATAGTTGATGAAATTCATTAATTGTTTACTCATTCCAAAGTCCCTTTATATACTTGTATCCCTACTTGCTTCATTAGAAATAAATATATACAGCGGTCTGTGAAACCTCAGGTCTATATTCGTGCAAAAATGAAATCACGTGTGTACGTAAAGGTTAACATTTAAACTCTGACCTATCGTCCTCAAGCCGTGACCCCTAAACTTAAATGTATGATTCCTGGCCTTTAAAATTTGAACTTTAACCTCTGACTTTTGATACTTTCTATCTAACCCTTGATATTTCATTTCTGACCTCTGATAGAAAGGAAACGTCGAGAGCGTTGAACTATAACCTCTAACATTCGATTTTCACGGTGACCTCTGAGCTTCAACATCTGAACTATGGCAGATCATATCTCCTCTTTGACCTTTGACTTTTAACCTTTAACTACTTTGATATTCGACTTTTGACTTCTAAACTTTGAAACATGATTAATAGCATCATTTGTGCCCAGTGAACAAAATTTGTGAGTTAGTACCCAAGAAAGCGAAAAAATAATTATTTTCAAATCAGTTAATATCTGCTGTTCAATTATTGAATTATTATATTTCTATTTTTTAAATTTCGAACAAATGTCCTATTGTTTTTTAAACTTTGGTATATCTTTTGTATATTCGGTTTTTACTAGTAATAAAGAATAAAAATTCATGTATTCAAATCAAATTTTGTTACTTAATTAAAAATTTTTTGAAACGAAGTGTCTCATCCTCCCGAAAATCGGAATAGATAGTCCAATATTTAGGACGACTAGACACAGCCTTTTTGAAAACATTTTTTTTCAAAATATTAAACTTTCTGAATCACAAAAACATTTTTTTTTGAAAAAACAAAATGATAAGATGTTTTTTTTGTTTATGCTTGAGAAATTTTATGTTCGACATACTCTACTTTTTTTTGAATGTGTGCCTATAACTCAATCCAACAAAACATGTTTTTTGTACATTTTCAACAAATTATATTAACAGATTTCAAGATTTTTTTATTTTATTATTTTTTTTTTTACTTTTTTCGGATACAACCTCACAAATTGTCTCCACTGGACCGAAACCATAGGTCCAATTTCAGTATTTTCATACCGTCCTACTTCTGACCTTTCATCTTCAACCATTGATTTCTCATCTCCCAGTGTTCTACTCTGACCTTTAAGCATATTCGATAGCTAGTTTACCTTCAAGATTAAACAAGCTTTAGAGTATTGTATATAAAAATAGCCACATTCAACCTGTTGAATTTAATAGAAATAGATGAATTAAAAAAAAATAGTTCAATACTAAACCAAGTAAAAAAATTTACAGCAAACAATATTAATTTTTCACCCATATGACGAATTTTCCAAAAAGTAGTTCAGTTTTCAAGCCAAAAATTAAAATATTCTAGAAAACAGTTGACAGTTGAATCGGAAAAGAAGCATTTTTATCATGAAAGTTGATTATCAACAAAAAATTAGTCAAAGTAGGCGCCGATAGCCTACAAGGAAGGGTTTCGTAGCCTATTAAGAAGTTAATTCAAGTCTCAACAGAATACGCGAAATTTTTTTTAATTTTATAAAAGAACTTTCTGAAAAAATTGTATTGAAGAAAATGTTGTAAGACAAATTTTTGAAAAAAAATTTTTTAATTTTATTTTGAAAAAAAAACCGTTCAATTTTCAGTTAAAAAAAAGTACTTTTCAACCAACAAAAAAAACTAATTTTTAATCGGTAGAATTCTACAAAAAAAGCCGAATTTTCAAAAAAATTGTTGAATCCTCAACCAAAATGATGAGTTTTCAGCAAAGAAGATTAATTTTCTAATCAAATAGACGACTTTTCAACAAAATGCATGAATTTCTTAACAAATAGTTGAATTTTCAACTTGTGAAGAAAAACATTTTAACCAAAACTAGCTACACATCCAGATAAAGAAAATTAATTTTGAACCAAAAGAGAAACGAACTTCTTACAAAACAGTTTAACTTTCACCCGAAATTACGATTTTCAACAAAAAAGTTAATTTAGGATCAAACAATTGAGTTCTAAACTGAAATTATAAATCTTCAAACGAAAAATATTAATTTTTCACATAGAAGTGTAACTTTAAGCCAAGTAGTTCATTTTTCCACCAAAAAAGATAAATTTTCAACAAAATACATGAATTTACAACTTTTGTTTGCAACAAAAGGATCAATTCTCAATTTGAAATATCAGTTTTAAACAAAAATGGAACGCGTAGTTAAATTTTCAGTGGAGAAAATTAATTCTTAATCAGAAAATAACGAATTTCTAGCTAAACAGTTAAATTTACAACCAAAAAGATACATTTTCAACTAAAATTATGCAGAAAAATGATAAGAAGAGAGTTCAACGTTGAATCAGCGATTAGAGTTTTTAAACATTAAGTTGATTTTTCAAGCAAGGATATTAATTTTCTACAGAAAATATAAATTTCAACAGGATACATGGAGTTTTCACCAAATAGTTAAATTCTTAAATAAAAAAGATATATTTTCAAGCAAAAAACGGGAAAAAGGGGAAGTGTCTTAAAAACAGAGAAAAAAAAAAGAATTCTTAGAAAAAAAGAGGAAAGAGTTCACGTACGGCCCCTAATCTGCTACAAATTTTTGCATGAGGAAGGGGTGAGTCAAAAACCACTGAAAATAGGGTCCCCTTATATGTAAACGTTCCCTTTTGTCTCTATTTGAACTGTAAATGTAAATTTTATCACGAAATTTGTTTTGTCTTTTGTAATCTTCGTCTTTCATTAAATTGTGAGATATCTGCAGGTGAGATGTGGCTTTATCACGAGGCAGGTATGAGTTAAGATGAGCACGTAAGTAACAATTTTCTTCGCCTTGCAAGATCTGGAGGTCTCAGAAGACATTTCATCGCTCTAAACTCTCTTTGCTTTCTCCCTCCTTTATTGTCCTCTCACAATCTTCCTCTCATTCTCACTTGCTCGTTCGTTCGCTCACATGTACCCTCACTCAGCACCTCCTTCCAGCGTCCCATTCATCGTATTTCTTTTTGCCACTTGGAGCCCCGAGCCAGGAAGTACGAGAGTTCTTTCGCGGTTTTTACTTTTCCCGACGATGCGAAATATGTCCCGGATTATGAGAACGTCCCTAGCTTCGTGTATCTTTCGCTGAAGTAAATGTTTTTAATTTTGCTAAGGACGCTTCCGTTCCATACAAACAACCAAGGAAAAAGAAAACGCCCTTATCAACTTTTTTGCAGTCACTATTCACGGTCCTTTTACAAAAAAAAAAACTTCACGACAAGTATTACAGAAATGTGAACGAGAGTGTAATAAGCTCTCGTTAAAAACTGCGTCAAATATTCAGTATGGGGTGGGGCAACAGTTTTTATGACGACTTGTGACGTAGGGGGCAAGGGGTTGACGTAGAATGTGACATCACGTATGAAAAATGTGAACAACAATTTTTTTAAATGTTTGGAAAAATGAGAATTAGTGACTTCATTTTACAATTAAAGCATCCACCTTTTTGAAGAATTCCTATTTTTCCCTTTTTTTCAAGAAACTTTACTATTTTCCCTAATGCTTATTTTTTTCTGTTTAATTTGACTTGAGTTAATAGAATCCAATAAGGAAATTCAAATATATTTGGTCCAAAGTTCATTCTTTTTGACTGAAAGGTCTACTATTATATTTTTGGTTCGGAATTCACGTTTTTTTGGTTGAAAATTCTACTATTTGGCGTCAAATTCCATTATGTTGTTCCAACGTTCCTTTTCTCAGTTGATACTTAATTTTCTCAACTGAAAGTTTAACTAATCCATTTTTGGCTGAAAATTGATTGCTTTTATTCAAATATTAAATTTTTCATCGAGAATCTATCTTTTTTTGATGAAAATTCAACTACTTGGTTAAAAGTTGAAATACTTTGTTAAAAATTGATTTTACTAATTGAAGATTCTATTTTTGAAAACTTAACTATTTCGTTGACTATTTCTTTTGTTTTTAGTTGTAGAACATTCTTCTGAACTTTAAATAGATTAATTTAATCTTTAAATGCAAAATGACCACTTTTAGCTTTAAATTGAACTATTTAGTTGCAAATGAGCTCTTTTGTTAATCATTCATATTTTCGGGTAAAAAATTCAACTGTTTTGTAGAAAATTGACCTTTTTGGCTTAAAAACTCAACATTTTGGTTGAAATTTTTTTCTCTATGTATAGAGAAAACTATCATGGTGGAAAATTTAACTCTTGTCTTGAAAAAGCGTCGTTGAGAATTAACTTTTTACATTGAAAATTCAACTACTTTGTTGAGAATGCACCCATTTGATTGAAAATAGGTCTCTTTTGATTGAAATTTGAACTGTTTGGTAAATAGTTAATTTTTTGTTTTAATTTATCTGTTTGTTTGAAAATGGATTATTTTAGATTGAAAAAAAAATTTGTTGAAAATTCAACTATTTTGCTAAACTTTCGTCTTTTTGAATAAAATATTTTTCCCTTTTAATTGAAAATTAATATTTTTGGTAAAAAAGTTCTAGTTAAAAAATTATCTGTCTTCTAAAAGATTCGTCTTTTTGGCTTAAAGATTCAACCCTTATGAAAAGAAGTATTGGTAAGTATTGGATCTAATACTTTTTTCACGAATAAGTATTGGAAATTCAATACTTTTTCGCGAAAAAAGCATTGGATCCAATACTTACCAATACTTCTTTTTCATAAGGGAACTATTTGGTTAAACATTAAACCATTTTATTGATAATTTGTTCCTTTTGCTAGAATACCGAACTATCTGGTTGCAAATACAACTGTTTGTTTAATAACAATTATTTGTTCAAAGTTGATCTATTTGGTTAAAAATGCATCTTTATAGGTTGAAAATTCAACGAAGTGGTTGAAAATTCAACTGCGTCGTTAAAAATTCACCCATTTCGTTCAAAATTTAATTATCTATTCTTTAATGATCTGTGACAAAAAATTGGGGGGGGGGGCTTGAAAATGTTTTCGAAATAGCATGTCGTAGTTTCTGTACGGACCCTAAGTTATGCTCTTTCACATGAATGAGAATGCTTTGATCTAGACTTTCTAACAACTCTTTTGAGAAAAGTTTCTTAACAAAGATAAATACGAATTTTAAAAAAATTTACGCTCATTTTTTATTTAAGGGGTTGCCAAGGAGTTTTAAGAGCAGGTGTAAGCTAAAAGGCAGTGACATTTTTGCACAAGATTTTGCTCTTAGAATTTGTAGAGCTTCTGAGAAAATATCTGAAATCCTTTAGGGTTTTTTTTTTTTAAATACCGTTTTCTTTCTCAGCTTCATGATATTATGAAGCGATTTGAAAAAGTTATTTTTCCTGTAAACAGCGTTGCTTGAATATTTAATGATATAAGGACTGCAGTAATAAAATCGATAATTGGTCAGGCAAGAACGGTGACTATTAAAAGATCTGGATTCATTGATTCGTTCAATTATTATTGCTGAAAATATAAAGATATTTAAAGAATTAAGAATTGAAATGTCCAGTAGAAAAATCAGTATGGGTCAGACAATCTTAGTGAGTTATTTAAAGGATTCTCTTATTGATCCGCTGTTGCACATTGAAGTTAATTTGAAAGATATTTTTGTGACTTAATCTTTTTTATTGGATTTTCACAATCAAGCAAGTAAAAATAAACTTTAGCGTTGATTGAAGAAAAGAAATTTTCGATATATGTAAGGTTATATGATGCATATAATTTTTTCTGAGTTAATGAAAGTTGATTTATTATATTCCAAGGTTGGGCACATTGTGTTAGTATGTAATTACTGCTCAGTTGCACAAGAAAGATCGTAGGTACCTTATCATCTTGGAACCGTTTCTCTGAAATTCCAACGTTGCATATACAACATATTAATAAGAAAACACTAACGAAAGTTTAAATTAAATTAATTATTCAAAATTAAAATATAGATAATATAAAAATAATGTTCGCCTAATGCAACCTCTTTCAATTAGGCGAAATTCGGAAAATTCATATACGGGTGGAAATCAAAAAGTTGGCAATATCCTGTCCGCGGAATATTATATTATATTAAGCTTTCTATGGCTTGAAAATTTAATTTTAACATAATTATTGAGAAACAATTAAAGATTACTGAATATTTTTCAAGGCGTACAAATGTAATGAAAATTTGAGTGTCTTTATTAGACCAACATAACCGATTTAGATGAACGAAAGAGGTCGTACAACAATTCGGTGTCATCTGATAACGCAGTTTCATTATTAGAATGATATTTTGGACGTGACTTTTTTTCCCTTACTTTTTAATTAAAAAACGATTTTAAATAATGTTAAAGCAATATTTGACTTTTATGATAACATCCGTTGAAATCCATATAAAGTTTGAAAAATTCAACAAATTATAAACTAAGCCTCGAGAAGCAGATTGATTGTCATCCATACAGTATTTTTATTATCAAAGAAGATAATAGTTTTTGTTCTCTAATCCGATTAACATAATTTTCTGACCTGCTGGTATAAGTTAAGTCAATAAG
The DNA here is from genome assembly GCA_011634705.1 of Andricus grossulariae. Taxonomy (NCBI): domain Eukaryota; kingdom Metazoa; phylum Arthropoda; class Insecta; order Hymenoptera; family Cynipidae; genus Andricus; species Andricus grossulariae. The sequence goes on along the minus strand of JAABKJ010000755.1, from coordinate 55,998,174 downwards.
ATTTTTTCAAACTAAGAATGTATCTTTTCCTCAATCATTGCATGATAAAAGAGTTGACTTAATCGGTTTTATTTTATCAGTATAAATTCTCTTTTTTCGCATATCTTTACTTTAATACACCAAAAATAAAGCATGCTTGCAACGTTCCCTTGAAGACATTTGGAATTTGTCCACTTTATTTTCCTTCGCAATATCAAATTCCAGGGTATCATCCTTTCCGAAAAATTCTTGGGGTCTAGTCTAGACTTAGGTCCTTTTTCATGCCCTTGGAAATAACGTTGCGAAGGAAGTGGGTTTCGGTAGGGGTTGGGGGAGGAGGGGTGTAAGGAAGCACGTGACGCCGACGCTTCCGTTATAACGTGATTATATATTGAACGTGCCCGGAGACGCTTGGCAATCGATACTTATTGGGGAAAGGGTAGAGGAAGAAGAAGAGAGGGGTTGAGCGCGAATAAATTTGTCTCGGAAGTCGCGACTTCCGTGGATCCGTTTCCGTTCGATTCAAACCTCCCTCCTGTTTCTTGAGGTAGAACGATAACTGAAACGCACTCTCTGACTCTATACGGTTTGATTAATCGAATACAGAGATATGAATATCTAATTTACGAGCTGCATTCGGAATTTCTCGAAACTTGGCAGCTATTGCTTTTAAGTGTCCAACTTCCTTCAGCATATTTCCTCAAGAGCTATACTCAATGTGTCTCTTCAGCAGATAATAAGAATGATACAAGAGGTGAAGAAGGTTCAAACAAATTTCACTTTTGTATTTTATTTTTGTACCAACTTGAACTGAGATGCAACAAATTTCACATCAATTGTTTCCTGTTAGGAAAAAATATATCAGGAGAGAAAAAAGGTTTTTCAAACTTGAAGTTACTTACAAGAAATAAGGAAGTACTTTGGAGATTTAATAGAGCTCTTCAGATCTATAGAAACTCGGGAAACATTCACATTTATCGAGAAAAATATCCTCAAAATTGGTACTCTGTTAAAATCATGTAAGTGGCATGAAAAATATTGTCTTTTAAGACCATATTAGTTTCACGCGTAGAACAAATATATTCGGTGAGTCCAGAAGAGCTTAAAAAGGTCGGCTAGGTTTACAAAAATTAAGTGAGCGTAGGACAAATATTTTCTGTGAGCCTGGACACTTTGTTTTTTAAATTGTTTTTTCAGCTTCTAGTTAACATAAAATATAACAATAAAACACCAAAAACATGTGACGAGGGAATTCGAAGGTTTATAAGTAAAAAAGCACAAGTTTTTCACATTTTCCAAACTTTAAAAAAAAAATTCATCATAAAATGATTGGAAAACTAATGAGAAAAAACTAATAGATTACTTTTTCAGAAAAACATTATTTTTAAATATCTTAAAAATTTTGTTTGAAAATATGACTTAATTAGTGACGTACACTAAGTCAACAATTACATGATATAGAATTTATATTTATACTATATATAACAAATTTGGTGAAGCAAAACATTCTCCAATACAAGAATTTTATGTAATTTTTTCCACAGAATCTAATGATGCTATTATTTTTTCCATGTATCGCATATTTGAACAAATGGCAAATAGGAATTATTTAAACATCTTGGAAATAAATTTTTTCACCAAATCACGCCGTCAAATTTAAGACAGTTTTTAATCCAGTAAAACTGGTTTCGAGAAAAGTGACACGTGGATATTGCGTAACACCCTTCAGCCCTAAACTCAGTCAAAGGGGCCCCTCGCGAAAATTACCTACTTCTTTAAAAGTTTTCAACCTAAAGATTTCTTGTTTTTTTATAAGGTTTTAACGGTTTCATAAAATTTTAATCGATTTTAAGGAATTTTGTAAGAATTCGAGATATTTCAAAAGAGTTTTAAAGTTTAAAATAATTAAAACACACTACTATGTATCCAGACAGACAATCCGAAAGATCTTATATAATTTGAAAAGGTTTTGAAGAACGTTACATTATTTTTGAGATTTCGAAAGCATTTCAAATTTGTTACAAAATTTTAAAACCACTAGAGGATTTTAAGGGATTTGAAAATTTTTTAGTGGATTTCAAAGGATCTCAAAGATTTCACGGGATTCTTGAAGCTCGTATAAATTTTGCATTCTTTCTTATATAACTTGAAATGTTGTATGTCTTTTTAAATACAATGAAATTCCATGAAATATTCTCTAATCCTGTAAAATCCTATGCAATCCCTGAAAATCACAACAAGTTTTTTAGTAACTTGCGAAATGATTTAAAAGTATTCAAATCTTTTAAAAGCCTATGCAATGACTTGAAACCTTTCGAATTTTTTTTATATCCAGTGAAATTTAATAAACTCTGGAATTTTGTCAAATTCTGTGAAATCCACTCAAATAAAGTTTTGAGTTATTTATAGACCGTAAAATCTTTTGAATCTTTTAATATATTTTGATATCGTTTGAATTCTGAAAATTTTGTCTATATCCCCGGAAATAATTTTAAATCCAGTTAAATATTTTAAAAGCCTTCGAAACATTTTGCAACTTTTAAAAAAACTTGACATACATTACATTCGCCAAAAACTTATTTAAATTTTGTAATTCTTTTTTTTAACTTCTTGAACATTTTTGTAAATAATGGAAAAGAAAAAAATTTTCATTTTTTTAAATTAAAATGCTATGAACGAAAATCTCATAAATTCTAAAAAACATATTGGTCAATAATAATAATTTTCGATTGTTGTATCCTGGACAAAAACAATTCTTTGTAAATAATCTAGATGATTCAAAATTGAAAAGAATATAAGTATTAAAAGGAAATAAATATTATTTATATTAACATTTCTTTGTTTCAAAATACAAAAAAAAATCATAAATTCAACAACAAAAATATTGGTCAATAATAATAATTTTCGATTGGTGTATCCGAGTAGAAAACAATTTTTTTGTAAATAGTATAAATGATATAAAATTTATAATAATATTAGCATTGGAAGAAAATAAATATTAAGTGACGAAACAAACTAGGATTAAGCAAACACGCACTCTACGCATTCTTAAATTGAAAGATGAAATTCATATTAACACAAAATTATTGTATTCAACCGTATCTATTGTCTGAAGTAATAGAAAAACAAGGACAATTTTTATGTTAATTGATGAAAATTGATTTTTCTGCAGAACTAATATTTAATATTTTTGTGTGAAATTAACCAGTTCTGGCTGAAAAGACTAACACAATCTAAGCATGTTCAAAATAGTTAGTTTTATTTCATTATTTAAATTATTTTTGTTTAAAATTGTCAATTTGCGGTAAAAGATGGTGAGAAAACTGAAAGAGTGAATTGTGAAAAAAATTCATCTTCGAAATCAAGTAATTTTTTATTAAAAGTACCCATTTCCGGTGTGAAAAACTAACACAACCTATCATTTTTAGAAATTTGCAGTCTTCGTGGAAATTTTATGATTTTACATTCAAATTATTTAAAAAAAATGCTAATTTCCAGCGAAGAGCGCTAAAATAAAACATGCATAATATTTTCAATTATGTATTAAATAATTTATAACTTGGAATTCCACTGCGCAAGAGTATCTATGAGGCTAGATTTTTTTCAATTCACATAAGGGATTTAATAAGCTTTTGTAAATCAAAATTGATTGAAAATTATGACTTTTGCCTGAAGCCAAAAGCCCCCAAATATGCAAATAACTGTAACTTTTTTTTTATTATTTACTTTTGAGTTTCTCTCTTGAAATTACTTGCAGTAAAAGAACCTTTTTGTCTTAATTTTATAAATCAAGTTAAAGAATAAGTAATCTCAAACTGAACTGTATACCTCCATAGAAAATCTTTGAAAGCGATTATTTGTAAATTTGATTATCGAATTTGAAAATGCAAAGTATCCAACAATCCGGTTTTCAACAACAATAACTACGATATCTCCGAGACATATCGTTGCACCACATTTGAATCGGATTTCCTCTATATTTATAATACTTTTAAATATAAGTTTTCCTATTTTATCATTTCCAATTACCCATAATTTTCAGTTGAATTTCTTCAATGAAAGAAAACGCGGGATGAACATTGTTTGCTTTAATTAATTAAAACGTAAGTTATTAAGCAGGCCATCTAATTTCCCTTTAATTTGAAGGGAATCTTTGAGATTTGAGGTCTTCAATATTGGTTCTTATTTCGGGAGCTTACGGCTAACATAGAAGGTAACTTTTACTCCCTTTTTCGAGTTAGTGTGCGAATCTCGGTTTCAGTTTTTGCAATAACTGGAGAGTACACCGAACTTGATAAGAGGAGCTCCCAGCAATGTCTCAGAGACGTAGGGGGAATGTTTGAGTTTGGAAATCCTTGGCGGTTATTAGTTGGACAAGTAGTTTCCCTGGTTCAAGTAGGTCTCGACTAAAGCGTGGCTTGATTAGACGGCGCAACTTGTTTCTCAAGGGTGGGTTTCGATGCCAACTTAGACCATATTAAATTATCTTTAAGTTAAGCATGCGTCATGTCGTCTGCTACAAATGCCTAGGTGAAGAGACTTTAATTGCTTTAGAGAGACTTAGTCAAAGCCAACATGGATATTTAATAAATGCTTTGCTAACTTATGAACACAGTGAATCCTGATGTATCAAAAGTGAAGCGGCTCATTTAAATCTTCTTTTTGATATCAAAGTTATCTAATTTTAGGAATTAACAAAATGTACGAGCCCAATTTCACGATCCTAGAACCAGACAGTTTTTTTTAAGTCCTCACAAAGGACCTTAGGCGAAAGATTTTCCAACAGATTTATCTTAATGAACGTGAACATCTCAAACCTTGATCGCGAGAAAATCTAAAATTTGTGAAATTCTTAAGGCGCTTCAAACAAGTGTCGGTTTTGCTTGATCCACTATACGTCTAAACGGATGAATTGTTGAACATAATATTCTTACCACATAATCTAAAGGCAATTATACCGGTTTGGACGGAGAGCTTTTTCCGGAAAATGTTCTTATTATTTTTTTGTAATTGAAAATGGACTGTTTTTTGCACCTGAAACCGGCAACACCTGCAGCCCAGCATGCAAAATAGTCAGAGTGTTGCCGGTTTCAGGCGCAAAACAAAAAACTATTTCAGTTACAAAGAAAAACAAAAACATTTCTAGAAAAAAGCTTCCTGTCCAAACAGGTATAATTGCTTGTAGATTATGTGCTAAAAATATTACGTTCAACAATTCATCCTTTTAGACGTATAGTGGATCAAGCGGAACCGAGATTCGTTTAAAGCGCCTTAATGTGTAAAGGCCAATTTTTCAGGCCTCGGACTCGTTTAAGAAATCTGAAATACTATTAATAGTAGCATACATTCAAATATGTAATAGCAAAATAGGGTCATGCAATCTTTCAAATATCAAATCGAGATATTCCATGGGATTTCAAAGTTTTCGTCATTTTTAAAGTTTTGCAAGATATTACAGATCTCAAGATATTTTACGTGATTTGACTCGTGGAATTTATGGTATTTTAAAAGATTGTAGGGAATTTTACGAGATTTCAAAATTTGTCATGACTTTGAAAAAATTATGTCAAATTTCAGAACAGTTAAAAAAATTTTTGAAAGGTTTCGAGGATACCAATGACATTCAATAGCTTTCAAGGGATTTCTAAGGATAGCAGGGACTTAAGAGATTTCAAGAGATTTTGCAAAATTTGAGAGATTTATACGATTTCAAAAGAAATTATAAGATTCATGGAACATAATACATGTCGCTATTTTTATTATTTCAAGTAATTTCTACGGATATTGTGGATTTTCAAAACTTCAACGGATTTAAAAACATTCACGAGTTTTTCAGGAAGGTTTAGAGTATCTAACCCGATTTACAGGGTGCCTGAAGGATTTCAATATAACTTAAATCTTTAAGGATATTTTTAAAAATTTGAAAGGATTTTACACAATTTAATAGGAGATGTCTATTATACATCTCGCATAAAATCGAATTTAATCCTTTGGAACCTCTTGTAATTCCCAACAAGCTTCAAAGTCCATTGAAATTCTTTATAATCTCTGAAATCAGAAGAAATTCTCAAACTAGAAGTTCTTCGCAATTTCATTTATTCCGTGAAGTTCTCCTAAAAATTCGTTTGAATCTCTTCAAATCTCTTGAAATTTCCGGAAATCCTGCTAAAGTCTTAAAAAAAAAAAACACTTAGCAATTCGCAAATTTTGTTGAATTCCTTGGAATTTGTCAAGATATCCTAAACTCTTCAAAATACTTTCCAATAATTTACAAATGATAAATTCCCTCAATCTTGTTAAATTCTCACTACCAAAAATCCACTAAAATCCCGTAAAATTTCATTAAATCTGGAAAAGCCTATTGAAATCCAATCAAATATTTTTAAATACCCTAAAAGTTTAAAAATCTCCTAAAACCTTTAAAATTCGTTGAAATCAACTGAAATCTATTTAAAATCATATAATTCTGTTAAAATCCTTTCAAATCCCCGAAATTCTATACATTTTTTTACCCCTTCACATCTATAGAAATTCCTTACAATCTCATGAAAGCATAAACTCCCATAAAATTCCTAGAAGTTGCTTAAAATTTAATTCCATTACGTTCTCTGGAAATTCTTTAAAGTTGCCCAAAAAGCCATTGAAATTTTCAAAAATTCTTAGATTTTTTTGAAATACCCTGAAATCATTCAAATCTTTTTAATTCCATTGACATTTTTTAAATCTATAAAGTCCTTGGGGATCCTGTTAATTCGCTTAGATCTAGTAAAATCCATACAAATTTCTTGCAAGACTTTGAAATTCGGGAATTCTGATGGAATCAGATAAAACTACTTGAAATCTTTAAAATTCTATAGGATTCCTGGGAATCGTTTGAAATCTTCAAAATATTGATGTTTGAAATTTTGATTTTTGAGATGGCATAAATGTCATTTTTAACAATCTAGCGAAGAAGTTTGAACATATGTTTAAAGGCAAAGTGAATAAATAATTGCATCAGCGAGCAATTTGAAAAAATAGTAGCATTAGTGTCATTTTTTTCGAAACAACACAAAAATAGTTGCATCGTTCAAAAGAAAGTGTCATAAAGTGTATCTGAGAGAGTCCAAATTCTGATGTTTAATTATAACTGAGAAATAATTTTCAAACTGAATATGTGCCATTTAAATCAAATGTGCTGCAAATCACTCTAATCAAACTTCAAGATCAAAGATTTCAAGACCCTATGATTTTCTGTGAAAACAATTATTCCTAAAATGTTATTTGCAAAATAATCTTTAAATTATTTTTTCTGAAGAGGATCAATAAGTTTAGATTTTTAAACACGAATTTTTAATAACCATGACAAAACTTTGATTTTTCTGAAAATAAAACTAGCCCAAGTATGGTTTATCATAATTAAGCAATTATCGATCTTCGAACTAAATATGTATAAAGCTTCTTTTATAAAAGTACCGTATGTGGACTTAACTTTCCTCTACGAGATGCTGTAAATAATGAATTCTCGTGGAATATATGATTGCGGCTTAAGAATAGAATCCAGATTCCTCGTTCAAGAAAATTATGGTGACTTTTAACATTTATGTCTCAGAAATTTATTCATTGTTATGTATCACATGACAAATGAGAATTGTTTGAACTTTACAAAAAGTACAAAATATTTTAATGGTTTATTTTCGAAAGGTTTACTCGTGAATGCAGCATTTCATTTCTAGTTCGATATTTAACCAACAAAATAAGGTAGCCAATAGTGAGGCTACAAACTCTCATTAAAATCAGTGATTAAAAAAAGTTTCTTGTAACGTAAATTGCGGTAGTTAAAAGATGCTTACGGTACAAATGTTGTCTTAATAAAGCATGAATAGTTGATTTTCATACGGTTGCTTCAATTATGGATTGGAAATGTAGGTTTATTTTAAAAAGTGATTTGCTTCATGTGAAAAAAGAGAAGAATTTTTATAAGAAAATTCAAATCATTTCAGAAACTTGTAAAATGAGGTCGAACAATAGAACTGTTAAAAAAAGATATAAAAACAAAATATGAAAAAATATTCAAGAAATATAACTATAAGGAAAATTTTATAAGTTCGGAAATATACGTTTCGTGAATACCATTTATCGATTTGAATTAGTGAAGAAATAGATATAAGGGGTGGATGTTGCGGCATAGTCTGGATGTGTTTGACCGTATTAGCTGCCGACTAGAAACGGAGACTGGGGTATTTGCAGGAAGCCAACAGACGAAACCGGTAATTATATTTGGCATCAATTCCTCATGTACACAAAGTAAGATCTCCGTTAAACGGATTCTACGTCCGTCAAAGGTTTGTTATGTATCTCCCGAGACACGAGTAACAAAACTAGGGGATAGATCGTCCCGAAATTTGGGATGACTAGTCCAATATTTTTTATACGTCTGGCTAGTCGTCCCGGATTCTCGGTGCGACTAATTCATCTTCTTTTTCAACTCCCTTAATTTTTCGAGATGGCTAGGCATGTACTAATGAAATATAATTATAATGAAAAGATCTTTATTTTATGCAAATAGAAATTTTCAAGAATTTAGAACCTCCCTTTCCCATATTTAAAAAAAAGGGGAGTTACTACACTGCCTGTCAAAAGTTTCCGGACACCTCTTTTTTTATGACTGATTCAGTTCTCTGCATTTCAATTTTATCAGAACTAGAAAATTGTCTTTTTAAAGGGTTGAATGCTCTCAAAATTCTGTATGAAATGAGCCCAAGATGAAGCTAATTTGTCTATTTTTTTAGGAAAAATTGCCAAATTAGTGTAAATTTCAATATTTTTTTTAACATTCAATAACTTTCGTAATAATAGATATTTCTCATGTTTTCGGGCTCATTTTCAAGGTATTTTGCCACAGTATCTCAGCAGCTTATGAGCATAAATAAAAAAAATATTTTATCACAGTGCAGGAACATAAAGTTGTAACAAAAAAGTTGGAAAAATTGGAAAACATCTTATCTGCAGGCAAATGAAAATAAATATTAAATAAATATATTTTTTGAGTGAATTTTGTAAAGATTTCATGGTTATGTGCTATATATATTAACCAAAATATTTTTTTTACCGCAAAGATTATTTAAATTTTTTTGACTTTCTTGTTACAACTTTAAGTTCTTGTATTATGATAGGATATTTCTTTAAATTTATGCCCATAAGCTGCTGAGATACTGCGGCAAAAAATATCTTGAAAATGAGCACAAAAACATAAAAAAAATATTGATTATTACGAAAGTTATTGAAAATTCAATAAAACATTGAAATTTACATTTGTTTGCAATACCTGCTCAAAGAATAGACAAATTGGCTTTATCCTAGGCTCACTTCATACAAAATTTTGAGAGCATTCAACCCTTTTAAGAAGAATTTTTTTAACTCTGACATAATGGAAATTAAGAGAACTTTATCAGTCATAAAAAAGAGGTGTCCCGAAACTTTTGACCGTCGGTATATTTCTTAATTATTATAGAAAATGTATATAAATATATTTTGACATGGAAAAAGAAATTTCTGAAAAGGATTATGATTTAGATTTTATCAGTGAGTTTTCGTAGAGAATTATTATTTTACTCAGAAAGAAGAATTTTGAACAAGCAACGGGAATTATGGAAAATGATTTTAATTCTGATCTAGAAAGAGGGAAATAGCCAGGAATTAAAAACTTGTAAGTGAAACCAGAAGAGTTGGTAAATGGGTGATATAAGTAGTATAGGCCAGGATATAGTCAGTCTTTTTTGATGCAGTTCAATCGGGGGGGTCCAGTAGTAGAACCCATCGAATAGTCTCGAATTTTTTGATGGAACAAGGAGAGCTGGTAAGTGAATGGGATGAGTAGTAAAAGCCAAGATATAGTCAGCCATTTGCAATCGAGTGATAGGGGGTGTCCAATGGTGTATGTCAACGAATAGTCTTCCAGTTGGGTAATAAGTAGTACAAGCGAATGAATTTCCCGAAAGTTGTGGATTGGTTGAGAAAAGTTGGGAAATGAGTGAGGAAAGTAGTGCTGATCAACGTATTGTCATTTGTGACAGAGTGGAACTGGGTATCTACTGTCAGCGTTTAATCAGTCAAAAATTTTAAGCAGGACCATCCTTGAAGCACGAATATTTATCTGCTTCCTCTAAAAGCCTTTGTACTATCTTCGATAGTACAAAGTTACTTCAACTGACAAGCCTCCACCCTAAAATACGATACAACAAGGTGAAATTACCAGTGCACTTAACACCACTCGAGTCGAGTTCGTACAGCAAGAATTATGCATCCCATGCAAGTTCGTGACCCAAAGGGGCGTACATATAAAGACGTCGTTAAGTTATCCTAGAAGTTGGCAAGGAATGGCCACATAGACACTACAGAATTTCATCTCTCTTTCCAATTCACCAACTCTCACTCTCTCTTATTCCCTACTTTTGGGTGGAGGTCTGTTGTGTGGTCGAGTAAAGGTAGCGAAGGACTCCACAACAGTCCAACATAGTTTCATAGGAGGGTGTTGGATCCAACATGGTACAACTAACGCCGACAGGGTAGAGACTCGTCTAACTTAACCTTCCTCAACTTAACCCTAGATTAGACCAGCGGACCGTGCAGTCGCTCCCTCGTGCTGGCATGGCGCTCCATCCATAACCACGTACTTCCGGTGGATATAAGCTCCATACTTGATAGGATGGACGCAGACCTTTGCTCTAAGTCATGTTAACATTTAATCCGAGAATATACTATTCCCTAGTACTGCCAAGCAACCCCACTCGCTCTTCAAGCTAGTTACACTGCGTGCGTAGGGGATTTACCGCTATTAACACTGCTCAGGCAGACGAGACTGTTTCCACAATTCACTTCTGGATTAAATATTAGTTGCGTATTCTGCCAAGCACTATTATTCCAGTTCAGGGGGATCATATAACTAATAATATGGGAACACAATAAGCAACTTTAGCTCTAAGGCTAATACAAGAAAATGGATTTTAAACTCTGAGTAGAACAACACTTTTTTTATTGAATTTGGATACGTTCGCGAGATACCAGAAAATTGGGGAAAGACACGCGATTATCTGAGTATGCAAAATTTAATTTATGAATCCAAACAAGAAAACCCCTAGGAATGAGGAGAGATGAATACAAAAATAATTATAGTAGCAACGGGAAATATCATCGTTTCATTTTCACTCTCTGAATGTGAATTAGCAAAAATTCAACTATTTGAATCAGCACTGAAAATTTCATCTGATCACTCAGTTTTCTTTCAAATTCCATTGATTGAAATAGTAAAATACATCTTGAAAGTTCCAGCTAAACTCAATATCGTTATGAATGCTGTATTTTTCTTAACAGGGACTAAAATGTTTTATATTTCGGTCTACTAACCTTTTTTATGTAGACCCCATCCACCCACTCAAAAGAAGAACCAAAAAAAAATGTTTGCAACTGTATCAATAACAGTTTTCACAGGCCAAAATGCTCTGAAAACAAAACAAGTAAGGAGATTTTTCACAAAAAGTAGAATGAACTGACACTTTAAATTTCTAACATTTCAAGTAGAAATATTACATTTTTAGAAAAATAGATGAATTTTCATACAAACATTTGAATTTCTAGACAAAAAGAAGAATTTCCAATCAAGAAAATAAATATTCTCTAAAAAAAAATTTCAGCAAAATACATGTATTTTCAACCAAAAATAGCATAGTGAAATTTTTAGTTTAAACAAATAATCTTCAACCCGATGAAACTAATTTGGAACAAACGAGTTTCTTTTTTACCTGAAGGGACGCATTTTCAAAAAAAATGAGGAACCTTCAACCAACAAAAAAAAGATGTCTAACAAAGTAGTTCAACTTTCAACAAGTTTATTTTTCAACAAAACAAGATAAATTCTTGATAAAATTATATGTAATAGTTTATATTTTAACCGGGAAAGGTTATAATTTAAGTTAAAAAACAAATTAATTTATCCGAAAAGGGCGAATTTTGACCAAAATTAGTCGAATACTCAGCCAAAACGGGTTAATTTTTAACCAAACAGTTGCATTCATAAGTATAAAAGATAAAATTTCTACTAAAAGAAACGAATTTTCAACAAAGAAAGATTTTACAGCCAATAAAAAAACATGACAAGAAAAATGTTAAATTTTCAAATATGACTTTTCTACAAAGCAGTTGAATTTTGCACCAAATAAAATTTAATTTTTACCCAAAAAGCTGAATTTTTAAGCCAAAAAGGTGATCTATTGACAAAACTGTAATAGTTGATATTGCAAATGAACAAAAAAATTTAATTTATAATGAAAAACAGTTGAATCCAACTAAGAAAGACAAATTTCTAGAAAATACGTGGAATTTTTAACCAAAACAGATTAATTTTCAACCAAACAGTTGCATTTTCAACAAGAAAGTTAATTTTTAACCAAAATGTTGAACTTTGAAGCCAAAATGATTAATTTTCAACGAAAAATGTAATAGTTAATATTTCAAAGGAACCAAAAATGTTTATTTAAAATCAAAAACAGATGAGTTTAGCCAAAAAATACGAATTTTCAACAAAATAGTTGAATCCTGAACAGAAAAGACGAGTTCTTAACAAAAGAGTCAAACTTTCAAGCTAAGAAGATCATGACTGAATTCTAACTACAACAATTAGCATAATTTAACTGACAATCAGTTACATTTTAATAACTGAAATTTAGAGAGTAAACATGAAATAACAAATGGATATGACTTTGATTGGGATGATATAAAAATTCTGCATAATCAAATATATCAAAGAAAGTTTTAATTTATGAACATGTTGTATATAAAGGAAGAGAGTAAAAATACAATTCATTGAAGAACCGATTTTTCAAAATATAATGAAGCATTTAAAAGTTTTATGAAATTTTTATACGACATGATATTATTTCGTAATCTCTGGGTTGTGTTGTTCAAACAATATAAAAAGTATGTACAAATATTGTTAAAAAATTATCAAAGCTTAACGCATATACCAAAAATATAAATAGTATCTCAATAACTAATTTTAATTTCATATGTATCGGAACTTCTAATTATTATTAAGCATAAAACCAAAATAATTACTCGAATTATACTATGAAAATGCCCTAATGAGGTCATCTAAGTTGACCTTGAACTAATTTTTGGAAACACACTTCTCTGGTTTTAATACTTTTTATGTAATTCTATAAGATAAATTGATTATTTTTTTTTAATGTTTTGAAAGATTTTTGCTAAACTCAAAATAGAGTTTTACAAGCAAAATATATATTATCTACAAAGAATTACATATTGAGACAAAAATTATCCGGTAACCTGGGAAAGGCTTTTTTTAGATAAAAGAATATTTATTGTTTATTACTAATTCGCAAATGTTAATTCTGGTCTATAAACGTGCTACCTCCGCATTATAATTATAATACAATACTACTATTGTAGAAGAATACTATTTTGCATTCAAGTAGACAACAAGTAAAATTCAAAAACATAAAAATTCTTTAAAGCAATTACATTTTTGTATAATTACAATTCTCAAATCAAAATTGTGAAATTTTAAATTATCCCAATAGAAGATCTTTTCTCAACAGATCTAAATAATTCAAGTATTTTTATATAATATTTTATAATCTCATATAGTAAGCAGTTCTGAAAATTTCATGCAATCTCATAAAATTTCGGCTATATTCTTTCAGAATCTGCTTTAATCTCACGTAATAAGAAAGTCTTTAAAATTAAATTTCTTATTCTATTTTTCGGCAGATTAATAATAGAAGATTTCATTACGTTAAAGCATTTGGTTGAAAAAAGAACGATTTTTTTTACGAAATTAATTAATCTTACTAGAATTTGCAGAAAAAAGTTCTAGCTGTACTCAACCTTCATTTTTTTCAAACTGAAGTGTGCATTGGCTCAAAGAACTTTTCACTTTGAAAACCAACATCCTTTTAAATTCAGGTTTACCACTTCAAAGTTGTATGCGTGAAAAGGCATAGCTCGTAAAAGCTTTGCATTCAAAGGTAGTAATATAATCGGTAGTTCAAATGAAATAAAAAAATTCCAAAGTTGATTGACGACCAAGTTTAGAGTAGAGTTATTCAATTTGAAATAATTCAAACTTATACTCCTTACTTGGAGTACTTTTAAAGTTTTATATATAGACTTGCAAATTATTGTGACTTTATGTCAAAGAGAGTAGATGAAATTTGTTATTAATTTCTTCAAGCTAGATAAATACCTCATTCTTTTTCACCATGAGAAAAACTAACACTATCGAAAAAAATATAAAGTCTATTTTTGTTCGAGGGATTTGGGAATAATTTTCTGCCTAAGAAAGACTTCAAATCATCTGAATATTTTTGTTCTGGTATTCTTAAATCATATATTCCAACAATTTTATTTAAATTAAACGAATTTTTCTGAAAGGTAGTAGTAGAAAAATTATATGGATTGATCTATGTTCTCGAAATTTTACAGCAGTTTAATATTTTACTTTGTTATTAAATATTTTCGTGATAATTAAAGGAGAGGACCTACTACTGAAGGGCAGCCCACTATTGTCAAAAAAAATTTCCATTCGAAATTAAATTTGTACCTACTCTATTAGAGTAGTCCAAAAAAAGGCTTTTCTTAAACACTGAAAACTCTTTTTTTTTAAATATAAGTCAAATATTGAAGTTTGAACGCTAGAAGAACTCGATCGGATCTTCATCTACAAATGAATTTTTTTAATTCGTACTAACAAATGAATCAAAAATTATTCAGACACAATTCAGGATCATTTTAGATACATGCATACTCAATTCATTATGAAGTACCTATAAAGGTGAAAAATTTATAAAAATGCAGAAAGGATACTGAAAAATAGTATAAAATTATCATTTTTTTCCTTTTTACAATCTTAACATCAATGTATGATGATAAGATATTCCCGCTATTTCTTCCTTTTACTTATAATCTAAAATTGTCAAGTACACCAAACATCATCTATCTGCTTCACATGCTTGTTTTCAAGGAGGGTAAGACAAAAAGTATGGTGTGTATCAAGGGCGTGAGGGTAGAGTTTTAAAATTCTCGGTAACTTAAAATTGGGTAATATTACCGGTAAAATACCGGTATGTTACTGCAGCTTCGAGAATTTATCCAGAATTTATGAGAATTTTCAATTATAATGCTTTTTCGTTAGTTTTAAAAGTAATTAGATAATGCTCATGATGGTATAGTTGATTTTGGATCATTGGGTTATTTTATAAATATCTGTTATTACAAAAAATACACCAAATGATCGAAAATTAACTATAGCATCTTGATCATTTATTCACAGTGGTCGACAAACCTTTAGCATCTAAAAAATTCAGTAATTAGATAATGTAGGCCTTGGAATCATTTCAGAGATGAAAAATAGTGTAATAGTGTCACAAATTTGAAAAAATTGTGTGAAGAATAGTGTCATAGAATGTTAACAGTATTGAACTTATGTGCAGTCTTAATATGAAAGTGTATATTGCGAAATCCAAAAATGTGCAATGGAAAGTTAACTACATTTTTTAAGCAAAAATTCCAGTTTTCTGACCTAATATTTTAAAAGTAGTAAAAATGAACTGAAAGTTTTATGTAAAATTTTATTCTTCAGTTTATAAATGATCAAAATTCCTATTTATTTATGACAGGCTTCAGTGTCATTTCCCTAGTCCACTTTTCCTCTTTTTTTCTCGACTTTTCACACAAATGCAAACTGAATTATAGAACTTAATAAAAAAAAGGAAATATTGTTGGTTGAAAATATTTTGATAAAAATGCAACAAGTTTGTTAAAAAGTCATACTTATTGGTTGAAAATTCAACTATTTTGTTAAACAACCGTCTTTTTGGGTTAAAAATTTATCTGATTGTGTAGAGATTTAATCTTTTTTGGTAAAAATTCAACTGTCTGGTTAAAAATGAATCTGCTTCGGTTAAATATTAACTTTTTTGTTGAAAATTAAACTGTGTTTCAGACATTTCGAATCTTTGACTCAAAAATTGAACAATTTGGTAGAAAATTTAACTACTTAGCTGAAAATTTATCTATTTTGTTGGAAATTCACCTTTTTTCGTAAAAAATGAAACTCCTAGGTTGAAAGTTCAACTAATATCTGAAAAGTTCACTTTTTTGGTTCAAGATTCATAATTTTAGATGAAAATCCTTTTTTTCTGTTTTGTTTAAAATTCATTTTTTAACTGAAAATTTAATTTTTTCAATGAAAATTCGTCTCATTCATTGAAAATTTACTTTTTTTGTAGGATCTTAATATTTTCGAGTTGAAAATTTAACTGTTTTGTAGAAAATACATATTTTGGGCTCGAAAATTCAGAAATTTGGTACAAAATTTACCTATTTGGTTGAAAATTGATCTATTTTGTTGAGAACTCGCATTCTTTGGTAGAAAATCCAAGTCTTTTTTTGTTAAAAATGAAACTGACGGCTTAAAAACTAATCTAGTTCGGTTCAGGATTCAAGAATTTAGTTGAAAATTCATTTTTATTTGTTGGACCTAACTGTTTCTTATTTTTAATTAAATTCCTTTTTTTGCTGAAATATCAACTATTACATTTTTTGTTGAGCAATCAACTCCTTGGTTGAAAGTTGAACTATTTCTTGGAAAGTTAATTTTTTTGATTCAAGACTCATAATTTTAGTTGAAACAATCGTTTTTTGTTGTGAAAAATTCATTGCTTGAAAGTAAAATTTAATTTTTTTAGTGAAAATTCAACTCATTCACCGGAAATTAACTTTTTTGTAGAATCTTCACATTCTCGAGTTGAAAATTGAACTCTTTTGTAGAAAATTCGTACTTTCGGCTTGAAAATTCAATAATTTTGTAGAAAACTTAACTATTTGGTTAAAAAATTCCCTTTTTTGGTAGAAAATCAATTTTTTGGGTTAAAAATATTAAAAATGTTTGTTTGAAAATCCATGCTTGTTGGTAAAATCCACCTGTTTTTTGTTTGAAATTAAATTCTTTTTTTTTGTTGAAATATCAACTATTGAACTTTTAGTTAAAAACTCGACTCCTTGGTTTAAAGATAAAGTACTACTTCCTTGAAACTTAATTTTTTGGTTGAGGATTCATAATTTTAGTTGGAAATTCGTTTCTTTTTTTCATTTGGTTAAAAATGCAACTACTTTGTAGAAAATTTGACTTTTTGGATTGAAAATTCAACAATTTCGTGCAAAATTAAACTGTTTGTAGAAAATTCGTCTTTGATATTAAAAATGAATTCTCACATATGAAAATTTAACTACTCCACTTTTGGATAAAAAATTATGTTTTTTAGTTTGAAAATTCAACTATCAAGGTAAAAGTTTTCAAAACAAAGGAGAATGAAGAATAAAATATGGGTTTGCATCACACACATTGTTTAAACTACTTACTTGGAAATTTATGTAATTTGTTGAAAATTCATCTTTTTGGTAAAAAATTAATCTGCTTGGTTGAAAATTCAACTGCTTGGTTACAAATTTATATATTTTGCTGAAAATTGATCTTTTCTCGTAGAAAATTAATCTTCTGTATTGAAAATTATTCTTTTTGGTTGAAAATTTAACTACTTGAAATGGAGGGCATATTATTTTAGTCAATTAGTGAAACCGGGATAATGTTGGCGTTTATAGAATAAATTATAAGCAGCGCCTATTTAGGTATATTCAAAATATAGAAAACTTTGCGAGCATTAAAATAGTAAATTTAGAAAATTTGCAGAACACTTCGTATAATTTTCGTGCAATATTGTGAAAACTTGAAAAATAAAATAAAATGATTACATTTAAATAAATATATATAATTAAAATAATAAGATCAAATGAGCAATAATGATTTATTTCAAAAACTGTTCATATGTGTAACATTCAGTGAAGTTTTTTATTTAAACTAAATAATGTGATATTTTTAAACTGAAGATGAGGTGTTCTTAGCACCTCTACGCTTTTAAAAGAACAGCTGAATACAATAATATCAGTTTCTATCTTGTTTCAACATTTGTCTTTGGTGTACTAAATGGAAAATATTTGAAAAAATTATTGGAGAAGCAAACGGATGATAAAAGCAAAGTTGTCGTTGCCAGAAATTCGCTTCACGGAAATTTGGAAGGAGAAAAAAATAAATTCTGATAAATTCTCGCCGAGACGGTAACTTACCAATTTTACCGTACGTCACCAAGGTAATTAACCCGACTCAAAACTCTACGTAAGAGCCTCGATACACAATATACTATTTCTTTAAGAGAAAATCGGTGTATTTATCAAGACTTACAATAACGCATATCACGCAATAATATACAATAACAGATTGTTTTAAAAAAAGCTCGAAATATATTTACTCGGAATCAGAATAAAATAATGTAAAAGGTGTTTAATTAGTCAAGCTACAACCCATTAGAGGATTTTCGAATCCAGCCAGGAATTGTTAATGAATGTCAGGTTACATGTAATTAAGACGGTGGTATCGAGAAAAGAAGTAGCGGTAGCTCTAAAACGGGCCAGGTACTGATTCTAGTACCTATTCTAGTTGGGTTGTAAATACCTAGCTTAGCTCGGGTTGCCCGAATTAAAGCAATAAATATACTTAAGGCAAGTGAGCTCTGTCTTTGCCTTGAGAGAGACTGGCCCACCCTTTAACTTTCGCTTGGCACCAGATGCTTCGCATAAGCCGAGCTAAAATGTGACTCGTGTCTCTGGATAATATTACACAAATGCAACTATTAGCCTGATATGACTGTGTAGAAATTCTATGCATTTAGAAACTAGGGGTAACCAGTACGAGATGAAGAGAAAATTTTTTGAAGTTATGATTTTGATAAATGATGAACAAGTGGGGAAAGTATTAGACATCAAATTAAAGCTGGAACACTCATTTTAAAGATATATTCATAAAACAATAAGCCAAGACTGTTTTTCAAAAACATTTTTTCATTTATACAGTGATCCCTTTTTAATATATTATAGAAATTATGAGAGGTCCAAAGTGTATTGAATTTAACATGCGACCATAATATAGATTGCAATGACACTTCTGATATAAACACGCAAAATAGTTTTTTTTATGAAAATTAGGAGGTATAATCTTCAGACAGTCTTGAAGCCAAGAGTGCAAAGAATCTAAGGAACCAGCGAAAGAATAGTAAAAGCAATTTAATTTGACTAAAAAATGATAATCGGTCAGCAAACAAAATGTTAATTGGCTTGTCAAAAACCCATTTTTCAATTTTTCCTTTCAAAAAAAGGCAAGTATGTGGTAAAAAGGCTAGTTATAAAACTTATTTTTAACATTCATATTTATAAAAAAATGACCCGAAGTTTTTGATTTAAAACCCAATCACTTTTTCCATCTAATAAGATTTTCTTCTTCGTCATTAATAATAATTGATGATTATCGATAATAATTGATTATAATTCATAAAAAATAATATTGATTCATAAAACTTGTGAATATTCAATCAACATCATCACTTTTTTCGATTATTCAGTTCGTAATGCTATTCACATCGTACTGATTTCCCCTATCCTTTCTGAAATAAATTTCTCCCAAATTCTACAAACACTGCAATATGAGTATTAGGGTCTCCAACAAACAAAAGACATGTTTTCTTTTCAAGCCTTTGAACGCTAAAAACTGTTCATTATTATTTTTGTGTGTAAAAATGACAAATCACTTACGTAAAAGCAATAAGTTACTCAGAATATTACCCCTAAAAGTAAAAAATCTACCTTCTATAAGGGCTTAAAAATTTATAATGTCGTTTTTTTAAATATTCCTCATATATTTTTAGCATTGAATGATTAAAAATGACGTTTTAAAAACGAACTTTTAGAACGATATTTTTCTTTTTTCACAATTTTTCATATAATTTCTTATGAAAAAAGTTCTAGGATGACTTCGGAAATATTTTTGAAATATTTTTTGAATAATTTAAAGACAATTTGAGTTTCGTCAATCAATCACTCAATTCATCTCGAATGAAGAAGTTTTTTTTATTCCTACATCAACTTTGAATAAAGTTTTAAAAAATTCAATGTATAAATACAGATTTTTCAAGTATTGCCCAGAACTTCCTTACTCTTCAATAAAATGTATGAATACCGTCGGTCAATCTAATTGTTTCAAGTCAACGAATCCTTTATATTATTGTAGAAACTTTAAATTATATGAATAGAAAATTGTTTCACAAAAGAAACGGAATATAACTTTCTATTCTATACGGAGAGTGCTTATTTCCTTCTGAGAGTAGTACCCTCTTTTTCATGAGGTTATTTTAATTTTTAATAAGCCCCACTCTCATTTTCTGACATCCTAGTGAAACAGTTACACACTTTTCGCAAAACGACGGTATTTTACCTTTTATCAATTATTCAAAAAACCATGAAATATTTAAACAATATTTCTGAAGTCATCCTAGGACTCTTCTTATGAGAAATTATGTAAAGAATTCTGGAAGAAGTTAAATATCGTTCTAAGGGGTAGGGTTTAAAAATTTAAGGATACATTTGGCACACATTCTGACTTTAAAAAGGTCATTTTTATTCCTTCAAGGTTAAGAATATCTAAGGTATATAAAGAAGTACATTATACATTTTTAACCCCCGATAGAGGGTACTTTTTCACTTTTAGGAGTAGAATTTTAAATAAAATTTAAGTTTAAAGTAAAATTATTTTCAGTGATGACTACCATCATTTTATTGTCATATTTATTGTTTTTACGTAAGCCGTTCCTCATTTTTAGATTTAAAAAAATAATAATTAACACTTGGACCCTAGGTTAAATCTTGTTCGTAATTTATAAAAAAATTGTACAATTATTTGTACACCAAATAAAAGAAAATAAAGGCTGAGACCAAAAAAAACAATATTTAATTTTTTTAAACCACCATAATGAGTATTCATCCCTTAGGTTCGTTCTCTAGTCTTCATTCTGGAAATCTTTAGAAAACAAATATACTACCGTAATTTTAAATAACAATGATGATAAATTGTTATACTTCTGTAATTTATATTAAAATGAGCGTTAATAGTTCATTGATTTTCAATTTTATATTGTATTTACTGATTATTACAAAATACTGCACAATGTGTTAATAAATGAATGATTGATTTCTTGAAACCTGGAAAGCTCATTAGCAGTGCTGTACTGATTCAGATTTATCAGGCATAATTTATCAGAATATTACATTTATAGTCGTGCCTTTTATAGTTGATAACCCTGGAAGTAAATTTAAATGTGTAAACTAAAAGCTTTTAGTCGCGTCTCGGGATATCGAGTGCTCGAATATTTAATTATCAAGACCTTTTGGCATTCACAGTTCCAACCCTCTTCTCAAAATAGTTTGGGATTTTATTCCCAAAATAATTGTACAGAATTTTATATGTCTGCTTAACAAAGGAAAAGCAATTTTTATTGCATGTGTCGTATTTAGAGTTTGTACCCTATTCTAGAAATACATTCGGATTTTATTCCCTAAATAATTGGAAGGAATTTCAGATACGTTCTTTTCAAAGAAAAATCCATTTTAATTGGATTAGGGTACAGACCGATGATATTAGCTTATTCAATTTTAGTTTGAGATTCAATTTCAGCATTGAAAGCATAAATAATTTGATTTGTCTTGATTCATAATTTTCACATAAAAACCTTTTTTTTCAATTTAGAACAAATTCAAGTTTTTTTGTTTAAGGTTAAAAATATTAAAATGCAACATTGCGGAAGATTTTTTATTTTCGAATAAGAAAACTTGAGAATTATTATTTTTAATAGATTATACAAACAATCACAATAAAGTACGACAAAAAATTCTCGTTTTGACTTTTGAAGAAATTATTTTCAGACAATTTAATTTTAATCGAACCCTTCTTTAATTAGCAAATATTTGCATGAAGAAATAATTTTTATTCTATTTGGAAGCTTATCAACAATATCAGATTTTTCGTCATTACGATTTTTTCAACTATATTAAATATCGGTATTTTTACAAACACCTACGTAGATAATTTACCAGCAGGTGAATATTTTCTTGTTTAAATAATTTTATAAAAAAGTAACAATTTCGCTACATTCTAACGGATAAACATAGCTTTTTTATAACAAAATCTGAAGAAAAAAAAACAGAGTCTATAGATTTGAATAGGGCTGAATCGTTTATTACATTCTCATCCAGAGAAGGTGATAGATTTGTGTAAAATTGGACCCCCCCCCCTCCCGGTTTTTGTCGAATGTCCACGTTTTGAGACCCCCTGAACCCAAAAAACAGGTTTTTACGAATGTGTCTGTCTGTCTGTATGTATGTATCTTTTTCATTCATAATTAAACCGACCCCTTGACTACCATGTGATTCACTACCTACTCCTGACCAGATTTCAAAACCGTCTTTCAAAACCGCATTTTCTATGTTTCTACATTCGCGACCCTTTTTCTTCGTCGCAGGTACACATAAAATATCTAGTTTCCTTACGTTCCGAGGCTATCTCATTGTTTTTATTATTCATTGTTTAAATTGTGCATCCAACTACCACATTTATGCGTGAATTTTGTTTTGTAAGTCGAAAATCATGTCCAAGTTAAGAAGTCATTCGTCGTATGGTGGAGTCTTATTATTACGTCAGTCCCACCAAAACTTCTGTTCCTGGGGGGGGGGGGTAAGGATAGGAAACCAAGATTCGCAATTGGTTGATGTTTTATGCTGAGATTGTAGCTGAAGTTTCATACGCTTAATTTCGTCAGGAATATACTGAATTCTAGAAAATTAAAACCAAAAATAAAATGAGAAGGCATAGAATCAGAATTGAGAACAAAAATCAAGTATTGATGATTTTTTGTACATTCTAGAAAAGATTATTTCTATTGGCCATTATTTTATCAGAAATATGTCAAAATAATGTTTAAGATAATTGTCAAATTAATTTTTCTGTATGAAATCAACTTCACAAATGAAATTAATCAATTTTTTCGCAGTGATCCATTTCAGACAAAATTGTGAGGGTTTTGTAGCCCCGGGAAGAAACCCTTATACTTTTAGTCAGGTGTCTGTCCGTCCGTCGTACTTTTTTCCCGAGAGGGGAAGTGAAAGGAGGGTAAGTAGTGAAAGTTAAGGGAAGTGAGGAGAAGGTTAGTAGGGAAAATTATGGAGAAGTAGTGAGGGAAGGACGAATAAGTGAAGCTAATGGTGGGAAAGTAGGAAAAATGCGGGGAGGGGAAGTGAGGGTGAGTAGGTGAGGACAAGTAGGGGAAGGGATGTGTGGAGGGTATAGGATGGAGACGTAGGCGAAGTAAGGGGTGGATAGTAGGTAAAGAGAGGAAATTAGGGGAAGTGAGAGTTGGGTAATTATGATAGGGAATGAAAAGTAGGCAAAATGAAGTAAAGTGAGGGAGGGAAACTGTGTGAGAGAGAGTAGGTACGAGCGTCTACTTCGTCTAATTTTTATTATCAGACATTCAGCATAATTATTGCGAATTATTTAAGATGGTCACATATTGTGGAGAGGTTTTAATTAATTGTCCAAAGTTTCTAATATCACAAGATCGGAAAACTTAACTGTTCTATAAAGTTAGAAAAATAGGAAGAAATTTTATCACATAATAAAAATGAGTAAAAACTGGGTTTCTTAATTTCTTTGTTTAAATCATTCTTAAATGATTTTTTTGTAATATTTGGAGTTTCCACATAAAATATAAATTTTAAAGATATGAACAAGGACAGATTTCGCACAGATCGAAGAAAATATATGAATGGTACTTAAAATTAAGAAGAACCTAAGGCTGAAAGAAGATTCTTGCTTATCAATGATCACTTTTCGCTTTATGCTGCATGCAAAGTTTAAATGTAGGTCTCAGGTGATAAACTCAAGCCTCACTCCCTTTAATGAAGTACTCTCTCGAGTGAGCTCAATCAAAAGTGAATAATTACCTCATAATAAAAAGAGACAGAATGGACTAAAAGTCCATAAAAAGTGAAAATTATTATGTTCATAAGTTATTGAATCTAAATCTCCTGTTTTGACTTCTATCTATGAGAAAACGATTTGGTTGCTATTGAAGCAACCACATTTTTTTCTAGTCCCAAAATTTGGCTCTTTCAACAAAAAATATTTCGAACCGACAAAATCTCGGGTTTGTTGAAGTTAACAAAATTTGTTTTGGTTCAACCAACGGTTTGTTAAAAGAAACAAGTTATTGTTGAGACGAAAATAAATGTTGCTTCTATTGCAAGAAAATCGTTTTGTTGTTCAAAACCAAGCACTTTGTTTCTTAATTATTCTTCCTTATATTATACATGTTTTATAAAATTCATCTTATAAAATGGAGATACATTGCAACGAAGTTTTCTTACCTCTCCTGATCTTTTTGTGTATAGTGTGTAAAGTTAGCAGAAAAAAAAAGGTTAAAATGAGACTTGAGTCAACGTCTGTGCGACCTTCTACCATTATTCATGGAAAATGAAAAGTGATTCATAACTGAAGACGTGTTTAGAAAATTACTTTCACGTCACTTTGGAGGTTCAAAGACGTGAAATAAAACCCTTGCACCTACTTACGAGAGCCAAAGTTGAACTTTCATTGACTAACTTTCAAAAATTTCTTCCATTGTAGCCCCATTGGCCATATCAGTTCCAATTATACCGTTTCCTTAGTTTCAATGAATTTAGAAGTTATTCAACAATTTGAACTGGTTAAATTTGAACGTGAATTTAAAATATATAAAAAAATTTCCAGAAGATAATTATTATTTAAAGTCTTAGAGTAAGTAGTATCAAATAGGTCTAACGAGATACCCGATCCGCGGATATTCTGCCACAAGATCAAGATTAATAAAAATATTGGTAAGGAGATCATACAGGAAAATGTTAAGCTTCGACTTTGCTTCGATGAAAAGATTATCCGAAGTCACCACTTTTATGAAAGGGAGGCTCCCAAAGGACTCTCTTCGAATCAAAGTATCGCCAACTAATCTTGACTTTCCCATCAAAAAAATGTCGGAGGCAATGATACACGATATAAATTTCTGAAAGAAAATTTTCTCGACCTTTTCACCCAGATGAAAATTATATTCTTTATATGAAAAAACATTCATAATACTTTAATATAAAATATATAACATACATTACTTTTATTAATACATATCTGATTAAAAACTTGAGCATCCTTGATAAATTAATTCAATAAACTCCCAACTTTTCTCTTCCAATCAACAACTTTTTAATTAAATCTATCCTAAAAATTGTCCTTCAGTCATACTTTTTTCCCGGGAAGGGAAGTAAGGAAAGTAAGGCGTAGGGAAGTAGGGGAAGTGAAGAGAGACGAAGCAGGAAGAGTTCGGAGAGAGGAGGGGCAGTAGGGAAGTAAGGATAAGTAGGGAAAGGGAATAAATAGAAGAAATTAAGACGGAGGGCAGGGGAAATTAAGGGAGGGGGAGTGAAGGAAAGTAAGACGAGGGGAATCGGGGAGAGAGGAAGTCAGAAATCTACGATGAGTAGGGGAAGGAAAGTAGGGGAAATAAAGGGAGGGGAAGTGAGGAAAAGTATGGGGGTGAGGAAAGGGGTAGTAGGGGAAGAGAGGTTATGGGTAGTAGGGGAAGGACAAGGAAGAAATGGGTAGTAGGAAAGTGGGGGTGATTATGAAAGAGGACGTAGGGGAAATTAATGGAGGGGCGTAGTAAAAGTGAGGGAGGGGGTGTAAGGGATGTGAGGGAAGTTGGGGGAGGGAAGTAGAGGAAATTAAGGTAGGGGAAGTGAGGGTAGAGGGTATAGGGGAATCGCGGGGGGGTAGAGTGAGTAAGAGAAGTGAAGTGATAAAAAGCCGGGGAAGTGAGGGATAGTAGGGAAGGAGAATTAAGGGGAACTTAAGGGTCATGCGGAGGAAAGTTAGGGAGTAGGGAAAGTGAGAGAAGGATAATTAGGTTAGGTGAAGGGAATTAGGTAAAATGAGGGGAAGTAGGGGAAATATGAGAAAGAGAGAGATTTGAACGACTTAATTAACGTCCTAATAGACTAGGAAAACCTTCTTTGTAGGTACGAGCATCTATTTTTACTAATTTTGATTATCAGACATTTAACATAATTAGTACTAATAAATAGAAGATAAATTAAATTTTTGTTTGTCTAAAATTGAAAAAAACAGTTCAAAGCTCAAAGAATAAGAAAAAATGACTAGTAATACAAAACTGAAATTACAAATTTTCTATTTCATAATTATTTGCAAGTTTTTTTAAATTGTAAATTATTTAACATGATCACATATTGCTTTAAAGGTTTTAATTAATTATCCAAATTTTCTAATATCTAATATATAGTTACGGGAGGGAAATTAAGGAAAATTAAGGGAGGGGAAGTTATGGAAAGTAAGGGGAGGTGAATCAAGGAAATTAAAGGGAGAGAAAGTAGAGGAAGTAAGGGGAAGCGAAGTAGGGGTGTAGGGATAGTCAGCTGATGGGAAATAGGGGGGTGACGGGGGAGGGTGGGGTAGTATTGAAGGGAAGTAGGGGAACTAAAAGGAGGAACAAGAGAAGGAAGGGGAAGTAAGGGGGGTTGAAGTAGAAAACGTGTAGGGAGGGAATGTGTGGGGAGGGAAAGTAGGGGAGCAGGGAATGTGAGGTGATGGTTTTCAGGGGAACGACGTGGAGGGCTAGAAGTGTAGTGGGGGTGATTATTGTTAGTGAAATTAGGGGACGGGAAGTGAGGAGAGGAGAAGTAGTTAAAGAGAGTGGAATTGAAGGGCGAAGGAAGGTGACGGAAGGGGAAGTAAGCAAAGTGAGAGGGGAAGTAGGCGGAAGGAGGTGGTGTGGTGGGAGTAAGGGAGGAAAGTGGTGGAAGGGGGATATTCAAACGACTTAATTTTAGGTGCGCAGCGCCTAATTTGACTACTTGGTTTTAATGTTGAAGCCCAAATATTTTTGGTGAAAAAACTGGTAAATGATTATATAAAAAAAAGACTCACCGGATGTTCGGTCGCCGTCCTCGGACCTCGAAAGTAGTTCCACACTTTTACTCATCTTATCCTCCAAAGACTGGAATTATTCTTAGAAGCTCCTGCTTATGTATCTTTAAGCGTTTCTTAAAGCGGGTTAAACCACCACGTCCCGATAACATTTTTTCGCCAAATAATAGATCAGCACCATCGACCAGTGCAACTTTTAAGTTTTTAATCACATATTCTTCCCTGAACTTCACAGATTCGAGCTGTCCTTTACGAATACATCCCTCAACTTTTAGATAGGTATCTGAAACAGCATAAAAAAAAGGAATTTTTAAGTCATTTAAAGGGATTTTTAATTTTTTATTGAGGGAGTGTCCATTAATTAAGTAAGGCTGGGAGGGGGGGGGGTCCAAAGGATTTTTTACATAGGTCTGCTCTTTCTAATTATTTGTTAGAATATGCTAATTAAAACCTGTTTTGACTGTTTAAATTACTTATTATATGCATGCAATAAATATAGAGTTGAGAAGTTATTTATTCTTTTAAATTCTTTGAGATTCCGCGAAATCTTTTGAAATCATTAAAATATTAAAAATCCCATAAAGATCCCTTATAATCTTTTAAGGCAAGTGGCAATCCCTTCAAATGTCAGAATCGATTTAAAATCCTTTAAATTCCGTGAAATATTTCAAAATTATACGAGATCCCTTAGAATCTTTGAAATCTTCTTACAATTAATTGAAATCTTTCCAAATCTCTTAAACTGCCTTCAAATAGTTGAAGTCCATTAAAATTTCTCGATATCCTTCATAATATTTGACAATCCTTTGAAATTTCTTTAAACCTTTCGACATCTTACAAAACCCTTTAAAATCCGTGGATATACTTTAAAATCTTTTGAAATCGCTTAAAATCCTTCAAAATATTTTCAAATATTTTTAAATCTTATGACATCCCTTCCAATCTTCGCTATCCCAATAAAATCGCCTGACATCCTTCAAAATTCTTGAAAATACTAGGATATATCTTGAAATCGTTCAAAATCCTCCCAATCGTTCTTAATTCTTTAAATTCCGTCGAAGTCCTTTGGTATCTCTTCAAATCCCGTAAAATCTCTTCATATCTGATTAAACTCTTTGAAGTCCCTTCAAATCTTCTAATACCCTTTGAAAACATTGAGATGCTCTCCCTTGAAATCTCATAAAATCGCTTAAAAGCTTTGGAAATCTCGTTATATTCCGTAAAAAATTTGTAATTGTTTGAAATACATTGTAGGCCTTTTAAATACATTAGAATCTCTTGAAATCTATAAATCTTTCAAATCTTTTGTAATTCCTTGAAATAGTGCATAAACTCGAGAAAAGTTATAGCCACATTCTTAAACAGAAAAATTTGCAGAAAAGGGTTGAATGAAACAAATCATTAATTTACTAATTACATAAAATCTAGCTATCTACATAAGCTAGCTTATTTCTAGCTAATTTTTAATCAAGTGCATGCAAATGGATATACAAATAACAATGAAAAATGAACACTGAATAAAAATAATGAATTTTGTTTAAATTAATTGAAATGCATTGTAAGTTCTTCAGATTTATTTTAGACAGTACAAACTTGACGAATTATAATATTCCTGACATTAGACAATTTCATTATTATAATTATATGTAAATTTTATAAATAAAGATTTTATTAATATTTTCTCCTTTAAGTACGGCTTTTAATAATACATTAATTGTTTTTATAATTATAACAGTTTAACTTTACAAAATATTTATATTCAAAGTATATCCATACTAAAAATCTTTCTGTTTCATCCAAATGTGTTACTTTGAAATATGAAGCCATTCCGCGGGGTTGATTACCCGGATTTGGGTGTACACTAGGTTGCAAGATAGCAAGATTACATGAGATTGTAAATGACTTCATGGATTATTGGGAATCGATTAAATAAAATCATTATATGGAAAACAATGATAGGATAATCTGGATTGGAATAAATAATACAAAAATATTGAAGCAACTCATGTAAAAAGTAATAAACTTTACATAGAAAAAATATGTGAATTCCCTTGATATCTTTAAAATCTCTTAAAATTTAATTGAAATTCGTTGAAATCTGTTAAAATCAGCTGAAATCCATTGGACATTGTGAAATACCCCAAAATCTTCAAAATAATTAGAGGTCCTATAAATCTTAATCTTCCGTTCTTCAATTGTAAAAATCCGTAGAAATCCCTTGAAATAAAATTAAATTTATTCCATAAAGTGTTAATTATTTGAAAGTAAAATTAAACCTTGTGAGATTCCTTGAAATACCTTAAAACTCTTAGAAATTCAATTTAATTTAATTTATTTTCCAAAGTTCACTAGAAATCCCTTGAAATATTTGGAAATTCAACGAAATACTTTGTAATCTCTTGGAATTTTGTATATCTCTTAAAATCCTTCAGAATCCCTCAAAATCGTTCGAAATCGTTCGAAATATAATTTAAATTAAACTTATTCTTTAAAGTTCTCTTAAAAAACAAAAAAAATGTAAATACCTTGAAATCCTTGGAGATTTAATAATATCCTTAAATCTTGTGAAATTCTTTAAAATACCTTAAAGTCCCTTGAAATCTTTGAAATTACTCGAAATCCCTTGAAATTTCACTTCATGTAATGTATTTTCGAAAGTTCGCTAGAAATCCTTTGACATCCCTTGGAATTTTGTATATCTCTCAAAATACTTCAGAATCCCTTAAACTCACTTGAAATCTTTGTAGATCGTAAAAATCCATTTAAAAAAATATAAATCATTTCAAAGCCCTTGAATATAATTTGAATTAAACTTATTTATTAAAGTTCTTTTATAAAACAAAAAATGTTTAAATCCCTAGAAATTTTTAAATTCCTTTAAATCCTTGAAAATTTAATAAAATCCCCTGAACCTTTTGTGAAATTCCTTGAAATTCCTTAAAATCCCTTAAAATCTTTTAAATCGCTATAAATCCCTTAAAATTTCATCTTAGAATGGCTTGAAATCTTTAGGGTCGTAAAAATCCATTTGAATAATTATGAATTATTTGTAATCCCTTAAATATAAATTGAATTAAACGTTAAAACTTTAAAATCCCTAGAAATCTTTGAAATCCCTTGAAATCATTCGAGATTAAAAAAAGTCTTCAAACCTGGTGAAATTTCTTAAAATACCTTAAAATCCCTTGAAATCTTTGGAATAGCTAAAAGTTCCTTGAAATTTCATTTCATTTAATTTATTTACCCAAGTTCACAGAAATCTCTTGATATATTTGGAAATCCCACAAAATACTTTTAAATCCTTTGACATTTTGAAAAAAGTAAAATCCTCTACAATCCCTTGAAATGTTTAAAAATTCCTTGAAATATGTGAAAATATGTTTAATCTTTTTAAACCCATTTAGATATTTTGAAATTAGTTGAAATGTTTAAAAAATCCCATAAAAGCCTTTTAAAAGCCTCGAAATCCGCGAAAGTCCCTCGAAATGTGTTAAAATCATTTGGAACCTCTAAAACATTCCGTTATGTTTGAAAATCTTTAAATCCACTGAAATTGTTATGAAACCTGAGGAAATCGCTTAAAATCCAGGGAAATTCTCGAGAATTCAAACTAAATTAAACTGATTCGTTAAAATTCTCTTTAAAAAAACGTTTAAAACCTTATAAATCTTCAAAACCTTTAATCTTGTGAAATTCCTTGAAATTAATTTAAATCCCTTGGAATCTTTGAAATAGCTTGGCACCCCTTTAAAATTGATTTTCCAAGGTTCAATAGAAATATTTCAAAATCATTGAAAATTCTATAAAATTCTGTAAAATTCTTTGAAATCCCTTGAAATTTTTTTAATCTCTTGAAATCCCTTAAAACCACCGAAAATGTATAGAAGTCTTTAAAATCCTCGAAACTCCCTCGAAATGTTTTGAAATTCCTTGAAATCCGTGGAAATATTCTTAAATCTTTTAAAAACCAATAAAATCTTTTTAAATTAATCAAAATATTTGGAACACCCTTAAAATCCTTCAAAAAGTGGAAGTCTCTCGAAATGTGTTGAAATCCTTTGTAATCCCTTAAAATTTCCTGATATGTTTGGAAATCTTTAACATGTTTACATTAAGTCTTTCAATATTCTAACATTTCTAATTTCTATGCTGATTTTCTTATAATTATTATTATTATATTATTATATCATTAATAATAATTTTATATAATAATTTTTCAAGAATCGCGAAAAAATTATAAGAAATTCATTATTGACCCATAATTAATTTCCTACAATATTTTTTCTTAAGGGGAGATTACAAGGTATTGAAAATGATTGCATCAGATTACATGAGATTGAATATGATTGCACAGAGTGTGCACCAGATTGCAGGAGTAACTAGCCCATCGAGACATCCAATTTATTACATCAATTTATATCCAGCACTATTATTTTCTTGCTATAAAATTTTGATTAATTTAAAAGAGAGAAACTTTATAAATACATTGGAACCTGGATTTCCGTAAACTGGATTTGTGCGTACCTAGAATTGATGGCCTCCGCATTTTGCGATGCGGGAAGCGCGGGACCGAAAGAGAGGCAATGCTCATGCGTGAAAAACAGCACGAGGGCCGCACTCTTAGCGTGTTAGTTGCATCAGGTTGCATCAGGTTGCGTCATGCATCCAAATCCAACAGAAATGATTCATGCGGCCCTGCCTGTTTACGTTCAGAATTGCTGGATTTGTGTCGAAAGCCACTGCGGGCCATACATGAAACCGTGCACAAATCAAGGTTCCAGTGTGTATATAAAATATTAGAAGCAAATTAATAATTATTTTGACTTTTGAAAAATGCTAAAAGGCATTTAAAACAAACGCCGTGCAAGACTAAAGAGTCTGAAAAAATATAAAAGAAGGAATGAATCAAATTTGAACGGGAGTAAGTTGAAAGAAGAACGTTTTCCGTGTGTACTTCACATTATGTCTTGAAACTCGCGAGTAATCCTACAAAGTTGAGGTATTTGAATAAATTTAAATTGATGACTACATTTCACGAGCTGCAGGTGGGAAAAGTAATTTATTTTGGATTAAGGAAATTCTACCTGGGTGTCTATTGTTATGCCATAAATTGCTATCAAAGGCACTCCATGATGGATTAATTAACATTCGCGCCACTCGATTATAAACTAATGATCGCTTCTCATTATCAATATCGCTTCTCATTACATCGAATTTTTGCTCATCGTAACAGTTATTATCAAACAAGGGAAAAAATTATTATTATCTGCCTATCGATATCAGCAGACTACTTCAGTCACTGATAAAAACATAAATAAAAAAAATATATTAATTTTCGAAATTCCTTGTCAAGGATACTGCGTTGGTTCCCTGATGCCCTTGTATCGAATCTGTTTTGTTAGTTTAACCAACAAATGTCATAGGTCAGTAAATTTTGTCTTCCCTGACATTTCCCTGGCCATTTTTTCATTTTCCCTGACCGTTCCAAATTTTTCTATTAGGTATAAAAACAACCTAAACCCCAAAAGATCAATAATGTTGATGCAAAAAAATGTTCGTTTCAACCATTTTTCAATCTTTTCTAGCGACAAAGTTTATAGATTTTTATAAGAGATCATCCAAATGATGAGTTTTCAACTCAAAAAGATAAATTATGCACCAAAAATGAAAGAATTAAATTTTCACTCAAAAAAATTAAGGGATCATTCACAAAATACGTGATGCATATTTCAGAAATTTTGAAATGATACTTTGTCAGCCCCCCCCCTCCTCCCGCCCCCAAACTTATTACGTATTTTGTGACAAATTTTCAATTACGAAAAAAGTAATTTTCATTTATATATTCCGATTTAAAAAAATTAATTCTCAACAGAAACCATATGAATTTAGTATTAAAGTAATCAAATCTTAAACCCAAAAAAGGCGCGTTTTCAACAAAATAAATGAATTTTCAACTCCAAAAGATAAATTTCTTAAGCCAAAATGGAATAGTTACATATTCATTTAAAAAAATTAGCTTATAACTGAAAACCAGCAAATGTTTCAACACGAAACAGATTAATTTTTAACCAAAGAAATCCATTTTTAACTAAAATCATTAATCTTCAACCAATAAGATGAATTTTTAACCAAATGGATGAATTTTCAACCAAAAGATGAATGCTCTACCAAAAAATACCAATTTTCAACAATATAGTTGAATTTCAAAAAAATTGTTGAATTTTGAAGCAAAAAAAAAACTAATTTTTAACAAGAAAGTGGAAATTTCAGCCCGAAAAGATCAATTTTTTAGACAAAAATGGAATAGTCACATTTTCAGTGAAACAATTAATTTTTATCTAAAAAAAGACAAGAAATTTTGAACAAAATAGTTCAATTTTCAACCAAATATACTAGTTTCTAACTAAACCCATGAATCTTCAACAACAACAAAATGCATTTTTAACCAAGTATGAATTTTCTAGCAAAATATTAATTTTATAGGGAAGAGTCGTACAGGTTGGGACGGGTTTTGTTTTTGGCCCCTTAACTTTTCCCATGACAATATTTTTGGGCTTTCATTACACCGTTGTTTCGAAGGTCTATTAGGCAGCTTACTTCTTGTTTTTACAGCCGATTTTCTGAATGTCTTCCAATCTGCCAAACAAAATTTTTGCAGTGTAGGTTTGGACACCTCTTAAAGCATGAAAAATAAGTATAAAAATCATTTTAAAACGCCAGTTAACCTTTCGGCAAATATTTATTTGTTCCATTGCGTTTTTACATACAAAGTTTCGCTTCTTTGATGGCTTTAACCAAACACTCGAAATCAGTGTTCCCCCGTTCACTTTTTCACTTGCAACGAAACATGCTGAAATGTCGAGTGTGAAAAGTTACTCCAAAGACGATTTTCAGTAAAAAAATAGCGTATAGATGTTAAAAAAGTGTCTCAATCTATACGGTACACGTGTCCCAGCCTATACATTTAACGGCATTTTTTATTGTTGAAAAAAAATGGTCTGCACTACGTGCAAAAGCCTCTTTAGGCATAACAATTCATTTCATTCTTAACTCATTGAACTCACTTACCTTGTAATTTCAATGAAAAATATTTAGTTAACAAGGGTTCAATAATGTCAACACGATGATTTCTCTACTTGTAAACACACTGTTTGGTGCAGCTGCTACAAGCATGAACCATGACCTCGAGTTAACATAGGTAATGAGCTACTACTGATACTAATATGTGACAATAATAGCAGGTGGCCCCTGTGAAAAGCAATGGAGATAACGCGCTGTCCCAACCTATACAGTATCCCAACCTGTATGACTCTCCCCTGCCAAAAAAGACAAATTTTTAATAAAGTACATGAATTTTCAAGTAAAAAAGATCAATTTTTAACCAAAAATAGAACATTTAAAATGTTAGAAAAGTGCATTTTCAATTTAAAATAAAAAACACGAATTTTCAGCAAAATAGTTAAATCTTTTATCAAATCAGTAATTTTTAATAAAAAAGATGAAGATTCACCTGATGAGATTACTTTTCTACCAAAAAGACGAATTTTCAACAAAATAGTTGAATTTTCACCTAAATCTGATCAGTTTTCAACTCAAAATAGAATAATTAAATTTTCAGTAAAAAATAAATATTCAGTAAAAAAATTAATTTTCCACCAAATAAAATAACTTTTCAATGAAATAGTTAAATATTTTTGCCCAATAGATGAGTTTTCCACTGAAAAGATAAAATTTCTATCGCAAAATATAATATTTGACAAAAAATGAAATAGTTGTATTTTACATTTAAAAAAAGTTTCAATTATAAAAAATAATTTTCAACCAAAGAAATGAATTTCCGACCCGAAAGATAAATTTTTAACCAAGAAGATTAAGTTTTTACTACAAAAGATTATCTTTTAACAAAATATAGGACATTTCAAACACAATATAATTTTCAGCTGAAAAAGATAAATTTTCAATCAAACATGGAATTGTTGAACTTTTAGTTAGAAAAACTAATTTTCAACAAAATAGTTAAATTTTGAAGAATTAAAGAACGGATTTTTAGCTAGAACGACGAATCAATACCCAAAAAGACGAATTTTCAACAAAATAGTTGAATATTCACCTAAAACTGATCAATTTTCCACTTAAAATAGAATAGTTAAATTTTCACAAAAAAAAATAATATTTCAAACAAGCAGATTAAGATTTAACTAAAAAAGGTTAATTGTTAACAAAATACATGAATTTTCAACCAAATATTTAAATTTTTAAAGGAATTTTTAATCTTATAGTTAAATTTTCAACCAAAGAAATGAATTTTTAACCAAAAATATGAATTGAAGATTAATATTCTACGTTCTACGAAAGAGAAAGTTTCAACCAAATACAGGACATTTCAACCAAACAGTTGAACTTTCAACTGAAGGAGATGAATTTTCAGTCAAACGTGGAATAGTTACATTTTCAGTTAAAAAAAAAAATAATAATTTCCAACAGATTTGTTAAATTTTGAAAAAAGGGGGTTTAAACTAACATGATGACCCACCATTCAAAAAAAAGGAATTTTTGACAAAGTAGTTCCACTTTCAACTAAGTTAGTTGAATTTTCAACCAAAAAAGATGAATCTTAACAAAAAATGCAAAAGTTGACATTTCAATAAAAAAAAGATTTGAATTTTAAACCAGATACAGTTGAATTCAATCAACAAAGATGAAATTTCTACTCAAATAGATGAATTTTTAACCAAAAAAGACGAATTGTCAGCCAAAAAGAATAACTTTTGAAAAAAATTGTCGAATTTTCAATAAAATAATAAAATTAACTTTCACTTTAGTTCATCTAAAATTCCCTGACTCTGTCAGATTTTCGCTGACATTCCCATAATTCCATGACTTTCTCTAATTCCCTGATCTGTGAAACCCTCATAATTATAGCAATAATAATAAATTCATATAAAATTATATTTTAAATACAAGATAATTGCAATATATATTTTTCACAAAAACGCTACAAATTCACAAACTAAAAATGAATTACTTAGTGTGCAAAAACTACACTGAAACCTGGATTTACGAAACCCGGATTTATGACTCCTAGAATTTCAGTCCTCGGCATTTTGGTGATGCGGGGACCGCGGGAGCGAAAGAAAGGCGATGCTCAGTCATGCATGACAAACCGCGTAAGGGCGGTATCATCAGCACGTTAGTTGCGTCAACTGTTAGCGTGCGTCCAAATCTAACAGAAATGGTTCACGTGACCATGAATGTTTATGTTTGGATGCCCTGGATGTAGGATCAAGGCCACTGCAAGCCATTCCCGAAACCGGTCTTAAATCCAAGTTCCAGTGCACTTTTATATACTATTTGCTGAAAAATTCTTTTCTTCATATAGTAAAATTTCATTTATTCCAAGGGCCGAGAAACGTGAACATTCCGATATTCCAAGTCTGCAGGGGCCCCCACCTCTACCGCCAGTTGTGGAGTGATTTTGTCAAGCCACGTTCATTGGCTGCCCCTGACTTGTATCAATGTGCGCGCTGTAAGCATATGTGCGTCCTTGCATTTGCGCATTTGCATTTGAGCATTTGCATTTGAGCATTTGCATTTGAGCATTTGTGCTCTTCGGGTCTCTTTTTAATTGGTCAACCACCGACGAGGGCGAGAGCGTACCGGGACAGTGGTGAGAGATAAAGGGGCTTCGCCACTTCGAATATCTAAGCATGAGAGACTTGGAAAAAGTGAGCCTTGGAATAAGTGAAAGTTCACTGTAAATCCTTCCAAGACAAATTAATCTTCGAGAAAAGTTGAAAGTTGATAGTCAAAGTATGCGAGTAGCGGTAATTAATATGAGTCAGTGATTTACTAGAATGAATTAATAAGACTCTGCTTAAAATATATTTCTTTTAATGAACAACAGCATATAATTTTTTTTTATTCTCCTTTATTTTATTATTTCATTAATGCAAAATTTCTTCCAGTTACCAAAAAGGTCCTTCAAAAACTACGTTACACTTCCAGTGAAGTGGAATGTAAAATCATACGTGAAAAATATAAATATGAATAAAAATGGTTTGAAATGCTTGAAAAAATGAAAATTAGTGATTTTATTTTACAAGTAAAGCATCTAAATACAGCCTTCACTCTCTTTCCCCTATTCCCCACTTTACCCTTTTTCAAAAAAATTCCTCTCCTTTCTCCTGTTTTCAAGAAACTGACATTTGTTCTCGTTTTTTCGATTGAATCTGAACTGACTTGATAAAACCTACGAAGTTCAGAATCCACATCTTTTGGTGAAAGATTCTACTGATCAGTTGAAAATCTATTTTTTGGTAAAAAAGTCATCTTTTCTGATTAAAAGTTAATTCCTCTTGATTGAAAACTTAACTATTCAATTTTTGGTTAAAAATTGATCGTTTTTAGTTGAACATTCTGCCATTAAATTTTTCATTGGAAATTCATCTTTTCTAGTTGAAAATTCAACTAGATTATTGAAAGTTGATCCTCTTTGTACGACATTAATTTTATTGGTTGGAGATTAAACTATTTCGTTGAAAATTCGTTCTTTTTTGGTTGGAAATTATCTTTTTAACTGTAAATTTAACTTATCCATTATTGGTCAGAAATGTATCATTTTCAATTGAAAATTCAAGAATTTGGTTAAAAAGTTATGTATTTTGATGTAAATTCGTCTTTTTTGGTAGAAAATTATTCTTCTCGATTTAAAATGCAACTACTTGGTTGAAAGTTGAACTGCATTGTTCAAAATTAATTTTATTAAATCAAGATTAGATAAATATAATTATTAGGTAAAGAAAACTCTTTTGTTTAAAATTAGTTTTAAGTTTAAAATCAAACTATTTTGTTAAAAATTGACTTTTGATAGAAAATTCATTTTTTTGGGTTATAAATTAAACTACTTTGTTGAAAAGTCCTTCTATTAGGTAAAGATACAACTCTCTTTTTTAAACTATTTTGTTGAAAATGAGTTTTTTTCTGGTTCAAAATCAATTTTATCAACTAAAAATTTAAGTATTCCATTTTTTGTTAAAAATGGATCGTTTTTAGTTTAAAATTAAATTATTCGTTTTGAAAATTAACTTCATGGTGGAAAATTCCACTATTTTGGTATAAAATTCGTCTTTTTGTGTTAAAAATTAAATATATTGTGGTGTGCAAAATTCGTTCTTTGACTTGAAAATTTAAAAATTTGGTAGAGAGTTCTTCAATTGTTCTTGATTTAAAATAAAAATCTTTTTATCTAAAAAAATCTTTTTTTTTTTGCTTGAAGATTTGATATTTTAGTTAAAAATGAAACTGTTTGTGAAAATTGGTCTTTGTAGTTTGAAAATTCATCGCTTCTAGTAGAAAATTATTCTTTTTTTGAAAATTCATATTGAAATCAATATGGAACCTACACATTAATTTTATTTAAAATAATTTATTCCCTTATTTTCTTGAAAAATCACGCAATTTTCCCTGTTTTGAGAGCATTTTAGGCTGTGCAGTCTGTTAAAATATCATGTTCGTATGTTTTGTGTTCTGTTTTAGGAATTTTTCACATAAAATCAAATGCAATGTTTTGTCTTAAGAATGCGCTATAGTTGTTTCAAGTTCAAAAATGAGCATTGTCAAAAATTATTCATAAAATCGATGCAAATATTCCTATTGTTTCTTGTGACTAATCTTGGAACAAAACTGAAGTCGAACTTTAGAAAAAAATATTTCAGATTGGAATTGTTTACTCAACAATAGTTATTTAAGTTTTTACGTTTTTGCTTTCTCTTTGGGTAAAAGATATAATTCTTATTTAATTCTAATGTTGTAAGGCTCATTTTATCACTTAAAATACTCCCTACAAATCTCCTTGGTACATTTTTATTCACGAATTTTTATTTACGAATTATACAATTGCTCATTCAAAAATAATTTTTTCTAAAATACATTTTTTTCAAAAGACGTACCAAAGAAATTTCGTAGAGAACCTTTCGAAGAATGAAATGAGTCCTACAACATTAGGATTAAATAAGAATTTCAACTTTCAGCTAAAGAGGAAACAAAAATATAAAAACCTGAATAATTATTGCTAAATAAACAATTTCCACCTGAAATATTTTGCCCTATAATGATTGCAAGTTTATTTATAAAAGATATGTGAAATTGAATAACGTATGGGGCCTTACTTAAATTACGTAACGGATTATAGGCCCTCTCTACCCCCCCCCCAACCCTCTGTAACAAACCGTAAGAAAATACCCCCCCACCCTCTCTTACTGCACGTGATTTATGGTTTCTAGAAACAATAAAATATGGGACTTAAAACTAATGAAAATTTTGTGTATTCAAGATACGTAAACATGTTTTGTAGGTAAAGACTTATACAACCATATAAATATTCATTCATACATATATAATAAATATTTACATAAGATGTCAATGTTCATTTATGAAGCATTCATTTACTTTTTTAAGTGATGAAATTTCAATGAATTGAGTACATTTAACAATAATATAATGTAGGTTTATGTAAAGTTGTATAAGATTTGGTACATTTCATGCTTGACGGATGATTTTGATACATATGTATAAAAATGTCCATTGTCAATTAAATTTAAAATTATGTTTCACTTTGTCAAACACATTATGGGAAAGACATAAATATGGATTGCATGTTGTTGTTTTATTAGTTAATGCTGGTAGAATTAGGCAGGGTGGCCGAAACTTCATTTTCAAAATTCCCTGATTTTTACTTGACCCATTTTTTATTTTTGCCGAACATTATTATTCAAATACCAGCTTTTTAATCTTGTAATATTTTTTAGACAGGGTCTTTTATGAACGGAATAAAAAAATATTTATTTCAGATACAAAAGTTTAAAATTTTCAAATTTATTTATTTTAAACGAAGAAAGATGCAATTTTTACTAAAATAAATGAATTTGTGAACTAAAAAACAACTAATTTTTAAAAAAATATTTGAATTTTTATCCAAAAAATATTTTAGTTTGACTTTTCGGAACACGAATTTTCAACAAAACAGTGGAATTTCCAATCAAAAAGGATGACTTTTTGACGAAATTGTTGACTTTTCAACCAAAAAGTTGCATTTACATTCAAGAAAGATGAAATTTCTACAACAACAGATGAATTTTTAAATAAAAAAAAGGAAAAAATTTTCGAGCAAATTGTTGAATTTTTAACCAAAAAAGACTTCAGTTGACTTTTCAACACCAAAATATGAACTTTGAGCAAAAAAAAGTTTTCTACGAAAGAGTTGAATCTTAAAAAGTTTTTATCCAAAAAAAGATTTCCGTTGACTTTTCAATATCAAAATATGAGTTTTGAACAAGAAGTAAATTTTCTACGATGATACTTGAATTTTCAACCCAAAAAGACGAATTTTCTACAAAACAGTTGAATTTTCAACCAAAAAGGATGACTTTTTAACAAAATTGTTGAATTTTCAAACAAATAATAACATTTAGAACTAATGAGATAATCTTCTGGAGAAAGCAACTAAACCGAAAAAAGAAATATAAATACAAAGCAAATATATTAGTAACAAGAATGTTATATCAGGGTAACGCAAAACTTCATTTTAAAAATTCCCTAATTTTTCCCTAACAAATTTTCAAGTTTCTCTGGCCGTTAATATTCAAATACAAGAATCTTAAACTTATAACATTTTTAATCTAGAATCTTTTGTAAACGGAATAAAAAAAATTGAAATTAAATATGAAAAATTTCAAATTTGCTCTTCTTGACAGTTATTTAAAGTTATAGAAATTCTCTGAATTTTGCAAGATTTTCTTTAAACCCTTGACTTTTTCCTGAATAATGAAATTCCCTGACATTGAAAAAAAAAAGTTTGTTTGGCTAGGTTCGTTTTTGACTCGCCACGATTCTTATCTGTTAGGTAATTTAAGTGCGGTCCCTATGAAACCTCGAGTTGTAAAATTTGTACGATTGTGTAATTTCACCCTCAAGCACTCAATTGGAAAGATAAATGCTTACGTATATATACTTTCTGTCATATCTTGGTTCTGCAGTATTCTTCAACATCGTTTCACTCGAAGAAATAAAAGTTGACTTGAAATATGAAGTATGTAGCTACGACAGTAATAAAGAAATGAGTAAAAAGGAACAATATGTGCTCGTAGTCCACTTCCTTTCTATGCGTATCATACAGGATGTGACCACCATGATAAGAGTAACAAATAATAGACAACTTTTATAAACCTAAGGTCTCGCTAGGAAAAATATTTATATAGTTTAAACAGAAAAATACTTCAAACTAAATCAACGAAACTCAAATATACACTCAACTCCCGATATAAGACCGGTTTCGGGCATGGCTTCGCCGTGGCCTTGATCCTAAATCGGGAGAATCCAAACTTAAAGAGGCAAAGCCGCATGAATCATTTCTGTTGAATTTGGATGCATGACGCAACCTGTTGCAACTAGTGCTCTGAGAGTGCGACCCTCGAGTTGTTTGTCACGCTTAACTAAGCACTATCTCCCTTTCGGCCCGCAGATCCTCTCATCCGAAACTGCGAAGGCCATCAGTTCAGGGAATTTCATAAACCGAGGGTTCTTATATCGAGAGTTGAGTGCATTTGAAAAAAGTAATTTTTTCGAAACAGGCAACACTATCCCCGACTCATGGATTTTTATATCGTTGAATTAGGGACCATCAATAAATTATGTAACAGCTTTTTTGAGGGGTGGGGAGAAAATGTTACGATATATTACATGGGGCGGGGGGGGGGGGGTCGGAACCGGTACGTAATATTTTTAAAAAATCAACCTTATAGGAACTCCACGTATCCAAAATTATGGTATATAACGTAATTTTACAATAAAAGATGGTAATAATGTTATAAAGACTTCATAATTGTATAATTAGATTAGTAGTTTTATTTTAGAACGATTTTTAAGAAATTTTAACGGATTTTATGAGATTTTATAAAATTTCAAAGGATTTCAGTAATTTTAAACAATTTTAATGACTCTTAAAAAAGTATTTTAATAACTTTTCCAGGATATTAAAGGAACCCATAGGATTTCAAATATTCCAAGGAATTTTCAATGCATTGCAATACATTGAAAGGACTTTATAATATTTTTATGAAATTCGAAATATTTATTCACAAGAATTGAGGAATTTCAAAAATTTGAAGAGATTTTCAAATATTTCAGGGTATTTCCAAAGATTTAAGAAAATTTGAAAGATTTTAAAGAACTTGAACCACTTAATGATATTTTAAAAGATTTCAAGGGATTTCAAAGAATTTGAAAAATTTTAGGGAATTTTAAAAGAATCCAGGGAATATACAAGGGCTTTACAATTTTTTTCGGTATTTCAAAAGTCTTAAATAATTTTGAAAGGATTTTCAAGCTCTCAAGGAAGTATTTTAATGAATTTTTCAGAATCTGAAGGGAATTCACAGAACTTCAAAAAACTCAAGGGATTTCGAGGAATATCATAAGGTTTTATGTATCTTCACAAGAATTCAAGGGATTTTACAATATTTTAATGAA
Source organism: Andricus grossulariae (assembly GCA_011634705.1). Classification (NCBI taxonomy): domain Eukaryota; kingdom Metazoa; phylum Arthropoda; class Insecta; order Hymenoptera; family Cynipidae; genus Andricus; species Andricus grossulariae. The sequence continues at coordinate 55,955,708 of JAABKJ010000755.1, read as the reverse complement.
GTTTTAAAGAATTTATTCACAGCAATTGAAGGATTTAGCAATTTTGAAGAGATTTTTAAATACTTTAAGGTATTTCCAAATGTTTAAAAAAAATGAAAAGATTTTAAAGAATTAAAAAAATTGTATTATTGTTTAAAATATTCTAAGGAATTTCAATAGATTTCCAAAAATTTCAAAGGATTATAAAGTTTTTAGAGGATTTGAATAGATTCGAACAAATTTTCAAGAACTTAAAAAAATTCAAAAGAATATTAAATGATTTAAAAGGATTGGAAATATTTTAGGGTATTTCAAAGGATTCTAAGGAGGTTTGAAGAGAATTAAACATTTTAAAGAATTTCAATGAATATCATCAGATTTCATGTAACTTCACGGGATTTCAAGGGAATTTATAATATTTCAAGAAATTTTCAAGAACATTAAAAAATGTTAAGGGATTCTCAATTCTTAGAAATCGTTGAATGTCAATTTCAAAAACTTGTTAGTTGCACAATTTTCAGCTTATAGAATTTGTAATTAAATAATTTTGAATTAATTTCTTCCCGAATAAATTCAAAACAATTGAAAATTAAGCATCCGTGCGATACTCTAATAATGAAATTAATTAATTAAAAAGTGATTTACTGATTTGCACGAGACTAATAAATTGGACAAATTAGTGATATTGACGTGACTGAAAATCACTTGAAATTTCATTGAATCTAGTCATGAATTATGAGGATGAAAAAGCAATATTTTAAAAGGAAATTTGTTTAATCGATGAAAAATTAATGCATTAGATAATCTCAATAACGATTCAATTCCATTTTTTGACAATAATATCCATTTCAGTAAAGTATATGGAATTGTTTAATTATTTTAATTCCATAATATTTGTAAATATTATTTAATCTAGGTATCACATTTTTATATATTATTATAAAATAGAGTACTGATAACTTCTATTTATTCTTTAGAACGATCTTTAAAACATTTATTATCTCTCTGACACCAATCAGGGAAAGATGACCAGATTTTTGCCTCTTTTACTCAGTCAATCCAAATAAGTTTGTTGAATCAACTAGTAACTCATAAATGCATTGCTCACCAATTTTTCAGTAACCCTCTACATTTCAATCAATAATTTTGACTGATTACTCAGTGGTTTTCACTTATTTACCAGCCAAATTCATACTACTTATTTGATTCAATTAACCACTTATCACTGATTCACATTTAAAAAAAGGTATATTTATTATTCAAGTCTGCGTTTCACAGTTTCCATGTAAGTTCGAACCAGTAAAAATTCAGTAGCTTAGTGACTTCAAAACACCAATAACTATTAACTAGCTTTCCAGTATAAAAAGTTTTTGAAATCGCAGTGACGCGTTCTGAAACTTCAGTAAAATTTTCTGCAGGGGAAGCAGTGAAGAATTGAAAAATTAAAATTACATTATGAATTAGGATTATATGCTATTAACCAATAAAAATTCAGTTGCAACGTACAACCAGTTAACTATTAAAAAAATCTAATTTGCTTAAATCCAGACAAATTTTGCTGAATTAAATTTTAATTGGGCATAAGTAAACTTTTCAATAATAGAATCACTACGGAATAAAATATAAATAACACATCCACACGAAAAAGTGTTTTGTGCATCAGCCTAGACCACCATACCTATACGTGTTTGGGGTCGCTGAATCTACACCCCGGGTTTGTTTGATCCCAGAAGGTCAGGATCAAGGACATTCCAAGGTACAATTGAAAAAAAGAAACTTTTAAGCGGAGGAACCCACGATTCTTATATGTTTTTGGGGTCGCTGAATCTGAACCCGTGGTCTGTTTGATCCCAGAAGGTCAAGATCAAGGACAGTCCAAGGTCAAAGTGGGCAAAAACATTAGAGAGGAGAAAACTACGATTCTTATACGTTTTCGGGGTCGCTGAATCTTTATTCGGGGTCTGTTTGGCCTTATCAGGTCAGAATCAAGGTAATTTCAAGGTCAAATTGTAAAAAAGAAACTTTTAAGCGGAGAAACCCACGAATCTTATGTTTTTGGGGTCGCTGAATCTGAATACGGGGTCGGTTTGACACTATAAGGACAGGATCAAGGTAATTCCAAGGACAAATTAAGGAAAAACGTTCAAGTGTAGAAAACCACGGTTTCTTATACGTTTTTAGTGTGGCTGAATCTGAATCTGGGGTCTGTTTGATTCCATCAGGTCAGGGTCAGGGTAATTTTTGCTGCTAGAACATCTCGGTGATAAGCGACTGATGAAGGTACCGGAGCATCACTGATGAGCCCAACTTCAGTATTCGAGCGAAACACTTAAATTAATCGCTGATGTTTAAAATGATCCATTTTCAATCCTTTGAGGTAACGAAGCCAGTAAAAGCGTACTGCTCTGCAGGGCATTAAAATGACCTTCAAGTTTACATCTAATCTCACGACGGTCAAAAACGTGTTTCCATTTGATAAACAAAAGTTGACCTTGAAGTGACCTTCACCTTGACCTGATGGAGTCAAACAGACCGCGGATTCAGATTCAGCGACCCCAAAAATGTATCAGAATCGTGGGTTTCTCCGCTTGAACGGGGTTTTCCACTATTTGACCTTGTAATGACCTATATTCTGACCTGATTGAGTGAAACAGACCCCGCATTCAGAGTCATCGACCTCAAAAACGTATAAGAATCGTGGTTTTCTCCGCTTAAACGTTTTTTCCACAATTTGACCTTGTAATGACCTATATTCTAACCTGATTGAGTAAAACAGACCCCGCATTCAGATTCAGCGACCTCAAAAACTCAGAATCGTTATTTTCTACGCTTAAAAGTTTTTTTCTTAATTTAACCTTGGACTGACCTTGATCCTGACCTGATTGGGTGAAACAGACCCCTGATTGAGATTCAACGACCCCAAAAACGTATAGGTATGGTGGTCTAGTCTGATGCACCGAATAATTTTTTTGTGTAACAGTGTAATTAGCTAATTATTTAACTTATTTTTTATAAATTAACTAGTACTTAAATGTAGTACTTGACCGCAGATTTTCTTATTTTGGAAAAATTGATATTTGATTCATATTGATATTATTATTTCTGATTTTTTGCGGTTCAAAAAAAAAATGTTAAACAATTTATTATTGTCTGTAGCAATCTTCTTTCAGAAAAGAGGTAGAAAGTCATGTTTTTTTATGAATTTTTCTTTGGTTGAGTTAAAGTGAGGAAATAATTACTTAAAGTTGAGAACAAAATTCTTTAAACAGTTTATTATTAATCAATTCATATCAAGTAATATTTTATATATTAGAAACCATTTTTAGTAAAACAAACCACAAAATATCAGGATTAGTACTATAAACTCTCAAAACAAAATTTTTCACTCATGGGGATTTTTTAAGAGCTTATAAAACAGGCGTATGGGGCGAAATTCAACAAGTAATTGTTGATTTGTATTACCATGGATAATTGAGAAAATAAATGTCCAGGGACATACATTTTTAGTTTCATTTGGATTCGAACAAATGTAAAGGATCAGAACATAAAAATTCCCAAAAAAAATTTTTGGAACACCCTCATACCATATACAAAAATACCAAATTGTTCAAAATTACTGAAATCATTCTAATAATAACTGTAGCGTATTATGTTTAAAAAATAGTTATTAACATAGTAAAAAATAAGATTGTTTCACTTAAAATGGTTGGCACTGAATTTTTTTTTAAATATATTTTGGTTTCGAAAACATTCTAAACTGCGGTTACATACAAATACTCAGTTTTGGTACTTTTCGGTTATTATTTCAATCCTCTTATGGATGATTTCAATAAAATTTGGTCTGTTCAATAACAAAATCTGTTTTTTGCTTCACAATGACTATTTAAAACTTTTGTAGGCACATATCATCATACAAAGACTGAACCCCCCAAAGTAACGTCACAGATACGAATTCCCCCTCACCCCCCGCACTTTAAAGTTAAAATTGTTTCTTCGATTTCATTTGACAAACGCCTAAAATAAAACACAAAATATGCAAACATAATATTTTTCACAGACCTCACAGCCCAAAATGCTCTCCAAAAGGGGAAAATAGGGTAAGTGTTTACGAAAATAGAGGAATACATTTTTTCAACTAAAATATAAAATTAATAGGTACCATGTTGATTTCAATATGAAACGCTTAGGATTTCAAGTGAAAATATATAGACTTTTCAACAGAATAGTTGAATTTTACACACACACAAAAATAATTTTTTACTAAAAGAGATGAATTTTCCAGCTAAAAAGTCGAATGTTAAAAAAAAACAGTCTTAACAAAAAAGTCGAACCTGCAAGCCAAAAAGAGGACTTTTTTAGGTCAAAATGTTTTTATTTTAAATCAAGAACAATTGAATTCAACCAAAAAATACTACAAAAAAATTAATTTTCAACCAAGTAATTGAACTCTATCAAATTGTTAAATTTTTAAGTCAAAAAGACGAATTTTCTACACAATAATATATTTAATTTTTAACCCGGAAAGGAAAATTTGCAACAAAACAATTCAATCTTCAAACAAAAACATCAAATTTCTACCAAAAAAATGAATTTTCAAACAATAAATAAGTATTTTCAACCAGGAAGGATTTTGCGGTCAAAATAGAAAATAAATTAAATCAAATTATTGAATTTTGAAACGATAAAGGCATATTCTGTAGAAAACAGTTGAATTTTTTTGACAAATAGTTAATTTTCATACAAATAGTTCAATTTTAAACTAAAACCGATCATTTTTCAACCGGAAATGGAATACTTGAATTTGCAGTTGAAAAACTCGATTTTAAACCAAAAGAAAACTAATTTTCAACAAATTAGTTAAATTTTTAACAAAATAGTTACAATTTTAACAAAAAAATATTAATTTCCTGCCGAAAGAGATGATTTTCCAGCTAAAAAGTCGAATGTTTTAGAAAACAGTTGACTTTTAAACCCGAATTGATGAATTTCCAACCAAGAAAGATGATTTTTCAAACATATAATTGAATTTTCAATCTACAAAGATCAATTTTCAATCCAAAAAGAAGAATCATCTATCAACAACGACGAATGCTGAACAACAAAAATTTAATTTTTAACTAAAATAATGAATTTTTGAAAAAAGCATTTTTTACACAGAATTTCAACTTTCAACCAAATACTTGAATTTTCAATCAAAAAAGATTAACTCTCAACAAAAAATATAACAGTTGGTATTTCAACCAAGAGAAGATTTTAATTTTAAATCAACAACAGCCGAGTTTAAGCAAACAGATGAATTCTTAACAAAAAATGTAATAGTTAATATTTCGAACAAAAAATATTTTTATTTTAAATAAAAAAAGTTGAATTCAACCAAAAAAGATGAAATAATAACAAAATACATTAATTTTCGACTAAAAACGATTAATTTTCAGCCAATAATGGAATAATTAAATTTCCAGTTAAAAAATTAATTTGCAAACAAAAAAAAGTAATTTTTTAAAAAATAGTTCAATTTTCAACCACAAAAGTGGATCTTCAACTACTAAAATGAATTCTTAACACAGTAGTGCAAATTTCAACCAATTAGTTGAATTATTAAGCAAAAAGACTAATTTTCTACCAAAAAAGTCGAATTAGCAACAAATAACATCAATTTTCAACAAAATTGTTGAATAAAATGAATGTTTAACAAAGTATTTCAACTTTCGACCAAGTAGTTGAATTTTGAACCAAACAATATGAATTCTCCATGAAGAATTTAATATTTAAATTCTCATCTGAAAAGGATAATTTTTCAACCAAAAATAGAATAGGTAAATTTTCAGTTTAAAAAAACATAAATTTTTAAACATACAAAAAAAACAATTTTCAAGAAAATAATTGAATCCTCAACCAAATAGTAAACATTTTTACCAAAAGAGATAAATTCTGAACCAAAAATATAACAGTAGACATTTCAATTAAAAATATTAGCAAGTAAGCGAAAAGACGAAAAAAAGGGGAAGTTTCTTGAAAGCATGAGAAAAAAGAGGAATTCTTTTTAAAAAGGGGATCATAGGATAATTGGATAATAGGGGAACGAGTGTGAAGTCTGTATTTAGATGTTTTACTTGTAAAAGAAAATTACCTATTTTCATGTTTTAACCCCTCCTTACATCACAAATCTTTATAAAATCTGTTACCCCTCCCACCCCCCCTGGTAGTGTGACTTTGTTTTTGAACGGCCCATTAATTCACAATCAACCATAATGATTCACCTCTTCTGCAGAAACTCACCAAAATTCAAAAGGATAAAATAAAAAAAAATCAATCAGATATCCAACATACGTGGTCATTATCGAAAACGTGGACCACGTCTGGACGAAACTCGTTGACTGTCTCGTGCGCGACACACTGGAGCCGTGGGGTGGACCGGAAGAGGTTGGCCAAGCGAGCACATTCTACCCTTTAAAAAATATCCTCCGAAATGATCCACGAACCCTCTCGATCATGCCGCTCCTGTATTCGAGAGGCCACTGACAGAAATCGCGGTTGCCATTGCATGTCTCGAGTTTGATGTGGAAATGGGATGAGGGGGTGGAAGAGGTGGTGAAGCAAGTGAGAAAGAGAGAGCGCGAGAGGCAGAGGGGTTGAGGAGGCTCTATCGACCCGAGCCAGTTCGCCACCACAGGAAGTGCACGTATTTACAACTTTTCATGAAATACGAGATAATAAGAAACGGAAGCTGCCCTCGGATTTGACCCTGAGGGAAATTCAAAGAGTTACTCTCGAATTCGAAGAAACACTATTTGTTGAGGGTTGAAGAGGTGGCAAATATGAAGAGAGGGGGTAGAAATAAGGGTGGAAGGTCTGGTTCAGAATGTCGTTCCTGCGCAAAGGAGACTAAACTCAAAACGCGTGTTTTTTGTACAAGTAAACACATGCAGGCGCGAATCCAGAGGATTGACCTGGGGGTGGAGGCGGCGTCCGAAGATTTTATGCCATGGCTATATATGCTACGACTGATTAATTACACCAATTGCTGTATATATCATTTTATACATTTAATAATATATGTTTCTTATTATCAGTCAAATTCTGAATATACACTGGAACTTGGAGTTAAGGAATACGAGTTTACGACGTTCCGAGAATTGATGTCCTCGGCAGTTTCCGATGAGGGGAGTCTTGGGGCCGAAAGAGAGGCGGTTCTCAATAAAGTGTGACAAATAGCATGAGGGCCACACTCTAAGCGCATTAGTTACATCAGCTGTTAGCATGCGTCCAAATTCAACAGAAGTGGTTCACGCGGCCCTGCCTGTTTACGTTTGGAGTATCTGGATTTACGGTGAAGGCCACTGCACGCCATACCCGAAACCGTGCGTAATTCCGAGTTCCAGGGTAAATGTTTCAGGGTGACCTCTAAATACAAAAACATGTGTCTGGTCATTTCCCTGTTACCAAACATTTTTCCGAGTCATAAAAATTTTAAAATTTAAACTTTCATACCTGAAAATAGTTCACATAGTTCAATTTAAATGTGGGATACTTAAATGCAAAGTCAAAGCATTTAAAGGATTCCTCTTAAGTATTTAAATAAAAATTGAATAATTTTTCATTCCTTAATTCATCAAATTTTATAAGACTTTTCGAAATTAGAGGTATTTTTTTGTCTGAAAAAAGCTTAGGTTCTTTCTTTGAAACATCTTTAGGTTCAAGAGATTGGATTTAATAATATTTTTAATATTTCAAGGACTTTCCAGAGATTCAAGATAAATATTGCAAAGAATTTCGTAAACTTCAAAAGGATTTAAAAATATTTCATGGGATTTAGAAGGTTTTAGGGTATTTTATTGATTTCAAGGGACTTCAGAAAATGTTAAACATTTCAAAGGATTTTTTTTCTTGATTGTAGGTAATTTTTAATGGATTTAAATAGATATGAAAAAATGTTCAAACATTTTCTAATATCTCTATAAATTTCAAATAATTTCGCAATGAACTAAAGGATTTTGTAGAATTTCAAAGATTTAAAAAATTTTATATTTATTTAGGTTAATATACGGTTTTAAAGAATGTCCTTGAATTTCGAAAGATTTGGAAGGATTTCATAGGACTTATAAGGTTTCAGCATATTGAAAAAGATTCAAAGGGATTTCAGTGGATTTCCAAGATTTAAAAATATTTAACGGATTTTTAAGGAATTTTATCACATTTTCGAGGATTTCCGTCATTCTCAGGGATTTTAAATTCTGAGATGAGGATCGTATAAAAATTATGAGCTTTAATTTATAATTATAATTTATTTATTTATTTAATTAATTAAATAATATAATTATAAGATAAATTATAAAAATGATATATATCATTATCTAACTTTTTTCAACAATTATAATGTTTATAATATTTATAATTTTTCTAAACAATAATGTAACAACAATCAAACATAAATGACAACTAACAAACGTTCTAAAAAGTTCATGGAATAGAAATAATTTTTAAATACCACGGATCCCCTAAGTTTTTTATACAACTATGAGTTAGTTTTAAATAGATATCCAAAAATCCAAGTCTTTAATTATGCACATGCTTGTTTGGTATATAGTAAGCATAGAGGGGACAATAACAATGCATAAATTAGAGTTTTTACACTATTTAAAAATTATTTGTGCTCCATGAACTTTGAAGAAATTTGTTAGTTGTTATTTATGTTTGATTATTATTGCATTATTGTTGCATTATTATTTAAAGAAATTATAAATATTATAAGCATTATAATTGTTTAAATAATTTTTTTTGCGTGATTAAAAAACTCCTAGAGATATGGCTGAGACGAATTCAACGATACCCTTAGTTTTTGTATAGGACTATTACTTTTTTTTAAATAAATGTCCAAAAATGCAAATCTATATGCACATGCTTTTTTGGTATTTAGTGATAATGGAGAGGATAAAAACCATATTGAAGTTAGAGTTTTTACACTATTCAAATTTACTTGTATTCCATGAACTTTGAAGAACGTTTGTCAGTTGTCATTTATGTTTGATTGCTTTTGCATTATTGTTAAATAATTATAAACATTATGAACATTATAATTGTTTCAATCATTTTTTTACGTCATTAAAAAATCTTCTAGAGATATGGCTGAGATGAGTCCAACGACAGCCTTAGTTTTTTATAGGACTATTAGTTTCTTTTAAATAAATGTCAAAAAATTCAAATCTATATGCACCATGCTTTTTGGTATTTAGTAAGCATGGAGGGGATAAAAACAATATTTAAATGAGGGTTTTTACACTATTTAAAAATTATTTGTATTCCATGAAGTTTGAAAAACGTTTGTCAGTTGTCATTTATCTATGATAGTTGTTGCATTATTGTTTAGAAATTGTTCAACTTTAAACGCTGTTAGTTTGGAATGTGTTCAATGAGTAATTTAAATCTAAAATTAATTCATTCTTTAGGATCTTTTTCAATGTGGAAGTGTGCATTTTTTAACTTTTTTTTAAATTGTTCAATTTATACATTTCAATGTGAAATAGGAGAGACCACCCTACAGTAGATAATAATTAATTAAAAGCACAAATATACCTAAAATAATTAATTCTAATTTTATTTCATCAAGACATATAGTGTGCTAAATATTAATAAAATTGAACAATTTAATTTACATAGTACATACATTAGTATTTTTAATTAATGATTGTCTATTGTTGGTTCATTATCAATTGTAGGGTGGTCTCCCCTATTACATAAAAATTTTCAAACGTAAGGATTTTAAAATTAAGTGCTGAATTTTGGAACGCTTCATTAGAAATTATTGTTTTTAAGCTCCATTTTAAGGACTACATTTGAAACTTGGAATAAAAACTGAACTTATTTTCACATTGATTTAAAAAAGGAAAAAGGAATTTTCTTCACAAACCGTTTATTATTAAATCCAAGTTTTACATTAATACTTTTTAAATTCTTTGATTCTTGAACCAAATTTTAATTGTAAATTCAACCAATTTTTTGATAAAAATCTCAAAGTTAAATAAAATTACTAAATTCTGTGTGGCGCGCAAAAAAATATTGATATATTTTCGGAATTTGATTTGTGGAATATTATGACATATGGAGTATTCTCAAGTTTCAGATTGAAAAAATTCCGAGCAGAATAAATTAAATAATTTGCCAACTTAAATACCCTAGTTCTTCTCCACAATATATACATGATTATTTTTTAGGAAATATTTAAAAAATTAAGAAGACTGAAAAAAAAACGAAAAATAAAATTCCAGACACTGGACAATTTCCTGATAATAAAATTCCCGATATTATATATTTACCGAAACATAAAAATCCCGAAATATAAAATTCTCGAACCGTTTATAATATCACCAAATTGAAAAATTCCAGACAGTTTATAATATTGCGGAATTTTTAAATTCCCGAATTTAAATAATTAGGAACATTGCTTTTTATAAGTAATATTTATTTATCAAAAACACAATAAACAAATATATTTATCAAAGAACAATAACAAAATTTTCCAAACAAACTTTCCAGAATTCAATTCAGCACTAATTTATCTCGAAATTTCTTAAAAATTTCTTTTAAAATAAAAATTCTATTTTTGAGAACGTTTAAAATACTATTATTTTTTATTAATACATTTTAAAACAACATTTTTCATCAAGAAATATTTTTTTTTTCAGTTATTGTTATTTTAAATTCAAGCAATAATTTTAAAAAATTTAAACATTAAAAAATTGTCTTTGATAAAAATATTTGATTATTGTATTTTTAATAAATAATATTTATTTAAGAACAATTTTTTTAATTGCTTATATTCGGGAATTTTACAGAATGTTGCCTTGCAATTTTTAAAAACACAAATAGCACAAACATTGGCAAAATTGCAACGAGTGAAATTTGTAGAAAAAGTCGTTGATACGGGGAAACTATTTCTAGAATATACTTCCGTAAGTTAAACATAAAAAAAATGAAAATAATTTATGATGTAATCCCCCAAATTACAGTAATTTTACCTGGAACAAAATTGAGTAAAAGTATGATAAGTTTCTGCAGAAATTGCGTGAAAACGAATGGGCTGAAAAACAGGTGTGGTCTCTCATTACGCCTTTTTTCAACGCGTCTTGATTGCTCATTAAATTTAAGTAATGTAAAAGGCACGTTTTCTTTGATTTTAAATGCGTACATCGAGTATAAAAAAAAATTATATAAAAATATAAAAATAAAATAAATATTTTTTAAAATATTAAAATTATGACTCCTTATTTGCAAATATGTAATTTTCATATATAAAAGATGTGATCGCTGTATATACATATACGTAAAAAACATATTCAAAATTCGAATTATTTAAAAACGACAAAAATAAGAAAGTACTTTCGACAGTTTATGGAAAAACTAATATCCCGAAAAATTATAGATGATTTCCAAGAAAGCATTTTTTTATTATTTAAAAAAGGGAAATATGGCAAAACTAATAGCGTTGTTTTTATGGACCCACTTGGTGACCTAGTATAAATAAACAAATATATGGTATAGAATTTATGAGCAGAACATTTTGAAAACATGGCCTTTCAATGTAATTTTTTCCGCAGAATCGAATAGCACTATTAGTTTTTCCGTATATCGCATATTCAAACAAAATTTTCAAACAATTTAAAAATCAAATTTTTTCATCAAAATGTGGCTAAACTCAAATTAAATTGGACATAAATAAAAAATTAGGATTTCTTAAACATGGCAATGTTAGAAAGTTATTTTTTGATTAATTCGAGCGCATGAGATCTCGAAACTTTTACGATAAAAAATTATATTTTTCCCGGTTGACTATTAAGCGTTTATAATAATAATTATTTAACACTAATTGTTTTATTATATAAATTTTTGTCGAGCTGTGAACCCTCGAACGTAAATTATTGTAAAAGTGAGTTTAGACGTCACACCCCAAAATGCTCTTAAAACAGGAAAAATAGCGTGATTTTTCAAGAAAATAGGGAAATAATATGGTAATAAATCCTTTTGAGCAAAAGAGACAAATTTTTATAAAAAATGTGAATTTTCAACAAGAGTTCAGTTTTCAAGCTAAATAGTTGAATTTTTTAGATCAAATTTAACAAAAATGTTAACAAAAAAAGTTCATTTCCAATCAAGAAAGATGAATTTTCAACAAAATAGTTGCATTTTTAACAAAAAATCTTATTTTCAACCAAACAGTTTCATTTACCAAGATTAATTTTCAATTAAAAATAACAGATTTTATATCCAAAAAGTCGGACTTTTGACCAGAAAAGATGACCTTTTAACAAAATAGTTGAATTTTGAACAAAATAATTTTCAAGATGAGTTTTCTACTAAAAAATATAACTTTTTTACCAAAGAATGAATTTTCAATCCAAATGAGCAGATTTTCTATTCAAAAAGTCCAGAAAATAGACGAATTTTCAACTATACGAGATGAATTCTAAACCGTTAATACAGTAGTAGAGTTTTCAAATCAAAATAATTAACTACCCTGTAATTAAATAATAATTTTCCAGATATGTTTTTTTATCAATCTTTTCAAGTCCATGTATCATTGGAATAGTCAAATTTCCACTTAAAAAATCATCTTCAACCAAACAGTGAAATTTAAAACCAAATAGTTGAATTTTCAAGCTGAAAAGACAAATCTTTTAGAAAAGAGTTTAATTTTTAACCCAGTAAAATGAATTTTCTACCAAAAGATGGATTTTCAATCCAAAACGATGAGTTTTCTATCCGAAAAGACGAATTGTCATCAGAAAAACTGAATTTTAGACAAACAATATGACTTTTTAAGAAAATAGTTGAATTTTCAACAAAATAATGAAACTTTTAACAAAATAGTTGAATTTTCAAGCTAAAAAGACGAATCTTTTAGAAAAGAGTTTAATTTTTAACCCAGAAAGATGAATTTTCTACCAAAAGATGGATTTTCAATCCAAAAGGATGAGTTTTCTATCCAAAAAGACGAATTTTCATCGGGAAATTGAATTTTCGACAAAAAAAGATGACTCTTAGGGAAATAGTTCAATTTTCAACAAAATAATAAAAAGTTTTAACCAAATAGTCGAATTTTTAATCAAAAGAGATGAATTTTGGGCCAAAAGTACAATAGGAGATTTTTCAATCCAAAATAACGGATTTTCTATCCAGATAGAAGTCATTAGCCATTTTTGGTTGATTCTGCACAAAAATTGGACCTATTCATTGTGACATACGAAAACTGTATATTTGTTTATAAAAATTGTTTGAATAATTGTAAAACAGCAGCTATTCTTAACTAACTGCAAGTAGGCATTAATATCCCATATATTTTATATAAAAATTATGAATTTCAAACAACTAATCATTGTGAATCCCGAGAAAATGGATTTTCTTCATTAATTTGTTTAAAATATTATAAACCATTTTTTTCACACTCTAACTTACTGGAAATTATTGCTAGACATTTATTACACTGACCTAAGCTCTTATTTAGTCAATTTGGCGATCTTAAAAAAGGTACATCTGAAAAGTTAGGAAAAAAATATTGTTTATTTTGTTGTTAAATAAAAAATGTTGTTTGTTTAAAGTGAATTTTCTTTACCGACTCGTTATACCTGGAAGTCTTACGGTAATTAAAACAAAAAACCTAAATCCATTAAGAATTGGCTTATGGACAGACTTTTGTCCACAAAAAGTGCTTTTGACCACATTCTGCGATAATGACTGCATTTTTAATTTAATTATAACAATAATTTATCATTTAATTTATAAAATTAATATCATGAATATTTATTTTTCTAATACAAAACACTCATTGAAATTATGGTAAAACTTATTAGCGATAAAAAAAATACCTACTGCCGTTTGTCTGACTCGAAATACCCGTATCTACTGGAGTTGTCCCACAAGGAACCACGGGCTGAAAAGTCCCAAAATCTGAAAAATGCAAATAGTTTTTTATTTCTATTTTAGATTATAATTTATTTGATCTAACCTACCTGAATGTAAAATATTAAATCTAATTGATCCGTGTAACGGGTTTCTCACCTTTTAAACGTTTTTCAAATTTGAGCAATCCTAATTATTTCAAGAACGGAATAAATAAATCCCAGTAAAACGAAAATTCTGAAACAGAAATTATATTCAATCCATTATAAATACATTTTAAAAATAAAAACGAATCTAAAATCAATTAAATTTGAATTTTTGTAAGCTCAACCAAGGTTAAATGACAGTTCCAAAAAATGGTATTTTTTTATTCTTTATGTTTGAACATTTTTGGATGGAAATAAAAATAATCAGTGATACGCTTTTTGAGAAAATTCAATTTTTTATTTAATGACATACTAAGAAATAAAGAAAAGCTGATAAAATTATGTTGTGAATATTCGTTGAAACAATTTTTAATGTTTTTTTTTTTTAATTGAATGTGGTTATTTGTCACCCTGCGAATATTTTAAAATGAAAATGAAAATAATTGGAAGGGTGCATATTGAAAAAACTCGATTTTTGTATTTAACTACCAAGAAATTAAGAAATTTTCATAAGATTCCATAATTCATATTCATAAAAAAATCGTTTAAAAAAATGTTAAGCAATATTTACCATATAATCTTATCATAACTTCTTCATTTCTTAGTAACTAAATACAAAAATCGTGTTTTTTTAAAAAACAAACCTCTAATTATTTTCATTTTCACCTTAAAATATTTGATGAGTAACAGGAAACCGTATTAAATTTTTTAAATCTATTTAAACAAATGTTATCCAATATTTACCATATAATCTTATGAAACTTATTCATTTGTCAGTAATTATATACAAAAATTCATTTTTTTCAAAAAGAGCCCGACCGATTATTTTCGTTATACTCTTAAAATGTTCGTAGGATGCCATATTACCATAAACAATCAAAAACTCACACTGGAAGGGGATGAAAAGGATGTTACCTAAAGGTTATGTGTGGACAATGCAAGAAGCAAGAAAGGAACACGTTAAAGGTAGAGGGATGGGCGGCATGGTTATATTCCAAATTTTGAGAGCGATATATCATTGCGTTTGGACATGGTGAACACCAAAAAAACATTTCATAACCGAGGTCTGGTTTGATCACGTGGTCACCGTACAGCATGCCCTTAAAGGTTAGAATCTTGATCCTCATTTAGGAAAATCGGACATCAATAATTTGCCTCTCGAGTCGATTCACTCGAGCATAAGTAATTTAATGGCGAAGGCCGGTTCATCATTGGCGGATGGTTGTAAAGGACATGGCCATTCGTCACCGTGAAAGGAGTGCAATAGTGCAACCATGGTATATAGTGGTCGCGAAACAGAAGAGAAGGTGCAAGTTGCAAGAGCGTTTCTGACTCTGTGGGCGCTGAGGGTAGCAAGGGAATAAAGGGAATGAAGGGAATGAAGGGAATGAAGGTAAGCGAGCCAAGGGATTGCTGAGATACGCGGATCTACAGCTAAACGCGTCGGGGCAAACTGCAAGGTGCCGTGGCTTGACGCAAAGTGCAGGCAGATGCGATCGGCGATTATGCACTTACGGCGTTACCGTATATAAACGGGCCCGTATAAGACCAACAGCCTAGTACCTGTGTAGTCTGTACCCGGGTATTCCTATATAACGGCCCGACCGGGGCACGAGAGCAATGCATCTTCCACGTGACATCGGGGCCCGCACTAATCGCGCGACAATCTTCGCCGCGAGAAGAGCAAGATGCGGGAGCAACATTCAGGAGAGGGGGTAGATCACAGTACCACACTCTCTTCATTTCAAATTCAACATATCTTCAAAATCTAGATTCAGGGTGTCCAGCGACCTTGAAAACCTGGAATTCTCCTTCAATTTTTCACGAGAACCTTGAATTAATTAATTTTTTATTTTAAAACAGTTATTTCATTGAAATGCGAAAAGTAATATAAATCTTTTAGTCTATTATGGAAGAAACATCGCGTTTAGAAAAAATCTTTCTACTGAAATGTTCAAGTAAATAAAGAGATTTCTAGGCATTTTTTGTAGACTTTACCAATTACAGTCGAACCTGGACTTAGCGCCGGTTTTGGGGCTGACCTTGACGTTAAATCCAGGGACTCTGAACTATTTTGTCTCTCTCCTGTTTTATCTTTCTCCTGTTTCTCTCTCTCTGTTTTGTCATGCCTGAGTGCCGCCCCCCCCCCGTCCCGCAAACGCCTCTCACGTATCCCCACGGCGCGGCGTCAATTCTTGGAAGGGCAAAATCCAGGGGAGCTAAATCCAGGTTTCACTGTATTTTATAGATTGCAATGAACAGACTTTAATATTGTGAATAATTCTATAAGTTTTTTAGTTCGTCTCCGCTAATATAGGATGTTAAGTTATAGATTTTTTTGTGCGAGCCAACTCACAAATTATAAAAATTATTAGTTGAAAATTTCTATGTTAATTCAGTTTCAGAATTAGAGTGAACATTGGCCATATAACGGATTTTTCAAGGGTTTCGCCAGTCGGGTTTTGAGTGTACACCAGATTACAAAACATTACTAAAGATTTCAAAAGGTTTCCAAATATTTCAAAGATTTAAACAAATTTTTAAAGGATTTTGAACATTTTACAAATATTTCACGGATTTCAAAGATTTAATCAAGGCGTGTACACCAGATTTCAAAGATTTTAAAATATTTCAAAGATTTTAAAATATTTCAAAGATTTGAAAAGATTTCAAAAGGTTTCAAAACATTTTAGAAGATTTGAAAAGATTTCACTAAGATTTCAAATAATTCAACGAATAGCAAAGATTTCCGAAACAAAGATTTAAGAAAAATTTCGCAAATATTTCAGAAGATTTTTCAAAGATTTCACAAACGTTTCCCAAAGATTTCGAACATTTCATAAAGATTTCAAGGATTTCAATAATTTAAACAAGGCGTTAAAAAGAAGATTTCAAAGCTTTCGAACATTTCCAAAGATTTTAAAACTTTCAAAAGATTTTACACAGAGTACAAATATTTTAATGATTTTAAATGAATGCAAAGGATTTCACAAATATTTCGAAGATTTCATAAAGATTTCAAAAGAATTCAAGAATTCCAAAGATTGTAAACGAGTTCTAATATTTCAATGATTTCAATCGAATACGAAAGATTTCACAAATATTTTAAAGATGTTAAACTGCTTGAAACGGTTTGAACTTTGAGAAGATTTCAAAAGATTTCAGTGATTTGAAACGAACACAAAAGATTTCACAAACAAGGATTAAAGAAAGCTTTCACAAATATTTCAAAGATTTCATAAAAATTTCAAAAGATTGCAAACAATTTTACAATGCTTTTAATTATTTTAAAGATTTCAAGGATTCAAATTATTTTACCAAAATTTAAAAAGATTAGACAAAGATTTCGAACATTTCCAAAGATTTTAGAACTTTTAAAATATTTTGAAGATTTTAAAAATGTTATAATATACTAAATTTCTAAGATTTCAACAGATTTTACACAGACTAAAAATATTTTAATGAATTCAAATGAATACAAAGGACTTCACAAATATTTCATAAAAATTTCATAAAGATTTTAAAAGAACTCCAAAGATTTCAAAAAGGTATAGTACACCAAATTTTAAAGATTTCAAAACATTTCAAATATTTTTAACGATTTCAAATAATTCAATGATTCCAAACGAATACGAAATATTTCACAAATATTTCAAAGATGTTAAACTACTTCAAAAGGTTTCAACCAATTTGAAAAGATTTCAATGATTTCAAACAAACACAAATGACTTCACAAACAAAGATTAAAGAGAGCTGTCGCAAATATTTGAAAGATTTCGTAAAAATTTCAAGATTTCAAAACATTTCACAAAGATTTCAAGGATTTCAAATATTTTACAAAAATTTAAAAAGATTCTAATAGATTTCACAGAAATTTCAAGATTTCACAAAGATTTTAAGTACTTCAAGAGATTTCAACGAATTCGCAAAGATTTCAAGAATTTCATTGACGACTTATGTTCGCAAAAAATTAAGAATTGTTTTATTTATCATTCTGCTTTCTTTAAAAATTGTTGGCCTACACAAAATAAAATGTACTAGTAGTCAAGCAATCGATTTCTTGAATAAATCAAAGCAGGGAATGGTAAACGATGCTAAATCCACTTTTGACGAAATTGAGTTTTTTTTTTTTAAATCATAATTTCTCGCTTTTTTACACCTGTTGCAGTGAAAAAATTAAGGTTTTGCAATTTTTACTCTAAAATGTAGTATTTAAATGTATTCAAATGCTTAAAATTGTTTAATGATTTAAACTAGATTTTGATAAGTATTTAACAATGCGAGATATTATAATGAAAATTAAAAAATGTTGTACTAAGTGTTTCATTAGTGAAAGTTATTGATGAAGTCATTCAAAATTAATGATTTAGTCAATGAAGGCTACTGATTAGATCGTTCAAAATTGCTAATTCGGCCAGTGGACGTTACTGATTAGATCAATTCGTCTTTATTGATAGAAAATAAATCTTCTTGGTTCATAATTCGTCTGTTTGGTTTAATTCAACTATTTTGTTAAGAACTACATTGTTAGAAATTCTTTTTTGTTGTTGTTAAAGATTCATCATTATAATTAGAAATTCATCTTGAACTGCTTTGTTAAAAATTCATTATTTTGCTTAATGATGGATCATTTTAATGAAAATTCATCTGTTAATTCCAAAATTCAACTATTTGGTTGAGGAGTCAACTATTTTATTGACAATTCTATTATTTTTTGTTGGATTCCATTGTTTTTTATTTAAAATTAAAATAGTCTTCTGTTGAAATATCAACTTTTTTTATATAAAATGAAAATATTTTTTAAAACAATCAAATATTACATTTTTCGTTATTAATTAATCTTTTTTGATTAAAAATTCTACTATTTGGTTGAAAGTGTAATTACTTTGTTAAAAATTCATTTTTTTTAGATAAAGATTGATGATTTTAGTTGAAAACTCATCTCTATACTTAGAAACTTAGCTATTCTGTTGAAGATTCGTTGATTTTTTCTGTTAAAAATTAATTTTTTAACTGAAAATTTAACTATTTCATTTTTTATTGAAAATTAATATGTATAGTTGAAAATTCAACTATTTGGTTCAATTTTCATGTATTTTGTTGAAAATTCGTCCTCATTTGCAGAAAATAAATCTTCTTGTTTGAAAATTCATATTTTTGGTTAAATTTAACTATTTGTTATTTAAACTTTAATTCTTTTCTGTTTTAAACATTAACTGTTTTTTATTTAAAGTTGAAATCTTTTTTAGTTGAAATATCGAATATTAAATTTGTCTGAGAGTTCAAATCTTTTGTTTGAACATTAATATTTATTTTTTGGTAGAAATATAATCTTCTTTGCATTGTGAAAATTTAATTTTTCTGATTAAGATTCATCATTTTAGTTGAAAATTCATCCATTTGGTATAAAATTGAATTATTTTGTTGAAATTTTTTTTTCGGTTGTTGAAAATTACTTACTGTTTAGTTGAAAAGTGAACTTTTTCGTTGAAAATTCATGTATTTTGTTGAAAATTAGTCTTTTTTATAGAAAATTAATCTTTTTTGTTTAAAAATTCAACTACGTGTTTCTACCAGTGTGTTAAATTTCAACTATAGTGGTTGAAAATTTCATATTTTTGTGTGGAAAATTCAACTACTTACTTTGTTAAAAATGCATTTTTTTGTTTGAAGATTCATCATTTTAGTCTATTTCGTTTATTTTATTTATTTATGGTTTATTTCTTAATTGAAAATTTAACCGTTCCATTTTCGGTTGAAAATTGATTTTGTTTAGTTAAAATTTCAACTATATAGTTAAAAATTAATCTTCTTGAGGAAAATGCATTTATTTTGTTTGAAAATTCAACTACTTTATTGAAAGATGAACAGTTTTGTTAAAAATTCATTCTTTTGGTTGATGATTTATGATTTTAGTTGAAAATCCATCTTTTGAATGAAATTTTAATTACTTGATTGAAAGTTGAACTACATTGTTAAAAATTAATTTTTTTATTTGAAGATTCATAATTTTAGTCACTTTTGACTGAATCATATTAAAAGTGTATATTATACTTTAGACTTGGTATGAAGTACGCAGTTAGCTTATTTAGCAGAAATTAGTAATAATCCCTGGATTAGGGGAACCAATTCTCAGGCAGTCTAGGACTCAGTCCAAGACTTCTAGATTCTAGTCCCATACTAGAGTTAATTACTTTTCAACTACTTACCGTTTTCATATATTTTTCTCTGTGAAGGAATTCAACTACCAACCAATTCAAAGTTCAAATTGATCAATTTTGAGAGGATGTAGTGTCACTTTTCAAATAATATGAAAAATATTTTATTTAAGAGTATACAGTTCCTTTTATAGGTAAATAATTTGAAACAAAAAAGTTTGCTCAGTTCATACTTACTTCTTTGTGTAGTATTAATTTGAAAAGTGCGGGACCATTGATAGAGAATCCTGATTGGCGAGATGGAAGAAGTCATGGTAGGGTCGCGAGAGCCTGTCGACTGTCGGTGGTATCCAAGGTACGATATCTCGGCTTCTCGAACAAACGACAATCGTATAATTAGGTGTCCCGACGAACACTATGCACAATATCTTAAGGAAAGACACATTGGTACAGGCCATTTCACTTGGGGTGAATATATCGGCACCCATCTCGGAAGCCACAAGCACAAGATCCAAGAGGGCATTGCGCTCTGACGTTAGGAAGCGAAGTTACCTACCGTCTACACTATGTGGATTGAAATTACCGCCGATATCGGAATCCGATTGACTCTCCTCTTATCTCTCGAAGAACCAGCGTAGAGAAGTGTACTTACCGCTTGTAACATTCTTTGTACTCACCGAACACGTTACTCCTTACACCTATCTCTTGTACACTTATACAATTAGTCTTATACACTTATACAATTCACACTCCACTATCTCTACATTTACGAGTATTTCAGGGATCACAGCGCAAAAAGAGGTCAAAAAATTAGTCAAAGTAGGCGCCGCGCGTAAAAAAAATGTCTCGTAGCCTATTAAGACGTTAATTAAGTCGATCAAACATCCTATTCACATACTTTCTCTCCTTTACTCATCCTACATTCTACTCACTTCACCCTTTGCGACCCACCTTCCCCAACTACTTCCTCCTCTACTTCTTCCTCCTCCACTTCTTCCTTCTCTACTTCTTCCTTCTATACTTCTTCCTCCTCTACTTCTTCCTTCTCCTCGCTTGCCCAGCTAACACTTCCCTTCTCCAGCCCTCACTTTCCCACCCCTACTCACCGTCATTTATAATCTTTTTCCCTACTTCCTTTCACTTACACTCACTTCCACTTCCTCCCTAACTTCTCCTCACTTCCTCTAGTTTACTACACCTCATTACCCCTCACTTCCCTGCCGGTCCTCATTTTTCGTTACTTCCCTACTCCCCTTCATTTCCTCTTCTTTCCCTCCCTACAATTCCTCTTATTTGTCTGAATTTTCCCTAACTTCCCCCCTTCCCTCATTTTCCCTTATTTCACCTCCTTGCCCTTAATTTTCTCTAATTTCCCTCACTTCTCCTCCACTCACTTCCCCCACTCCTTCTCCTTAATTTACCCTCACTTCTCCTACTTCTCCTCACCTCATTTCCCTTCAGTTATGCTACTTCCCAACCTGCAATTTCCCATACTTAACCTACTTACACTTCCCCCATTCCCCTACTTTCCCTCTCTCATCCGACCGAAAGGGGTATCTACTCGGAGCTACAAAATCCTAAAAAGGGGAAGTAGGGTCCTTTTCTCTCAAAAGGGGGGGGGGATAGGGGAAAAATTTAACATTTGTTTTTACATTTAGAAAAGAAGAACCAATCTTCTTATAAGAAATCGTATAGTTTTTAAATAATGAAAATGGTATATATTTCTAAAATAAAAAAGTAACAAAAGTAAGGAAGTTGTAATTTTTCCAGAAGTAGGATTCAGAACTACACTGAGAAAAAAGATTGCTTCAATTAAAAAAATATAGTACTGAATACTTTCAATAAAAGATTTGTTGGATCGAGAAAAAAAACTTTTCTTTTCTTCAGAAATTCTGTTTTTCAACTGAAAAATTATTTTTTGTTGAAAAAAAAAATTTTGGTTAAAAAAAATAATTTTATTGAAAAAATATTTTTGGTTAAAAAAAATAATTTTCGTAAAAAAAAATGTTTTTCGAGCAAAAAAATATTTGAATGGACGTATTCAGTTCTTTTTTAGCAGAAAATTAAACTTCATGGTTGCAAATTTATCTTTTTGGTCGAAGATTCAATTATTTTGTTGAAAATTCGTATTTTTATGAATTCAACTATTTTTTATTTAAAATTGAAATCTTTTGAAGTTGAAATATCAACTATTACATTTTTGATGAAAATTAAACTGTTTTGGAGAAAATATATATCTTTCAGAAAATATTTAATCTTTTATTTCTTAAAAATTCAACTGATTGCAAATCAATCTTTTTTGTTTGAGGATTCAATTTTATGAAAATTTGTCTTTTTTGGATGATTTCAACTGTTCTCGATTTAAAATAAAAATATTTTTGGGCTTAATATCAACGATTGTATTTTTCGATGAATTCATTTTTTTCTTTTGAAAATTTATCTATTGATTTGAAGATTGCCTTTTTTGTTACAATTTTGATTGGCATACTTAGAGTTTCAAAAATCTTTTTGATTTTTCTCAACAATCTTAGCTAAATTATATTTATATAACCGTAAAAACAAATAACCAAAAATCCTAAAAAGGGGAAATATGGTAATATTTTCTCAAAAAAGGGGAAATAGGGGAAAAATTCAACATTTGTTTTTACATTTAGAAAAGAAAAAACAATATTTTTTTAAGAAATAGTATAGTTTTTAAATAATAAAAATGGTATATATTCCTAAAATATAAAAGTAACAAAAGTAAGGAAGTTGTAAATCTTCCAGAAGTAGGATTCAGAACTACACTGAGAAAAAAGATTACTTGAATTAAAAAAATATAGTAATGAATATTTTAAATAAAAGATTTGTTTTATGAAAATGAAATAATTTTCGTTAAAAAAAATGTTTTTTGATCAAAAAAATATTTGATTGGAGGTATTCAGTACTTTTTTGGCAGAAAATTAAACTTCATGGTTTAAAATTTATATTTTTGATCGAAGATTCAATTATTTTGTTGAAAATTCGTATTTCTATGCATTCAACTATACTTTATTTAAAATTAAAACCTTTTGAAGTTGAAATATCAACCATTACATTTTTATTGAAAATTCATATTTTCGGGTTGAAAATTAAACTGTTTTGTAGAAATTATATATCTTTTAGAAAATATCTAATCTTTTATTTCTTAATAAAGACGTACCTAAGATTTTCAAAAATCTTTTTGATTTTTCTCAAGAATCTTGGATAAATTATATTTACATAACCATAAAAACAAATAACCAAAAACCCTAAAAAATTAATAGTTATTCAAAAATTTTATTTGACATTAAAAATTATTTTTAAATAACTTGATAAATGGATTAATAAATAATTAAGGAAGAAAAAAGAGCGGTTTAAATCGGAAAAAAATTAAATTGTAGAAACGGGCAGCTGCGATGGCGACTTCTATCGCGCAAAAATTTTGATACCCATCTATCGAACGAAACCTAATGTTGGCCGCACAGAGCCAGAAGCCTGTAATTTATTTTGCCGTCTACCTTTTCGACTCGAAAATAATAATTGTAATTATTGTCTCCCCTCGAATATACTTTGTTAATTATCGGCAATGCTTACTCGTGACCTTTGATAACGCAATTTCGCTTTATCCTTGCGCAATTCCCATTTCAGTCTTCACATTATGTCCGACTGAATGTTCATTAAGGTAGCAAATAGAAACGCTATGACCTTTCGCATTCACCTTTTATAGTAAAGATTTTTTCTCCTGTCTATTATATATTTTAATCCAATGAATAATAATTATAGTATTTTATTGCTTCATTAGGTTAGTCAATTTATTGATGAAATCTTTTTTTTTACTTTATTATTAATTTTTTCCCTTATATATATAATAAATATTTGATTAGCCTTCACAGTTCAAAATGCTCTCAGAAGAGTGAAAATAGGATGATTTTTCATGACAAATTCTTTTAAATAAAATTATTATAAAGGTGTCATCAAAAATAGTTGAATTTTTAACCAAAAAAAAAAGGTTAATTTTTCACTAAAACCCGAAAAGATGAATTTTTAACCATGGAAGATGATTTTTCAACGATATAGTTTAATTTTCAACAAACAAAAGAAAATAATTTGAGACCAAACAGTTGCATTCACAACGAAATAGTTGAATTTTCAAGTAAAAGAAATGAATTTTCAACAAAAAAATTTTCTACCAAAAGAGATGAAATTTCAATCCAGAAAGACAAATTTTTAAGAAAAAATGTTTTCGAACAAAAGAGATGACTTTTTTTCAAAGAAGTTGCATTTTTAACCAAATAGATCGATTTTCAACAACAACAACAAAATTGATCCTTTTTAGTTGAAATTTCAAGTAATTTGTTGAAAATTCGTCTTTATTTGTTGAAAATTAATCTTCTTGGTTCAAAATTCTTCTTGTTGATTTAAACATTCATCTCTTTGGTTAGGATCTTCATTTTTTTGTTAAAATATCAAATATTACATTTTTTGAAGATGAGGCGGCTATAACATTTTTTATTGAGAATTTGTCTTTGGAGGGTGATAATTCAATTATTTGGTGAAAAATTCAACATTTTATTGAAAATTTGCATATTTCTTTGAAAATGTAACCCTTTCTTTGAAAATTTGACTAATTTTCTGAAGATTCGTTTTTCTTTGTTTTTAAGTATCAACTATTTTATTTTAAAAAATTATCTTTTTTGTTTGAAAATTCAACTATTTTGAAAATTAGACTGAAATCTTTTTGACTTTAAACCTCAACGATTTGAATGAATTTTTTTCTTCTTTGACTAAAAAATGTTTATTTGTTGAAAATCACCTTCATGGTTGAAAATAGGTCTTTTTGGTCTTGAAATTCATCTCTTTTTGTAGAAATTTCACAATTTTTAGTAAAAATATGAACTATTACATTTTTTTTGGTTGTGGATTTTTTTTTCTTGAAAATTCTACTGTTTGGATTGAAAATAAAACTGTCTTCTAAACAATTTTTCTGTTCGGTTTTAAAATTCAACTGTTTGTTTGTAAATGAAAGAGTTGGGTTAAAAATTAATATCTTGTTGTTAAAAATTCCATAATTTGGCTGAAAATGCACTTTTTGTGTGTAGAAATTTATTCTTTTTTGTTTAAAAATTCATCTTTGTAGATAGAAAGTTAAACGATTTGGTTAAAAATTCAACTACTTTGTTGAAAATTCAATTATTATAATGAAAATTTAACTACTTTGTTTTTGGAACCAAACATTTAAATTTTCAACAAAATAATTAAACTTTCAAATTTCATTTAAAATACTAATGTATGTAAAATAATTAATTTGATTTAATTATTAATTAGGACACTATATACATTTATAAATTAAAATTAATTATTTCAGGTATATTTGTGCTTTTAATTAACGATTATCTACTGTAGGATCATTATATACTGTAGGGTGGTCTCCTCCATCAATTTCTGATCAATTGAAGTGCAGTTGGAGGATTTATGTTACAATTAATGAATTGCTGTCAAAACCTGTATAAAATATTAATTGAACTTGGTCAGAATAAATTGCGGGTTCACGTGATGAGTTGAAAACCATAATAAAAAATTTTAAGAGATCAACTAATGCGTGTGGAACACGACAACTTTTCGAGTCAGACCGTACAGTGCTATACCATACCTCCAGTGTCGAAAGCTCATTTGAATAAACGGCGAGACTGGAACTGAGCGAGCATCACTACCGTATTCACACGAGAGAGCTACCTATTTCGATCGAAACTGCGGAAAGTTCAACTATGTTCTAAAATCTTCATATAATTTATTTTTCAATGTTGATTTAATACTTTATTCTAGGAAGTATATTATTTTGTTGAAGTATCAATTATTTAATTTATAATGTATACTCACACTTTTGTCGGAAATTATTTACACGGTTACCCCGAGCGGTACCAAAAATCACTTATGACTTTGAAACACGATAACTCGATTGGAGATAAAGTTAGACATTTTATGTGAAGTCAGTTAGAAAGCATAAAAAAATTCGCGTCGAATGACGACTAGTAGAGATATTTCCGAATTTTTTAAGAGGACATATCACGTACGAAGTTGAAAACAAAAAAATTTCTTAACCTGGACTTCAACTCATGTCATGATCTAGGACATTTGCAGAAAAAATCTGAAATTTACAGAAGGAAATTCCTAAAATCTCGGCATTAATTTAAGCTGATAAAACCTGAAAAATATTTACGGGTTTTCGAGATATGACTACAAATGTCCAGGCGTGTCTGCGTCGAATTTCAGTCGCCCGGCCTCGCTGGTTACGCCGACTGAAACCCGACGCAGACACGCTTGGACATTTTGGTCATATCTGGGGAACCCGTTAAGATTTTTAAAGTTTGATTGGTTTAAATTAATTTCCAAATTTCAAAGATTCTGTCATGTAATTTTTAGATTTATTCTGTAACTTTCCTCGGTCATAACACGAGTTGAAGTCCAGGTACAAAATTTAAGAAATTCTTGACTTTTTTTTTTAACTTCTCATTTTATATCTTCTCTTCAATAAGCCAGAAATATCTCTACTGAGGATTTTTCGACGCGGAATTTCACAGGCTTTCTGACTGACTTTAAATAAAATGTCTAAATTTATTTTTGACAAGTTATTGTGTTTCAAAGTCGTCTGTGATTTTTAGTACCGTTTGCGCCAGCCATGCAGATAATTCTCGACGGAATTGTACTTTCCAACTCGCTCTTTGAAATTGAAAAATTATCTCATGAATTCGTATTTTTATTATTTAAAATATAAATGAAAAATTTAGACAATTTAAAGTAAAAATTTCAATTTTGAAATTCAAGCGATTTAAATTGGACAATTCAAAATTTTTAAGTAAAAGTTGTGTTTGCCCAACAATAGTAAGCCCTACAAATTTTAGTTCGAACGGATAATAATGGAAAAAGTAATGGAAATTTTGAAAAATTAAAAATAAATCACATTTTTATGATAAAATTTGAACATGTGCCATTAATTTCTCCAGCTCTGATCAAAGAAACATGCCATTTTTTTTAAAGAACAAAAAAGTTCCTACTTACAAAATTGTGAATTTTGCCTTCTTTGAATAAACTTTGAATTTTGCACGCTACGAAAATTTTTTTATTATATGCTAGAAAAAGAATGATATGTTCCTTTGATTCAAGGAAACGAAATTTTAAGCACATGTTCAAATTTTTTCAAAAAGTGTGCAATAAACACAATCCAAATTACTTTTTTTTTACATTTCAGAAAATTTCTAAATTGAGCACAAATTTAATGTTTCAATTTATAATTTTATATTATTATTCAAAATTTTACTTTTCAAATCCATACAAAGAACAGAATATATTATCTCATTGAATTGAAATTTGTACGAATTAAAAATATTAATATTGAAAACAGAACATTCGTAACTGAATTCAAAATGTCGAAGATTTAAAAGTGAACAATTACGCAAGTTCAAAATATTAAACATAATAAATTTCAAGGCTTTGAAATTGCAGAATTAAAAAAATTAAATTAAAATGAAAATTTTTTTTAAATAAACTTCTAAAATGAAGGATTTTAAATTTGATACTTTTCACATTGAATGCAGTAATTAAATTCAAAGCTTTTAAAATCGAAAATTTAAAAATTTTAGTATCATTTATTCACTTAAGAATTACAATTTCAAACTTAAGCCCTCTCAAATAACAATATTATACGTGAAATTATACCCTATGCAAAAAATCCCACTAAAATATACTATACAATGACAAATATTCAGTTATTTCAAAAAGGACTCTAACAATTTTTTTTTTATTGGTAAAAATATTCATTAGGGTTCCCAAAACATAATTTCGAGTAGTTTTTGTCGATGGCATAATGGTTTTTGATCTACTAGTCTTAACAAAGATGGTTATAGTCTTTGAATATGAAAAAAATCCTCTCTAGCTCTGCTGGGATTCGAACCCAGATCTACACTCTACAGATTGCCGGTCTGGTGCTCCAAGTCCAAGCCACTAAGCTACGGATAGAAACGAGATTCATAATTTTTTTCAGAGTCTCCTACAAGCAAACGACGACGACGTTACACGTCTTGTAAGAATTTATATTTCCAATCTTATTGAGAAATTGAGTTTTGATGTTATTTTGTCGACTAGCGTAGTGAAATATTTTTTTATGGATGGAATGACGGTGTTTGATCTACTACATGAGCTACGGAAGATCCTCGAGGACCAGGGTTCGTATCCCATCAGAGTTAGAGAGGAATTTTTTCACAGTTAAATACTACAGTCGAGCTCGGATATAACGCCCCCGGATATAGCCCTTCCGAGAATTGACGTCGCGCCGCATGTAGGAGTGAAAGGAGCTGCGGGAGGGTGCGGTGGTCACAGATACGTGACAAACAAAGGCATTTTCATCGGAAGCGGCACTCTTTCGAGGTTTTCCCCTACCATCGCCAGTCCGAAAACTGGCACTGTATCCGAGTTTCACTGTATAACCATTTTTGTTTAGAATAGTAGATCAAAAACCGTTATAATTCAAGCTAATTATTTCAAACCTATAAAAATCAGAGCAATTGATTATTGATGCTATCGCAACTGAAGAAAGATTCAGATTGGATACATCTTGAATCAGAGATCTACTTAATTTATTTATCTCACGTGCTGGATGCATGGCAGGTAGACAAGATCTCGGCTTGGAATATTTATGTTTTCGTCGTATCCGGACTCGGGGTCTGTAAACCCGAAGCAATCAATGTTTATGGATTTCCATCCACGCGTGCAGGCCCCCCCCCCCAACTTCCTTTAATCCCCATCACCAGCTACCACCCCCACTACCAGAAATCGCGTAGTTGGTAGTAGCAATTACGAATCGCGTGATTTGTGGCCGTAACTCGCCACGACGGCGGCGTCGTGACGCTCCCAGCTTACCTGCAGGTGGCCGGCACGAAGTTACCTTTGCCTTTGCTTTCCCGGTGCCGGTTTTTTGGTTAACGGAATATTATTTCGGGTTACCAAAGATAACGGACCGTTTTACGACCTGCCGTATTTTAGCAAACTACACTACTACAGATCGACATTTTTGGCAGCTTTGTACCACTCGCAAAAAATATTCACACGCGATCATCCATGATGAAAACGCGATCAGCCACGATTAAAGCTGAATTTCTTGCAAGAGTAAACGTCATATAAATTTTGGAATCATTTTACATTTTTGCATAAGCTTGTTCACGATTTTTTTTGACGATCGAAGATGTAAATTGAGGACGTACTTTTTGTTGAATAACTTTAAATAAATTGTTTTTAGGAGCAGGTGTATTTTTTAGGAAGCCGCACGCGAAGAAAATGCATATTTTCCGGGCCACTTTCTTTTTTTAGAAATATCTTCACGTAGCTTCAAATGAAGTATCGGCTCAAAGAGCGTTGTTATAAACAAAGATTTTGACTCACTGGAATCTATGTTCATTAGGGCGGTCCTAATTTTTTTTCTGCGAAGTTTAGTTTTATTAAAATTTATTCGAATTCATAAAAAAATCATTTTTTTCTAATGATGTTTAGAAGTTTTTGATGCCCTAGCAAGTCTATAACCTATTTCCAATAAGAAAAAAGAAGTTTATTTTTTATTTTTTTATTTAGAATCCTTATTATTAGCTCTATTGAGTTTACCCTCAACATTTCTCTTCGAAATTAGAAATAGATTAACAAATAAAAAAATTGCTTTTGGAATTTCACCCCCATGATTTTTTTAATACGATCCCAAGAAAACCCCATGAGTGCAAATTTGTTTTTGCGAGTTTTTGGCGAAAAGTTGTAAACAATAATAAATTCTTTTAAAAAATACTTTATAACAATACTTACAATAATACGTTGAACAAAAAGTGGAAAATTTCAGAAAAAACCGCAACTTTCTAGCATTATTCCAAGAGAATATTGTTATAAATAATAATCATAATAATAATAATAATGAATTGTTTAAAGAATTATTTTATTAATTTTGATTGATTTTTGCCTCGTTCTAACTGAAAAGTTGGAAAATTCGAAAAAATTCGCGACTTTTTAACTCTATTCTAAGAGAAAATTGCTATAATAAAAAATAAATTGTTTAAACAATTTATTTAAACTCTAATTATGATAAGTAGGTAATGCCTTATTTATTAAAAACAATTGTACTAAAATTAATTGCAAACAAATAATAATTAGCGCCAAAAACTCGATAATACAATTTTTCACTCATGGGGGTTTTTCGGGACCCTCATAGATTTATGATAGTGAAAATCATACAGTAATTTTTGATTCGTATTCTATCGCTAATTTTGAAGATAAATTTTGAGGATCAATTGGATGCAGACGATTCTGATTAAAATTGACAAAAACGTATTTTTTTCTTATGGGAAATACGTGTTAAACTTCATGGGGCTTGCAAAACATTGAAATGTAATTTTTTTCAGAAAAAAGACGCATTTTTTGTGTGGATTCGAACAAATTTGGGGGGATGAATATAAAAATTCGTAAAAAAAATTTTACAATGTATTGAGTCTTTAAAATATCCCCCTCCTGTACTTTCCCCCTCCTACTCTCTCTGAATTCCCCTACGTTCCCTCCTCCTTCTCACTCTCCCTCCCATCACTTCACCCTTAGCTTCCCCTCTCTTCACTGACTTGTTCCTGCTATGCTTCCCCCTTTCCTCACTTCTTCAGCTAACATTGCCCTTCCCCTACTTCCCTTCTCCAGGCATCACTTCCCCTCCCCTACTCACCCGCACAAGTCTGCTAGCCCTTCCCTCACTAACCTTCACTATCCTTCGACACTACTAATCATTTCCCCTACTTCCCCTTATTTCCCCTTTCTCCCCCTACATTTCACTCTCCTCATTTCCACTCAATTCCCTCCTCTACTCCCTCCTAATTCCCCTACTTCCCCTCTTCTTGCTGTATCCTTCCCCACTTCTTCTCCCCTCACTTCGCCCTTCGCTCCCACCCCTTCCCTAACTTCTTCCTTCACTACTTCTCCCTTTCCTCACTTGCCCAGGTAACACTCACCTTCCCCTATTTTCCTTCTCCAGTCATCACTGCCCCTCCCCTACTAACCGAACACTACCCTGATATAGCCATCCCATCACTTCCAATCATTTTCTCTACTTCCCTTTATTTCCCCTTACTCCCCTGCTTCCCTCCCCGAATTTCCTCTCAATCCTTCTCCTCTCATTTCCCCTCACTTCCCCTAATTCTCCTCCCGTTATTTCCCATCACTTCTCCTTTCCTTATTTCCCCTAATTTCCCTACTCCCCCTCCCATAACTTCTTTTCACTTCCCCTACTTTGCTTTTCCTTATTCCTCCTCACTTCCTCTTACTTTCCCTACTTCTCCACCGCTAATTTTCCCTCACTTTCCCTTTTTAAAAAGAAGGACGATATGGAAACACAATATTAAGAATTACAAATTATTTAATTGAACTACTTATTATTTTGATAATATTGTGTTGGCTAATATAAATAATTTTCAAAACTTTTTGCTTTTGAAATTATATGATTTGAAAAAAAGTAATTTAAGTTACTTTAGATAACTGTGACTTTGAAAAAAAAATTTTTTCTCAAAATCTTTTTTTTTTAGTAACTTTTCCAACGCTGAAACAATAGTAGTAAAAACAGCACCCTATCTTGTACCCTTAGTCTCGTTTATGTTCGCCTCCTCATTTCTTTTAGAGCCCTTAAAAGCATTTCCTACTTTCGTGGTAATTAGTGGTATATATATCGGTTTGGCTGTGGTGGTTTCGTATCAAAGAACACTTGCTGAAATGAGTTTGAATTGGTTCGAATTGGCCGGCACACAATAAAAAGGGTCTCCCCTTCCCAAGAAGCTGATGAAATAGTAAAAGGGAAAGATAAAAAATGTACTGTACGAATACGCGAATGAAAACAAATTTTATATTCTATTACTTACCTTTCATATCTAGTTTATTTTCAATACCTCATTAATTATTAAGCTTTTTTTAAAAATCAGACTTCCTTTTGTCGTATATATAAATCATGCAATTTCTCATTGGTAGATAATAAAAATTATTATTATACTGCATTTCTGTACCTAAATTTGTAATATCCAGAACGAATCTACTTAGGTAAATTAATTACGAGCACACATGCATGCTTTGTAATAAATTGAACTCATGAAATATAGCCTCCCAAATACTTACACGTAAATCAAAAGTAATTTCAAACATGGTAACTTCCGGCCCCAATTAAATTGGCAGAGATCCCTTCTTGCATATTATAAAATTTAATTTCGTAGATTACTATTAGTCTTAAATTATGATATAATTATGATTTTTCTTGTTAAATACTTTAAAACTGATTATTTCTATCATGAGTTCATTATAAAGTAAAATGTTTAGGGGAAGTGTAGCTCAGATGGTAACGAGCTAGTGCTGAAAATAGCTGCACTGATCACGAGAAAATTAAATTTTATGTTCCATAACCACTTCAGTGATGGCTCCAACCATTTTTTTTTTTTTTTTTCTGAGTCACTTAAATAAGTTTTCGCATGAAATTATTGAATAAGAAATTCATTCGGTTGTCATACTGAAACAAAGCAGTTAACATAATTCGATTATTCAATTTGCAAAAAGAATTTCATAAAAAGCAGTCTTATATGAGAGACTATAACTTCTGTCCTATGAGAGGTACAGTTATTTTTCTTTATTAGTTGTTAAGATAATTTAATTTAATATATCTTAATTTAATTTTAATCTAAAATTTTCAGTGTACAAGATATTATGTGAAAACTAAACCATCACTTAAAAATGTCATAACTTCTAAATTATTTACATTAGAAAATTCTTTTTTTTTTTAATTGTTGTTAAATTTGTGTAATTTTTCTGTTTTTATAACTTTCCTATAGAAAAAAGTAGCTGGGACGAAATTATCGAAAATTTGGCACTCATTGTTGTTGAATACCTGATTGGTTGCATACTGCTTAAATATGAATTTTAATTCTACAAATTAATTTCTAAGAGACCAAATTTAAATTGTAAATGATTCTTTAATCATAAAAGCAAAAATTCTGTTTTAAATTTTTACCAAAGATTAAAGATTTGAAGATTTCAATATATGTCGAAAAAGCACCTGGAGAATTTTGAAGCAATAATTTTTATTTTTGCAGGATTTTGAAAAATATTGGAAAAACTTTGAATTGTTTCAAAAGATACATTTTTTAATTTTGCAAGATTTGAAAAGGTCTTAAGAGGATACAAAGTTTTGTTAAGATTTCTAGGAAAATTTTAAATCGTTTTTTATTTTAGAAAATTGATTTTAAGAGAATATTTTTAAAGAGTTTTGAAACATTGCGAAGGATTTCCAAAATAATCAAGAACGAATCCCGAAGATTTCTAAACAATTTTAGGAATAATTCGAGACATTTTAAAATATATTTAAAAGTTTTAGAATTTTTGAAGAGATTAACAATATTTTAAAACTTTGAAAAATGTATAAAAGATTTTTTTTATTTTTTCCCAGCTTAGAAAGCCCTGAGTATCTTTCAAACTTAAGTTTTGCCTTAAATGTGGTGAAATCCTGTAAAATAAAAAAAGTTTTTTAAATTTTCTAGATACATTTTCAACATGTGTAACATCTTCAAAAATCCTTTTAAATTTTTTAAAGAAACCTGTGGAAATTATATTTATATAACTTGAAAGCAAACAAACAAAGAAACTTAAAAAGTAGTTATTAGAAATTTTTATTTTGTATTAAAAATTATTAATTTTAATGATTTTAAATTATCAAAATTCCTCGAAATCTCTTAAAATATTTTATATTATTCGGAATTTCTTTGAAATTTCTTTAAAACTTTTGAAATCCTTCAAAGTCCTTTAAAATCCCGTGAAATCATCGTAACCCCTTTATATCCATTAAAATCCATTAAAATCGCTTAAAATACTTTGAAGTCTTTGCAAATCTTTTGAAATCTCCTTAAATCTCTGCAAATCTTCAAAATCTCATTGAAATCCCCTGATATCCTTCAAAATTCGTGAAATTACATCAATGTCAGATGAAATCCTTTAAAATCCTTTGAGAACTCATAAATTATTTTTAAATTTCTTAAAATCCCTTAAACTTCTTTAAACACCTTTAAAAATAGTAAAAACCCTTGACATTGCTTAAAATCTTTAAAATCCCACTAAAATTCCTTACAATCCTTTAAAATCCGCGGAAATCCCTTAAAATCTCTAAAAATATTTTACAATTCTTGAAATTTCATAAAATATTTCGAAATCTTACGAGATCCTTTAAACTCTCTTGAAATACGTTAAAATCCCTTAAAATCCTTTAAACCTTCCAAAATATTTTGATATCCCCTGAAATCTCTTTATATCCTTTCAAATCTTCAAAATCCTTGGAAATACTTCGAAATCTAATTACTTCTTTATCGCATGAAATTTTTTGAAATGCTTTGAAATCCTTAAAATGCCTTGAAATCTCTTCAAATAATTTCAAATCACTGGAAATTTTCCAAATCATTCGCATACCTTGAAACCTCGTTAACAGTGAAAATAATTTATATATTTTTGATATACGAAGTAAGAAATATGAAACCTTACTTGAGAAGGGAGGGGGGGGGAGGAAGAGATCATAAAAATCGTATAAATCTTATCTATCTTATTACGAATCTTATCCATAATTCTTTATTTACATTTTTGGTTTCTGGGATCTGAAAATGAAAAGAGTGGGTGCATGTAACATGCAAATTCTTGAACGTTAAAATTAAAATTAAAATAATTAATGAATAATAATAATAATTAATAATCAATGGTTTAATAATTCAATTTAAATTCTTGTCCGTTTATGTGTATGTTTCTCTCGTACATCCATGCCTGCTTGCCATTGTTACCCCCCCCCCCTACCCCCATAGTATGGGACACATATAATTGATTTGTTCAAAAATGTATGCAAGTTTAAGAAAAAAATCGTGGTAATTCGTATTGTTACTGATTTAAACTCATGGAATTTCTTAATCTGGTAATGGTTCTCGGAAATTAGGGGTTTCGTAATATCGCAGCTGGTGGCGGCAATTCTCGATCGACGTCCTTTTTCTGCATAAACTATGAATTTCTTTCGGGTTTCTAATAAAAAATACGGCTTACATTTTAGTGATGGCTAACATATTTAATCGCGATGTTTACACGCAAATCTCTCTTGGTTCGTATTGTAGGATACATATACTAATTTTTTTCTAAATGTATGGAAGTTTTGAAAAAAAAGTGTGTTTCCTATTGTTACTGACTTGAGCTACATTGAATTTCTTAGGGGGTCAGTGCACTAGAAAAAACATCACGCAGGGGGGGGGGTGTTTAAAGTTCCTGAAAAATGTATCACGTATTTTGTGAATGGCCCCTAATCTGGTTATGGCTCTTGGATATTAGGGGTTTTATAATGTCCCAGCTGGTGGCGGCAATCCTCGATCGTCGACTTTTTTTGTTTAAGCTATAAATTTTTTTCCGCTTTCTTAATAAATAATACACTTTACATTTTACTTAGTGGCGATGTTCATTCATGAATCTCTCTTGAGTCGTAGTTTAGAACACATATAACCGATTTTTTCAAAAATGTGTAGAAGTTTTGAAAAAATGGTGTAATTCGTATTGTCACTGCCTTGAACTGCATTGCATTTCTTAATCTGGTAATGGTTCTCGGACATCAGGGGTTTCGTAATGTCGCAGCTGGTGCCGGCAATTCTCGATCGACGACCTTCCCTGGATCGATCGACCGATCCCGGTGGAATTGACGATAGTCGTGAAAGGTACACAGCCGATATTTCTGTTCTCAGGGACTCTCAGGTTCGTCTTCTTTCAACACAAGTCTCCTCGTCTTTTGCGATATCGTTCTACGATCATCCGTTCTCCAATCGTGTTGCACTTCCCCACTATCTCTCTAAAACTCACGCACACAGTTACACAAACTTTTATATCTTTATGAAAGATTGTGTTGATATCGATCAGACAGATCCGCTATCGCAAAATGACGTTATATCGATTAAGAGCGATTTCTATCGCACGACTTTACATTGCAGGTTATGCAAAAATTGTATCTTATTTCTCAATACTTTCATGGATACCATGTTTCCTTTTGCTAAAGTACTTCCTATTTATCCTTTTTTAAAAAAGATACAATTATTATTTTTTTATTTTACACAATTTTAAAAATTAAATGTAAAATTAATATTAATAAAACACTTTTGTAATTCATGGTATGTATCTATGTATTATCTAAAATAATATAATGAATCTTCATAAAAAAAATGAATTTTTATGTAAGAACTTTCACTTTCAAACATGTAGTTGCATTTTCAAGCGGGAAAAATAAATTATCAATAAAAATTGTAATAGTTGATACTGCAACCAAAAAGGATTTTTTAGTCAAGATAGAGTACAAATTTCAACAAAAGTTTTAATTTTTTACTAAAAACGATCAATTTTCATCAAAAAATGAAATATTTGAATCTGTATTTAAAAAAGTTGATTTTCAACTATTAAAACGAATTTTCACAAAGTAGTTCAATTGTCAACCAACTAATTAAATTATGAATCAAGAAAATTATTTTTCTGCCTATAAATACGAATTTCAACAAAATAAATGAATTTTCAACCAAATAGTTGACTTTATAACTAATGAAGATAATTTTTCTACCAAAAATGGAATAGATAAATTTCCAGTTAAAAAAATTAGGTTTTAACTAAAAAATACGAATTTTCAACAAAATAGAGGAACTTTCAACTAAAATGCTAAATCTTCACCCAAAAAAAAAAATAATTTTTAACACAGTCGTTTGATTTTCAGCCCAGTAGTTGAATTTTCAATCGAAAAAGATTAATTTTTTTTAATTGCATTCAGTTTTGTTAGAAACTGTTCAAAAATTGAAAATCTTCCTACTGTAATGATTATTAGTTTAAAATACAAGTTTTTGATGGACAACGCTAACGTATCTTAAAATTGTTAAAAAATTATGAACCTTTATAATCTAATGCTTTTTTGTTAAAAAATATGTTATGCCTTTGAAAAAAAGACGCCTAGGGGTACATCTACGATTTTATTTATTTTTATTTTTTTTAATATTAATTTCCGGTAGAAAACGCTAACAAAACTCATTTCTGGTGTAAAATTCTAACATGATCTAAAATTGTTGATTATTAGGCCGCTTGATGACGATTTTTGTTTAAAAATAGAACACTTGCGAATTCTGAAAAAAAGGACAGATATTTTCTTGTTTTTTTGGCCGTGAAATTCTTGCTCTTTCTTTTGTGATATCCTCCATTGTTTACAAACAAAAAATAAAACATTATAATAAGAAACAAAATTTTCGGCCTAAAACACGGTTAAGTCCCCATAAAACTGACTATATACTTTCCTTATTGTATAAGCAGAAACTGTAAACAAATATTGGGGGAAAAAAAAGTTGAGGCTTTCCAGAAAATACGTATTTTTTTCATCGAATTTCGAAAACATGAAAAGTAGATTTTCAGGAAAACCGCACCTTTTTATTTTTTCCAACATTTTTAGAAACTTCCTGCCGATATTAAAAAGGCATCCTATCAATTTTATCCGGAATAAGTCATTTTTGAGTCCGAGGAGAAAAAGTTCGATTTGAACTTTTTTTTTATATGTTAAGTTCAGTTGTTAACTGTTTCAATGACTACATCATTCAGTTTACAAGGCTTAATTCTAAAATCTGTTACCTAACCATTTTTCCATTATATGCCTTCATTTTTAAACGTAAATTTTGTTTTAATTGAAAGAAATTGAAAGTTCCGTTTTGAAGACTTTAAGAATTGAGAATTAAAAGCGTTTGAAATTTACAATTGTTTATAAAAAACGTTTCAAGTTGATCAACTGTAAATATAAATTAATGATTTTTTAATCTGAACTGCAGTTCACAATTAAACGCTTTTATTCAAATTAAAATCCTATTTCAATATTGTTTCAGCTTTAAATACTTAATTGTTAACCCATTCAGTTTGAAATTTTTTATTTAAAAAATTTCAAAATGGGCAATCATAAATTAAATATTCAAAACTAAACAATATTTAAAAACTGAATTGATTGAAATAGAAAGCCTTGAATGGTAAAAATTTCAGAGTGCAACATTAAAAATTTTAACGTTACAATTTTTATTGTAGCGTTAAATAACAATTGAAAATTATTAATTTGGAACGACCAAAATTAAAATAAGTAAAATAGATGTTGGTATTTAATTTTTTTTTCCAATTGTAAGAGGAACTTTTTTGGTTTTAAATTTTTATTGAGTGGAAGAATGGGAAGTATTGTATTTTAACATTTTTATCAAGCTTGAAATGGGGAAATTTTTGTTAAATTGGCAGTACATTTTATACTTTTAAGGTTTTTATTGAGTTCGAAAGGATACACTTTTTTATTGGAAGAGGATACTTTTTAACAAAATTCTATTTTAGATTTGAAAAATTTGTTACGGTTTAAATCTTTCTAGTTTTCTATAAAAAAGTGAAATTGTTCAAGGGAGCTTGGATTTATACAGAAAATTTTCTAAATAAAAATAAATATTTCATTGCGATGATTATGTCGACTTCTGGCATTGAATACATATTTTTTCCAGTTTAATGAATATACATTTATATTAAAAGAATATTTTTTTAATTTGAATAATGTTGGCATTGTGTTGATTATGATAATTGTTAGAATTAAATAAATATTTGTTTAATTTAATGAATATTCATTTATATTTAATTAATATTTCTCCAATTTAAGTCATTATTTCGTTGCAATGATTATGTCAACTTCCAGCATGCAATCAATATTTTTTTCAAGTTATTGAATAGACATTTGTATTGAAGGAATATTGTTTACATTTAAACAATTTTCTTATTCTGTTGATTATGATAATTATTAGAATGCAATAAATATTTGTTTAACTGAATGAATATTAATTGATTCTGAATAAATATTTCTTCAATTTAAGTCGTCATTTCGTTGCAACAATTATATCAACTTATAGTGTTAAATAATTTTTTTTTCAATTGAACGAATATCGATTTATCCTGAAAGAATATTTTTTAAATTTGGATAATGATTTTATTGTTATGGTTTTGACAGTTCTTAAAATGGAATAAATATTTCTTTAATTGAATGAAAATTCATTTATCTTCAGTGAATATTTTCTTGACTCAAAAAAAAAAAAATAATAATTGCTCCAGTGATGTATGAATTGTTTAATTTGAAAACATATTTATCCCTTTCAAAGAAACGATTTCATTGGGCTAAAGAAGGAGTTTTTCAGGCGCCTAAAACATATTCAATAAATCTAGGTTCCTACCTTCTAGGAAATCATTTCTTTGACTTAATATTTTTCACTTTTAATGCGAAGAAATATTTACTTATATTAAAGAAATGTCACCAAAGAAATCATTTTTTTCGAATGGATGCGTGAATCTTTGGCATCTAAACAATATTAACTTAACTGAAGTAAACAATTTCTTGGCACATAGGAAAAAAACCAAAGAAACGCATTGCCTTGAATCAAGTAAATTTTTTTTCAGTGCATAGAAAGGTATATACAAATATCAAATCATTCTATCCAAGCTGACCCTATGCATGATTTGAAATGGATTTGCTGAACAAGTTTTTAACAGCAATGATTGCCCAATGATTAACAGCAATGACAACACTGATTAATAGATAGGATGTTATTACCGCTAAAATCTCGATACACTTTTTCTCCTTACCGACAGAAGAAAACTACTAATCCAGAATTCCAATCAGTGCATAAAAAAAGTGTAGAAACAAACTCGCCGCTCGTTTCCAAGAAGTCCGCAGAGCTCGCGAATCCAGCCGCGTTTCGATCAACCGATAGTTTATTTGCGTAAATACGTCAAGTATCGAGGATGGCTTCCGCAGGCTAGCGGGAATTTCATCTCGTATTCAAGTCACGCGACATAATTGCCACTAAAGGCCCTACCGCCGTCATCTATCTATCGCGCTGCAGGTTGCTGCATAATTCCGTGAACCATCACTAAACGCTTTTTTTCGAGCTGACCTCCAGGCTTCGCGCCAGGACCTTACATTTGCCGCTGTCAGAGGCTCCGGGTATCTTCTTCTTTCCTCTAGATCTCTGGACTTTGGAACCTCTAAAGCTGAAGAGTCTGAAGACTCGAGAACTTGAGAAATCCAGGATGTAAAGGTTGAACGCAACGAACGCGACGCATACCAATAGACTCAGTCTTAAAGATCACGTACCTATTTTACGAATACGAACTCGAACGATAGAATAGAAAAGTCTTATATAGGATTCTTGGGAGGAAAACTTGGACTTTACGTTTACGTGAAGTGAAAGATTATCGGATCTTGCGAACCAATGGAAAGGACATTAGCAATTGCATGAGATCATCTGAAGCTGAATTAGTTTCAGCTTGTGTGATTCTATCAAAGAACTGTCAGATGGTTTTATACAAGAAGGATTATTCTACAAATCTGCAAGATGAGGTAATTTTATTTCAACAAAGAAAGATTTCATCTTTCAAAAGTTCTTCGGACACACCTTGCAATAGTTATAGACAATTTCATCAATTAAGTGTAGTGAAGTGAAGTCTTCTGGCGGTACATAGTTCAATTGGGGTTTAACCGCAGTGCTACAATGGACCATCCTAACAAGATAATAATAATATAGAATGATAGCATAGAAAAGTCTTATATAGGATTCTTGGGAGGAAAACTTGGACTTTACATTTACGTGAAGTGAAAGATTATTTTATCTTGAGAACCAATGGAAAGGACATTAGCAATAGCGTGGGATCACCTGAGGCTGAATTTGTTTTCGTTCGTGTGATTCTATCAAAGGACTTTGTCAAATGGTATTATAAAAGTAGGATTATTCTTTAGGATGAGATAATTGTATCTCATCAAAGAAACGTTTTATCTTTCAAAAGTTCTTCGGAAATACCTTGAACTAGTTAGAGACAATTTCATAAATTAGGGATAGTGAAGTAGAGTTGTTTGGCATATAGTACAATAGGTTTGTAACCGTATGGAAGAGTAGGTCAATAAAATTTCAAATTTTTCTATATATCTTATAGAAAATTATTCAGGAAAATAAATCACCTTGCAAGAAAGACTTGAATCCTTTTAATATGTTGGTATAAGATATTTAAAAAATCTTTCTGTACTTAGCTGGCAGGAGGCATATTTGACCATATTTGGAATTGTCATTTTCGAGTCCATTTTAAGTCCATTCAATGATATCAACCTATATCTCAGCAATTTTTAGAATGACCTGCACTTTCTGACCTACTGTTGAAAAAATATCAACCTAGTAATAAAAAGTACTTTCATAATTATAAATCAAAATCGGGAGAACCTTCTTCTTTAGACATATTATTCATTAAGTTCCAAGCTTCAATTATGAAGCAGAAACCTGCAAAGAGATTTTTTTTCATCTCAGACATTTGTGATTCGTAATATCTTGATAAAATTTCGTCCAGTTGTGCTGAATATTGTTCCAAATGTTGTGATCAAAAGCTCAGAGATTTTGTTTTTGTTGAAAATTCAGATAAATTCAAATAAACATCAAAGTTTTCATTAAAATTTCAGTCGTTTTTGACTCATTTGCCAGCATACAAAAAATTAGAATTTTTAATACTTATCACTAATACTTGAGTACCTTTATTTATTTGGTAAAAAATCAGTGGATATGACTGAAATGTGAATGACATTTAACTGATTCTAAGTGGATTTTCACAAATTGAAATCTTTAAAACTAAGTCAATTTTTTTTTTCTATTCAAATTCGAAATTAAAAGTATTAATATGGCAAGGACAGATCATTTGACAAATGGGAATATTAAATCGAAGAAAAATTATATAAAAATCTATTCATTGTTTATTTTAAATTTGCTAACGTTTTATTTTTATTTTTGTTTCAGGTAAGAATCCTCCGTTTGTTTAATGCAAGAAATCTATTCATCCTCCTCAACTGTTATCACTGGTGAGAAAATAAATATTTTCAATCACTCAGTGAAGAGAAATTTGATCATTTTTATAATGAAAAGTTATTTATATACTTCAGGATAAACAATTTTTTAAAGTAATTTTGAATTATTTCATGCGCGTTAGTTAATTTTATAAAGGGAATTCAATAGATTGGTAGTATCTTTTATGATGAACTATTAGAATATTGTAATTTTTCTTCTAAAAAGTACAAAAATTAGGATAAATTGTCAAAATTTAATATCTTGATACTTAAATTAGCAATTGAATCAAATAATTTTTTTCTTTTTTAATTGTTTATTTTCCACATACATAAGCAGAGACATAATTATATAGGAAATTCTGAATTTCGACCATCCGTTAATTATTTAATTTCCCTTGATTTAAAGTCCATTATACA
The DNA here is from genome assembly GCA_011634705.1 of Andricus grossulariae. Lineage (NCBI taxonomy): Eukaryota > Metazoa > Arthropoda > Insecta > Hymenoptera > Cynipidae > Andricus > Andricus grossulariae. The sequence goes on along the minus strand of JAABKJ010000755.1, from coordinate 55,913,154 downwards.
TCGACTGGATTTTTTCTAAATGTGATTATATTTTATAAGTAACTGACGAATAGGTATTAAATATAAAAGAATAAGAAAATTAAAAATTTGTATTCTGCTTTCACGTAAACCGAGTAGAAGTTATATATTATCTAAATGTGAAATATTATAATTAAATATGAATTAATGGAATTTCACTAAATATTCAAATTTCAAGAATTTAAGATTTTTATGAGTGAAAATATACTGGCATTGAATTGAAATTTACTCGAAATGAGTAAAAAATGACTGAAATTCTATAGAATGGTTCCAAGCGGTGTTTTTAAAATAATTAATAAATAATATTAAATAAATAATAATAAAAAATAAATCGCATAAAACTGTATCCAAATACTAAAGAATATCTAATAAGTTTAAATATAGTTATTGACCAAATAGATAATGGTTATTGCAAATTAAAATATAACATACATATAGAAAAATTTATTTTTGTTTACTCAATTATACGCAGGAAACACAAATTTGATTTAGAAATTATTGTCACAATTTTGTTCGGAAGAAATGATGTGAGAATCGTTTTCGTGTCTAGACATAAATTCCGTTACTACTTGCTGTGAGAATGAAAAGTAGGTATCATTGCGTTTCTTCGGCATTTTCACTAATTGCCAGTGGATTTTCACTGATTAATATCTTGCAAAAATAGTCGATATAATTTTATAGAGGATTTTTTTCAAGTTGGAAATTGCTCAAATATTTATAATTTTTGTTAAAATATTAACTTTTCGGAAGAATCAAAAGGCTGTTAGGATTTAACTGTGGACGAACAAACTAATTTTAATCGAATAATATTATTAAACTTACGCGATTTATTTTTATTTAAAAAAATCTGATTGGCAGCTAGTATGATTTCATATACTTAATATAATTTCATCAAAATTTCATTTTCGCCGTGATGTAACATGTATAATGATGTACACTCAGAAAAAAATTTCTTGAACAAAAAAAACTGTTTTCTTGTATATACATGACAATTTGGTTGAAACAAACAAATTTTGGTAGATTTAATGAAATATTTGATTGTCGCAGCCAAGATTTTTGGTTGAATGAAACAAATACTTCATCTACCAGAATAATTGGTTGAAATAACTAAAAAATTTCTTGGGACAACCAAATATATGTTGTTTCGTTAAAGAAAGCAGTTTTTCTAAATTTTAGTGGCGGTGATTATCGAACGGTTAAATTGATTAATATTAATCTTGGATAAAACTTGTTGAAGTTAAATATACAGTTAGGAAAATGTAAGACATTTTTTGCGACCTGTAAAGGGCAAAAACTCTCAATTTTTTAGTAATAATGTCAAAGACTGACGATTTTTTGGACTAATTTCTTTTCCTTTTAAGAAAATTTGATATTTTAATTCATTTTTTGGTAACATTGCCCAATTCTGCTGAAATAAATCATGTCATGTTTTACTTTTCTTTTACTCTGATAGATGTACTAAATGATAGTATCAATAATTATTGATTCAATTGTACTAACGACTAAAAAAATTAATTTAAAGAAGAATTTATCGAGTTTTTTCATGTTTTTAACTTAAACATTCTTAAGACTGTAATTAGAATCATTGGATCGAGTTCTTCAAGGGGTCAAACCTCAATATTAGACCTAAATTAAAAAAAATATATCGAAAAGCGTTTTAGCTTTCCAAAGAAAGGGTTTTTTGGGCGACCAAAAAATTTTTGTCAGTAGTCCGAGGGTAAAACATCTCAAAAACTGGGGTTTTCGGTCTCCTTTTTCAAGCGTCGACTGTTCCCAGAAAGCAGTCGACGTTAGGAAAAATCTGAAAAATTCACAGATATTCTCTCAATATTCTTGAATGCAATACATTTTTCAAATTTATGAAATATTGAATGGTTCACTTTTTACGGGGATTTATTTACAAATTCTTTACTTTGAGAATGAATGAAAATAGGAAGCTGTTTAATGGCTCCAAATGGGAAGTTTTGTGATGTGTTTGCAGTGTAAGATTTAAAGTTATTAAAAAAATCATTAATACGCAAGAAATATTATTTTAAATATTTCTGACTCTAATCAGTGTTGGCAAGTGGGCAAAAATATATACAGCTGGACAAGTGGTAGAAAAAGTACCCTCTTGATGACAATAACAACTCTGTTGTTAACATTAACATTCAACATCTATCCAAGGGAGTCGACTTGCTTCTAAATTTACTATTGTCATCGAAACGGTACTTTTTCTACCACTTGTCCCGCTGTGCCGTTCACGTTCCAACACTGATTAAAGTCAGAAGTATTCCAAATGATATTTCTTTCCTAGCAATGATTTTATCATAAATTTGATTATTGCACTGCACTCGCATCACAAAACTGCAGATGAAGTATTTGTAAATAAATCCCCGTAAAAAATCAATTATTAAATATTTCAGAATTTCAAAAAATGTATTGCATTAAAGTTAAAAACAATATCTGTGTATTTTTTCAGGTTTTTTCCTAACGTCGACTGCTTTGTGGGAACAGGTGAAAGTCGGCATTTGACAAAGGAGACCGGAAACCCCTGTTTTTGGGATGTTTTTCCCTCTGACTATTGACAAAAATTTTTGTAAATAAAAATGATCATATCGTTGAATTTTGAAGACTCTAAGCTTTCAGGTGCTTCTTATTAAACAATTCAGAGATTCTTTTCAGCGAGTTGCAATCAAAGGAAGTGAGAGGCCTCGATTTTTGGCCCGACTTTAATTTCCTCAGTAATAGGCACTCTAAATCAAATATGCATTCCCACCGTTTCAGCAGGGTGAATTTCATTTTTATCCCAAATTTTTTTATTCCCCTGTTCCGTGGTTATATTCTTCATTTCTGAGCATAAGCCTGGGTTAGGTGTATAATTTGCCCTTGGGCCCGTGGGTGGCTCGTCGACTCATATTCCATGGTGCAGGATTGGTTGGACGTCTGACAGTTGACGGATGACGAGGCGGCCTTTCGGTTCCCCTTTTACGCCCCCGGCGCGGTTTTAGTCAGGGCTTAGTCCCAGCGTCCATTATATCCGCCGGTCTTGCCGGCTAGAAGGGGGCATAACGGGATTATTAACTGAAATGGGCGCATAAGTCACTCGCATGCTTTTTTTCTCTCACACACCTTCCTATCTTCTCCCTCTCTTCGGAGCGAAACAAATCACGATATCGGAGAGGTCGCTCGTTCGCGAGAATCGAGATCGTCGATCCTCGCTCAAGATAGGGCCCAGCATCCGTGCCGCGCAGATGAGAATCTAGAAGCGAAGCGCGTTTTCTGCGCTTTGCGCAATTCAAGTCGAGTTTTGTGCGGCTGATCTAGCACCATCTTGAGCTACACTTGTCCGGGGCCTTATCACGACGTGCTCATCTGGTGTCTGCACTGTGCGGGAATTACTGACCGACCGCTGCCAGCGAGCTGCCTGAGCCAACTCGAACTTTACTCTAATTAGAGAAAGAGCGGTACCCACCATCTGAGACCTTATCGGCAGACACCTTGAACAGAAGAGGAAAGTGATACCAGAGACACATTAACAGTCGTTTTTTGTCACTTACTCCACACTCAATTTGCAGGAGCAAATTTATCGTTCTATTTGTGATTTATAACCCGTGCAGAAATTCCGAAAGGGTTCTAGTGGGGCTCCAACGAGTTTTGCCTATTTCTAGTAGGGTTCTAGTAGGGAAAATTAGTGGGGGCCCTATCGGTAACGTAACGCCTTTGTCGGCGTGGGCCCTACTAGATTTTCTAGTTGTGTTCTGGTAGAGGTCGCCCTGCCACAACCCTACAGCATTCAGGCGGCAATTCAAAATACGAGTGTAACTTTTTTTAAATTACTTACTTATTCAAGCATTTTGAATTATTTTATTATATTTTGATATTCGAAAAACATCACAAGGTTAATATTCAGAAACATTTTAATTTACAGAAAGATACTGTAGACTAAGAATTTAGTTTTTATTATTTTCTGAGGCCTTGTTAGAACATAAGAAATTTTAAAAACAAAAGGGAACATTAATCTTTTAATAGATTAATAGGTTTTCCTAATAGGGCCCCCATCAGTTTTTTTCTAGACTAGAAATTCTGGTAGGGGCCCTATCGAAACCCAACTTCAAATAGGGAAAGATGGGGAAATTTATGTTGTTTTTAATTGCATTTTTTTCCTTTCTCACGACATTTTTTTTTTTTTGCTTGAAAATTCAACTATTTTGTTGAACACTTGTACTTTTGATTTGAAATTTAATTTATTTTTGTTGAAATTTCATCTTCTTTTGTTAAAAATGCAAATGTCTAATAAAAAATTAACCTGTTTCGTTTGAACATTAACTTTTTTGTTGAAAATTCACATTTTGGGTTTCAAAATTAATATGCTTTGATAAAAATTCGTATTTTCTTCTCGAAAATTCAACTTTTCATGTTTAAAATTCAACTGCTTTTGGTTGAAGTTTAATCTTTCTCGTTTGTAAATTCGATTATTTGGTTGAAAATTCATCTATTTTGTGGAAAATTCGTCTTTTCGGTTGAAAATGTATGTATTTTTTTTAATCCGTCTTCTTTGGTAGCAAATCGTTTTTTTTAACGCAACTTCTTCGTTGAAAATTTATTTTTTTTAGCTAAGGATATAAATATCTTGTTGAAAATTAGCTTTTTTGGTTAAATCTTAAATTAAAATTCAGTCTTTTTGGCTTGAAAATTCAACTACTTGGTCAAAAATTAAATTATTTGGCATAAAATTCAACTTTTTTTTGTAGAAAATTCGTCTTTGTTGCTGCAAATTATTTTTTTTTTAAGAAAGTGAATCTTTTTGGTTGAAAATTCAATTATTTTGTTAAAAATTAATCCGCTTTGTAGAAATCTTGTCTTTTTGGCTTGAAAATTCAACATTTTAGATGACATTTTTTTCTTTTGTTGAAATGGCACATAATATGCGAATTGAAAGTGGTTTCATATATTTTATTACTTAATTCTGAGTTGGAACAAAGATTTTTCTAACAAAATCATATTTTTAACTTTGGTAAAGGGGAATTTTATAAAAAATTATTATTTCGTCTTTGAGATAGTCAACTTCCGTAAGGAATTAGAATTTTGATTTTAGGACAGGGAATAAAAAAAAATTTAATTCTGAATTATAACTGGGTATTTCTGTAAAAAATTTTAATTTTTACTTTAGGACATGGAGTTTCCGTAAAAAATTATAAATGGACTTGAAACAGAGTATTTTTTACATGGAACGAGAATTTCGGAAGAGAATTTTAATTCCAATTTAAAAGAAGGGAATTAAATGAAAATCCCTGTTCCATGTCAGAATTTTTACGATTTAAAAATGCCCTTTTTCAAGTTTTGGAAAAAGGGAGTTACTATATTTCTGAATTATAATAAAAAATTTTGTAAATGAATATGATGCTGACTTCGAACAGGGAATGTTATAAATGAATTTAATTTTAACTTGTCATAGCGAATTGTCTAAAAGAATTATAGTTTTGAGTTTGGACGAGAATAAATATATAAAATATAAATAATCCGGTAAATAATTATAATTTTTACTTTGGAACATATTTTTATTCTGATTTATTAAAAGGGAATATATCAAAATAATCCCTAAGGCATGTTAGAATTCTTCAAATTTTGAAAATTTCTTATTCCAAACCAGAAATTGTTTGAATTTAAGAATTATTTTCTTTTTGCAAATAAAAATTTGGCAGGATTTGAAACTTTCCTCTTCTTAATTTTACAAAAAGTGAGTTACCATATTTTTGAATCATAAAAGAAAATTTTGTAAATAAATATAATTCTAATTTGGAACATGAAATTTTTGGAAATAAATGTGATTGTGGCTTGAAACAATAGATTTCCGTAAAGAATTACAATTTCGACTTTTAGAACAGTTAATTTTCGTAGATTATTATTTTATTAGAACAGAGAAACTTCGACATTGAACCAAAATTTTAGAAAATTCTTTTAAGTCTGATTTAGAAGAAGAGAATTAAAAAAATCCCTGTTCAAATTCTCTGTTCCGGACCAGAATTGTAATTCTTATGACCAAAAATTATCTGATATTCCAACTCAGAATTTTAATTTTTTTCAAAATTCCCTATTCTAGATTAAAAATATTTAAATCTTTTCAATTTTCAAGAAATCTCTTGCAATCTTTAAAAATCTTTGAGATTATACAAATCTTTTCAACTGTTCCGAAAAGACCGGCAAAAATTAAATATTTACCAGGAAAAATAAAAAATTTACCGGGAGAAAATCGTGAAATGAAAGGGAATTTAAAATCATCCGTCGGGTAGAAATCCTGATTTTGCATGCGCACTGAAAAGATATGGAGAAGAAAATTTAATTAATTAATTGTATTCATTTAAAATTTAACTATTCCATTTTGTGTTCAAAATTGTTTTTCAGTTTGCAAATTTATGTGTTCTGTTTAAAATTCATCTTTTTCGGCAGAAAATTAATCTTCTTCATTGAAAATTCATGATTTTGGTTTAAAATTCAACTGTTTCATTGAAAACTAGTCCTTTTTTATTTAATTTTCAACTATTTTGGTAGAAAATTAATTTTCTTTTTAATGAAAATTTAACTTTATTGTTAAAAATTCTTATGTTTTTGTTGAAAACTGATGGTTTTAACTGAAAATTTAACTATTCTAATTTCAGTTGAAAATTTCTCTTCTTTAGTTAAAAATTCATGTATTTTCTTCATTCATGTTTTGCTTGAAGAAAATTAAGATTCTTGCTTGAAAATGCATGATTTTGGTTGAAAACTGAACTATTTTGTTAACATTCTACTATTTCGTTGAAATTTGAAGTATTTTGGTGAAAAATGTAACTATTTTTTTTAAACTTCATTTTTTTGTTGTTGAAAATTTCTTTTTAACTATTTGTAGTTATTTAATAAAAAAATAGTCTTTTTTAACTTTAAATGTAACTATTTCATTAGCAGTTGAAAGTTGATCTTTTTTTGTTGAAAATTCAGCTACTTAATTAAAAATTGAACTACTTTGCTAAAAATGCTGTCTTCTGGTTGAAGATATTGCAAATGGTTTGGTTGAAACTTTAACTATTTTCTTGAAATTTTATTCTTTTATTTGTGTTTAATAATTCATTTCTTGAACTAAAAATTTAACTAGTTTATATTTGGTAAAAAATGTTCTTTCTCAGTGGAAAATTCACGTATTTTGTTAAACTAAAGTTTTCTTATTAGAAACTTAAAATTCTTGCTTGAAAAATTCATTTTGGTTGAGAATTTATGTATTTTGTTGGAAATTGGTTTCTTTTTATAAAAAATTAATCTTTTTATTGAAGGTTTAACTATTCAGTTAAACAAATTTGATAAAAATTCATTTTTTAGCTGGAAATGTATAATTTTAGTAGAAAATTCATCTCTTTGTTTAAAAATTTAACTTTTTTGTTGAAAATTCGTTTTTTTTCTGGGTAAAAAATTAATTTTTTTAATTTAAAATGTAACTATTCTTTTTTTAATGGAAATTTGATCTTTTTTAGATTATAATTAAACTATTTGACTTAAAATTGTTGTATTTAGTTGAAAATTAGTTGTTTTTTTTTGTAGCAAATTACACTTCTTGGTCAGAAAATCATGCTTTTGATTGAAAATTCAACTATTAGTCATTTTTTTTTAGATGACAGTTACTCCCAGTGGGACCCTGCGGTGGTTGTTAACCTTTAGTTTTTATATATATATAATATAACTTTTTTCGACGTTCAAACTCTTATCTTAACATATATATCCCAAAATATGAAACTTAATTAGCCGTTACATAGATGGACACTAATTAAAAAACGCAATGTTTTCTTGAACTTCTTCTCAGGTTGCGATGAAAGTTCTTAATTTTTTTTTCTTGAAATTTAGCGAATGAGTAGTGCAATTTTTTTTCTTTAGCTTGACCCCAACATCAAACCCAAAAAGCTATTTCGTAACCATAAAAAGATTTTCGTGGATACCCATATTTCGGTACAAATTGTTGTTTATATTACATATGAATTAAAATATTAGTAATGGAAATTGTACCTTGTAAGATAAGTTTTAAGACCATTAAGCATACATTTTAACAATGAAAAGTTTTAATAATTTAACCCTTGGATACGAAAATGCTTTGTGTGTAGAGAATTACCCATATGAGTTAGTCTTCCACTAAGGCTATAGTATTATTGGTGTTGATCTTTCGAGATTCAGGATATTGAGCTCGAATTACTCTGTCATTAATGTCCCTTATCTTGAATTGTATACACGTGTATGCATATAGTTTCGTACAATATTGAATGGGTATTCTGCAGCAGGTCAGTACACGCTCAATGTTCGATCGCATCTGAGAACGTAAGCGACCGTTTTTTATATGTACCCATGCGTAAATGCAGGGTAAACGTCCCAGTAGTCGGGAAAATAGCGTTACCGTCATACTTAAAATGTCGTGAGCACTTATTTAAAAAAAAATTCTAACAAAGATTCATATTTTTGGACTCTCTGCTTATTTATAAAATTATTTCTGCTATCTATTTTTGAGTAAAATTCCAATTTAATAGAAAAAATGTTTTCTGGAAAAATTTAAGAAAACAAGTCAAATTGTATCTACCAGGTTATGGAGGTTAGAATTTCAAAACAATGATTACATGTAATATAACTCTTAAAAACGAACCTTCCTCACTGTTTAAAATATTATACATAATTTTATCTCAATTCGTAATAAAGAAATCAGTTATTTTTCACCATCTAGCAAAGTTTGACAAAAAAATGGGATAAAAGTTAAATTGATGTATCTAAGTCTAGGTTAGACGGTTTACGATTTCAAGACAATTTTTACATTTTTATATCGAATATACAAGCAACTTTTTTTTTAAATATTTGAAATAATAACTATTTATAAAAACTCGTAAATGATACATTTTATTTCATAAAACTTATGACTATCCTTTTTATTTATCTCCTGACATTAGTCGTCTGGCTTAAAAAGCAATGCCTACATTAAAAAAATTCTGCCAGTTTGGACAGATTAAAAATCTTTAAATAAACAATACATAAATTGAAATTGCCAAGCATTTCGAAAACTTCAAGTCTCCCACGTTTGAAAAATGCAGCTCTTTAAGTTAAAAACTTAATTAAAGTAACACACAAAATGCGCAGGTGTTAAACTAAGCTAGAAAATCGCATCAAACCGCTGCACAATGGGTAGTTTTCATTCGTTACATAATGTATTTGTGAATGGTTTGCAAAGTTTTTACATCCTGGGGTTTTGTGTGAAGGTATAACTTCAAAATAAAAATGTTCTATTTTCTGACACAGGAAACAGCACACATACTCATAGTGACATTAGAATGTATGCAGAATGCAAACATCTATTCACTTTCCATAATTATATAGTCTACTACACTATTCTTATTATAAAATAGACGAGACTGCCCAACCTCTGATACGTGTCCGGAGACCGGTATGCTTACCCTATTCCCTCGTAGGTGTGCGCGAGAAGCAGCCAGTGGGAAATAAAATTATTACTCGACTCTTTTCCGCCTTCGCGGACTGGCTCGTGCATGATAGTACGGAATGCAAAATGGTATGACGTCGAAATGTCCGCGCCCATTAACAAAACGTGTTTGCCTGTAAAAACGAAAAATTCCACATTTAAAGGTGGATTGGTATCAATATGACCCAAGATTTCATATTCTTTTGCTCTTCACATTCAAGAAAGTATATCCTTTGCTTAGTATTGGGATACAAATTTAAGAAACTTGTTTATTTTTAACAAGAAATGTTTATCAAGATATTAAAGGGTTTTAATTTTCGTTTTGTTTCCACTTATATTTGTTGCCAGTCAGTCTGTTTTCGGAACCGTACGTTCATATTGCTCTAGAATCTCAAGTTTTCCACCTGGACGTCCCAGAAATAAAATGCTTCAACAACTAACGAGGTGTTGAGTTACAATCTGAGTTCTAGTCCTGATATTCATCACATAAACTTTATAATTGCTTGTACCTATACGAACTGCTTCATTCTGTACTACTGATTGTTCTGTGGTCAAGTTAACTAACCCCTGACTTGTATAACTTGCAGTATGAGAGTTTTCACCCGGCTTCTCAGCGTTTTAGTTATTAAATTAAATATTTTCACTCCTTGAATAAAAATGATTTAGCGCTCGGATCGTGCGACTTTTTTGAATATCAATTTTTTTTTAAATGCGACTAATCTAGTTTTTCCGTTTTAATTTTTAATTTTAAGCTAAATTTCAATCGCAATGTAACATTTAAAATTAAAATTCTAAACCAGAAAAAATTGTACCATTTTAATTAAGAACATCAAAAGTTCAATCATTTCTCATTGAAGCTTTAAACCTATTTTTTTTCATTAACAGCGTTTGAAATTGATCAATTTCTAATTGTGTGAATCTGTATTCAAAGTTTTAGTTTTTTCAAATTGCAAGCCTTAACTATTGGGCATTTTTAAGTAAAAGACATTAAAAATAAATTATTTTCCAATTCAATTACAGAGTTCACACTTTGTCCCCTATTCTCCTCTTTCCCTCCTTCTTTATAAAAGAATTCCTATTTTTCCCCCTCTTTTCAAGAAACTTCCTATTTTTACCTTTTTCTCGTGCGAACTGAACTAATAGAACTCAATAAGAAAATTAAACTATTTTTGGTTGAAAGTTCATTCTTTTGGGTTGAAAATTCCTCTTTTGTAGGCCGCTCAAGTCCCCGTGTTAAAGTTCATCTTTCTTAAAAATTCATCTTCCTTGGTTTAAAATTAACTTCTTTGTTGGAAATTTAATTGTCTTATAAAAAAATCATACTTGGCAAAAATATTCAACTATTTGTTTAAAAATTCATTATTTTTTTGAAAATTCGTCTCTTGATTGAAAGTCCAATCATTTGATTGTAAATACCACTGATTTGTTAAAAATTCATCTTTTTGGATAGAAAATTGAACTATTTGATTAAAAATTCAACTACTTTGTTGAAATTTCGTTTTTTTTTTTGAAATTTCAACTACTTGATTCTGAATGCAACTATTTGGTTAAAAATTTATTTTTCTTTGTTGAAAATGATCGTTTTTGTTGATAAATCAACTTTTCAGGTTGATAATTTTACTGTGTTTTAAAGAATTCGTGTTATTGACTTGAAAATTCAACTATTTGGTTGAAGTTTAATTTTTGTTGATTCACCATTAGACCATTTAGTTGAAAATTCAACTTTGCATGTTGAAAATTTAAATATTTGGCTAACACTTCAATTACTTGATTAAAAATCCGTTTCTTCTGCTTGAAAGTTCACTTCTTTGGCGAAAATTCATCTCTTTTGGTAGAAAGTCTTTTTTGGTTGCATATGATTTTTTTGTTTGAAATTCAACTATTTGATTAAAAGATTTTTTTTTAGAAAAGTTTACTAAACCATTCGACTTTTCAACTTGAAAACTCAACTCTTCTGTTCCAAATTAGTCTTTTTTGGTTGAAATTTGAACTACATATCTTATTGAAAATGCAATACATTTCGACTTGGAATCTTAGGAATTTAAACCGTTTCATATTGAATTTAAATTTTTATCTATCTTAATTTTATTTAAAAGAATTTATTCCTCTCGTATTTCTCTCTTTTCGTGAAAAATCACCCTATTTGCCCTGTTTTGAACGCATTTTTGGCTGTGAAGTCTGAATTATTAAAAATTGAATCATTTTATATTTAAATTATACAGTCTCGAATTTGAAGCCTTATTTTGTAAGTAATTTTAAGTTTGAAGTGCTCAAAATTAATGTTCCTGAAGTTCAAAACGAATGCAAATTATACAATTTTCTCATTTCAAAATAATCCAAGTTGACAAGTTTCATAGTTGAGAAAGAAATATTTTAAACCCATGTTTGGAATGCTTCGAACTCAATGACTATTGTTGAAAAATGTTTTTAACTTTAAATTTGCTTTTGTTTGTGCAAATAATAGTTGAAATACGATAAAAATTATGTACACTATATTCTCAATCAAACAAGGTTATTATTTCAGTCATTCAGTGTCCGCTACTGTTTTTTTGCATTATCTTTAAAAATTTTATGCGGCTTTTTCGAAATTCCATGAGACCTTTTTTGTAATTGTATGCGACTAATGCGACTCTCTGTAAGCCTTTAAGTCAATCCGAGCCCTGTTTGTTAAGCAGATGAAATAAAAATAAGGCGTATAAGAAAATATTAGGTGAAATAAACATCAGCTAGAATATTAAGATTAGGTGAAACAGAAGTAATAGATAATAACAGACATTACATATCACATAAAAAAGTTATTCTCTTGTTAATCTTTGGGTTAATGATTTACTATAATTTATGAGAGTTGTATTATTGTCGATATTTTACACAAATTGAGTTTATGAAAATAGTTGTATAAGAAAATATTAGGTGAAATAAACGTCAGCTGAAGTCAAGATAATTTAAACATAAATAAGAGATAATAATAACCATTACATATAGCAGAAAAGAACATTATTCTCTCGTTAATCTTTGGGTTAATCATTGACCACAATTCCTGAGAGATGTATTATTATCGCTGTTGTACAAAAATTGAGTTTATGCTCATTTCTTGTGGAATAATAGCACAAACAGTAGTTCTAAAACCAGATCGTAGGCGAAAGTTAGTAAATCTTTTATTGCCTCTCGCCACAGTGCGTTCGTCAAGGTTGATTCGAGTCGCTTTATAAAGTACTGAGACGTGACAATTCAATGAAACTCTTAATATATTTTTTTAATTTATACGCAATACGCTGCTGATTAAGACCAACCGTTTCACGTAGAAAGAAAACTCTCGTAAAAATCATGTCACCTGACACAGTTTTGAGACTGAAAAAGACCGCGGAAAAAGTATAATCTTTTCTGCTGCAATCGAGTCGACTTTATTGAGGTCAATCAGGCATTGCTTAGGAGTGATGGAAAACTGAAAGTGGTAAATTCTTGATCCATAAATGTATTTAATCTTGTTTTTATTTTTGTTTTTGAGAGGCGCAACATTGCGCTTTATCTGCAAGAGGGAAATTAATGTAGCCTCTCGTATTATTTTTCGTATCTATAGCTGTACTGTAAAAAAAAGTATTATTTCCAGGCTAGTTTTCGGTATTGAAACAGTCCTCCAAAAATATAGTCTCGGGTGGCTCTATTCTAATGTCACTTTATTCTGATGCCAATAAACGACGTTTTAATACAACTTTTTTGGATCAAAACAGAACCAAAAGTGAGAATGAAATTTCTTTCTGTTTCAAATGTTTTCTGTTCCTTTTAAGCATCCAGTTGCAAGCAATTAAAACGATTATTTTATTAAGCATTATTTTAGTTCGCTAGTACGTACCACTTTTAAATCTGAAGTTAGCAAAGTAAAATAGTACGAACGACGGCTTCAAAACAAGACGATTTGGTATTATAACAGGATGCTAAAAAAATTAGGCTCAATTTAAATTGGACCATATTTTTTACAGTGTGATATATGAGTATTAATCCTATACATTATGGAAATTATAATCCCAGGTTTTAGTGCCTAAAGCTTGATTTAAATACTGGACATTAATCTGCGCTAAGGATGGTAGTAGGAAAACTTGGATAACAAAATTGCCAGATTGTTGCAAGCCGTATGGTTTATAATCACAAAATATAGTGCTCGCTAAATTCGGTTTGGTAAATTTATGGTGAGATAACTCGACCTTGACCGCAAGATAGATTCACGCTGAACATTCAGTAAACGTGACTCCTATGCAGGAAGTAAGATATACGGCAATCTTCCTGGGTTCGGGGCACGGAAGCCGTAAATCGGTTTGCACGAGAGATAATGATCGGTGAAAACGATGAAAACATTGAAATCATGCACTCTGCCGAAGCATTTATTTACAAACGTGCACTTTCAGAGAAATCGTGCGACGCCAATCGCCTTCCACGAATTACTTCATTTTTCAGTATTGAAAGAACTACCTCAGTTAATTTGTTTATCACAGTAGTTACGATAGGTCGATTCTCATCCTATATTGAAATTTTCAGGGATCACAGTCAGTCCTCTATTCCCCCTATTTTTTTCAAAATCCCCAATAATCCCTATATTTAAAAATTTTGTCAATTTTTTCCCTTTTTTTTTAAGTTGCGATTAATGTTTGAAGAATTGAGCAACTCGCGGCCATTAATTAATAAAATCATGAATAGCTTCGCGAAAACGATGAGAAGAAAAAAAGACAAAAGCAAATTGTCGACTATTTGCATACAAATACACTAGAAAAAAATTTTAAAAGCTTGGAAATAGATCTTTTGAAAAAAGACAAAACTCAATTTTTCCAAAATTCACTGTGCTTACATTTATTAATTATCAAGCATGTAAAATTTTTTCTAGTGTATTTGTATGAGTAGAAAAGCCTCAAATATTTAAAATAATTCTCCCGAAGTTTCTGTAGGTTTAAAAAATGTTTTTTGAAAAAGGGGGGGTCTACTGAATCTAAATTATTTTCTAGAGAACATCTATTAAAGAACTGTCAGAATTTTTGAAGACGAGGAAGACCCCGAATAACATAAAGAAAATTGAAACACACAATAATACCAAATCTATGAAAATAATAACTTTTTTTTCAAACACATTTTAATAACGCGCACTCAGGTGGCCTTAATCAATCGACATCAAATAATTTATACTTTTTTAGCATCTCACACCTTGAATACACTACTTTTCCACATAGTTCCAAATTCTGTTTTTTTTTCGACCCACCCTTGTATGTAACTGAACCACGCAGGACTGTTTTACATATACTGTGAAATACAAAAATTATGTATTAATAATATTAAATTTATATTTTGATTCAAAAATTGCATCATACAAAAATAATAAACAAGAATCGCGCGTGTGCTTCTTTTCTAGTTCAATAAAATGTATGTTTATTTTATAAAAGTGTTGCATTTATTAATTTTTGTTATCGTACTGGTGTTTTTAAAAGAAAAAAATGCTGAACTGCTGAACCACTGCGATCCCTCAATTTTCGAAAAAATAAAATAAAGTTGTGATACTACGTCTGTGTTGGTAGGAATTCAGTTTTCGATATAAGAAGCTTGTTAGTTCCTGATTGATCGATTGACACGTTGCATCGCGACGCTCTCGTTTTCGCGATATCTGAACTGGAAGGATTTTTATGACAGTTACGTTACCTAACGAAATGGAGGAAAAAGTCTGAAGTACAGCAATCTGATCTGGAGTTTATGTCGGTTTCACTATTGCCAAGAGTTTCTCGGGCGATCAAGGATGGTCAGGGTACGGATGACGCGGCAACTGGAGCGAGAGTTCTCATCGATTCACCGATACCCTCGTTCAAGCCCAGTCACCAGTGTTAGTCGTGAGCTTCTGCTCAAGCTATCTACAGCGAGCGTTTGGTAACTTTATCGCAGTTTCCCAGTAGGTTCATTAAGGCCATGTGACGAGTGGGTCACGTGACCGGCTTCCTACCTTACCGACACTTTTTTTTATTTGTAAACTTATTTTCACATGAATAGTTACATCGAGTTAAAAATTTGGGATAATAAATAAGAAGCACCAAGAAACGCGGCTCTGGTCCTGAATTTTCATAATTATGAAAAAAGCAAAAAAAATTATTTACAAAAAAAAACTTTTTTCGTAATTATAAAAATTTAGGACCAGAGCCGCGTTACTTAGTACTATTTATATATTATCCCTAATTTTCAACTCGATGTGGCTATTCGTGTGAAAATAAGCTTACAAATAAAAAAAGTGTCGGCAAGGTAGGAAGCCGGTCACGTGACCCACTCGTCACATGGCCTTAAGTCGCGTTGCTAAAGTAATGTTCAGATTTACAAATGATTAACCTCTCTAAATATGTGAAAAGTGGGTCACCGAATCAAATCAGTCTTAAGAATTCATAGTCAATTCCAAAGAAATCTAGGTTCAAAATGTTGAAAATTTTGTGAATTACTTAAAATGACTCAGCCAATATGTTTCCAGTTTGAAACTGTCCAATTTTCAAAAGGCATTTGAATTTTAAATTATTGAATTTATAAGGATTCAAATTACGAAATTTCAACTGTTAATGCATTAACAACAATGAAAATTGATCAATTTGCATTTTTGTAAAATCTGAAATTCGGTAATTTTAGAAAATTAAAATTATCAAATTCAAGCCTTGAAAATGAAACGAGTTTATAATTAGTCTTTAAAATTAAAAAATGTAAGATTAGAAGGGATTCAAACAATATTGTTTAAAAGAATTGTAGCCATTTTAAAGAATTTCATAACGAACACGTTCAATCCCACATTATTTCATATACTAAAACTAACAAATAGAAAACGTTGTATATTCTCTTCCGGCATATATTGCCGGATTATAATCTTCCATTCCTGCATATTCTGCCGGAACTGAATTTTAAACTTGTTGCAATTAACCTCGGATTTTTTGGAATTCATCATAAAATCCTTGGAATTCCAAAGAATTGAATTGCGAGTTCGGTCACGCTCGTCGCCCTTTCCAAGTTTTCGTGGGGTGATGAGTGTGTGTGTGGGGGGGGGGGGTACAGATATAGAGCTTAGAATTCTTTGGAATTCACTACGAATTATTACAAATTTCCTAAGTTTCCGCCAACAAAGAAATTATGTGAACGATAAAATATGCCCGGAATATTTTGCGGACGCACGTGCGCAATAGATCAGGCTGCTTAACTCAAAGTCGTCGCTCATTGGACAGTCTATCGAAAGAAGGACTAAAATTCACTTTCTTTCCTAGGGCAGAAAGCAAATGACGTAGCGGGAGGAAAAAGGCGTTGAAAGTCGAACTTTCAGACGGGGCGTTGTGAAAAAAGAATTTTCAAAACACAACCAAACATCAGTTCATTGAAGAAAATAGTTTTTCTATGATATTAAGAATCAAATTAATAATAATGATTATGTCATTTCAAATGAAAAACATGATTTTTGCTGTAAAAATATTTTTAATTCACAAAAAAATATTTTTCAACATTGTTTTGTGCAATTGAATTATTTATTATTGTCGCTTCTAACCAGTTTTTGAAAAATGGCTGAATTTTAATAATAACCATATAATTATATAACTATATTTCAATATCATTTACTTATTTTTAAAACTGGAAACAGTAGAGTTGTAGGGAGTGTTTTTCCCGAAAAAATAAGCCAAGGTTTATTGAAATTCCACTATTTTGTAAAAATTGGAAAAAAGCGACAGTAAGTAAAAATTCAATTACAAAATATATTGTTAAAATAATTCGTTTTTTTTGTTAGTTTTACAATTTTGTATAACAAATAATGTTTTTTCTTTCATAGGACACATGCTTGATAATATCGTTTTAGTTATTAAAATGATATAAAACTTTTTTTCAGATACCTGATTGTTGACACAACTACCTTAAGATCTTTAGTATTGAATTGTTAGAATTATTTGAATTAGTTAGAATTGAAGACTTGGAATTTGAATTGTTTGGTTTCAAATTTAAATCCTTTAAAGTTTTGCGAGTTTCTGATGATAAATTTCGGGGAAAAATAAAATATTCTACATTTCTTCTCTCAATTCTTTTGAGACCCAGAAACTTTCGATTTAGAGTTTTTTGCACAATTTGAAACGAAAATCGCTTGAAATTAAACAGACTTGAACCTAAAGGTTATTGTTTAATTTCCAATTGCTTTATCCGAATTGAAATCGTTGAAAAATATGCAATATAATAATTAGATTCAATACTTGAACAATTATAAAACTTTCAATGCTTTTCAGTCTTTCTCTTTCAATTTGAGGAATGCCGGTTGCCTAAAATAAATTTAAGCGTGTTCCGTTTTTAATAAACGCAGTTCGAAGAAGTTAAATTTGAAAGATTTTTCTGTTTGAAGGGCTAGAAATAAAAATTGTTATTTATATGATAGAAAGCTTCGAATTTGCGCAATATTAAACGTTTAGGTATTAAATCATTCACTTCGAATGTTTAATTTTCAATGTTAAACGCATGAAATTTAGAATTGTTCCATATTTGATTAATTAATTTCTAGGTTCATTTTTAATTACTTCACATAATATAAATTTTTTAGTCTAGGTTTGAATTTGAATATTTAAACAGCCGAGAAAAATCTTTGAAACCGGGTATTTTTCTGAGCCTTTAGTGGCTACCTCGAATTAATATCTTATTTTTTGCAAATCGGCGTGAGCTATTTAAAATATAAATCCGTTAGTTGCGCGTTAAATGCAAAGAATGGATAATTGCATAATTGCATAATTGCATGTAAAATCGATGGTACGTCGAACAATGGGTTCTCGGGAAATTTCTCGAATATGTGATGAAAGGATGGGAAATAAGGTAGAAAAAGCGATCAGAACTCTAACAATAAGATGCAGTAAAGGCTTGAAAATTTGGTAAACGAGTTTGTATTTGAATAGAGTAAACTTGACGCAGAAATGCCGTTTATTCGGAACGATATAAATAAATCGGATTCGTATAGAGACATAATAAGACTCAATCCAACTTACGAAGTCAGATAAAAGCTCAGTTTAATGAGTAGTAGATTTACTTTACGAAGAATGTAGGGAAATCGAAAATTATTCTTCACCTGATCTTATATTAAAAATACAATTTATAAAATTCCCTAGAATTTTGTATAAACGGAATAAAACATTAAACTTTAAACTAATTTTTTTTTTATTTCAATAAAAAAATATGATTTTTTAACATAAAGATGAATTTTTTAACAAAAAAGTTTAATTTTCAACAAAATACACTCGCACCCCGATTTCAGCAAATCCGATTTGTTTTCTCCGAGAATTCATGCCACGCTTTACTCTAACGTCCTAATTGGATAACTGCGTCGTTTTGCCTCATGTTGCGTCATATTCACTCTCAGTGTTCACACGGCCCTGATGTTTACGTTCGGAGAATCCTCATGTGATTCGAAAATCAGAACCAAAACCGTATTCAAAGCGGAGTCCGAGTGTAG
The DNA here is from genome assembly GCA_011634705.1 of Andricus grossulariae. Lineage (NCBI taxonomy): Eukaryota > Metazoa > Arthropoda > Insecta > Hymenoptera > Cynipidae > Andricus > Andricus grossulariae. The sequence continues at coordinate 55,894,213 of JAABKJ010000755.1, read as the reverse complement.
TTGAATTTTTAACTAGTGTTGAATTTTCAACCTACAAAGATAAATTTTAAACCAAATAGTCAAATTTTCAAACAAAAAAGTTGAATTTGATCCAGAAGTTGAATTTTTCAACCAAAAAAAGAATTTTCAACAAAGATTTTTCAGGCTAAAAAAAAAGTTCATCCAAATTGTTGAACGAATTTTTAACTGGAAATTAATTATTTTCAACCAAGAATGGAAAAGTTATATTTTCAACAGAAGAGATGAACCTTAAAATAAAAAATCAATAAAAAAGCTTTGTGTTTCAACTTTAACCCAAGTAGTTGAATTTTCAATTAGAAAAAAATCAATTTTTAACCAAAAATGGAATAGTTATATTTTCAGTCAAAAGACTTAATTTTCAACCAATTAAAATGAGTTTATAATATACTAATTTAATTTTCAACAAAAAAACAAAAAATTAATTCTCAATGAATGATGTAATAGTAGATATTTCAATCAAACAAATGTAATTATAAATAAAAAACAGTTGAATATCGCCAAGAACGAATTTTTAAACAAAATAGTTAAATCCTCGTCCGAAAAAGATCACTTTTCAACCAAATAGTTGCATTTTTAACCAAAAAAGTTGAAATTTCTACAAAAAGAGATTAATTTTTACACGAGAACACGAATTAAAAAAAATAGATGAAATTACATCCAAAACAGATTTCAGTTCAATTTTCAACTCCAAAATATGAAATTTCAACAAAAAAGTTAATTTCCTACCAAAATAGTTGAATTTTCTACAAAAGAGGATGAATTTTTAAATGAAATTTTTGAATTTGCAATTAAACAATAACATTTTTAGCTAAATATATAATCGCAGGAGAAAGCAACTGAAAAAATGAATATCAGGTTGGCCAAACTTCATTTTCAAAATTCCCTAACTTTTCCCTGAACAATTTTTTTCCCCCTGCCCATTAATATTCAAGGACCAAAATTTTAATCTTATAACATATCAATATAGAATATTTTATAAACGGAATAGAACAGTTCGACGTGTCCAAATTACAAGGTCACATCGAGAGACCAAATGAAAAGGTGCTAACTCGCATGGTGAACTGTTGTCGAAGCTTCAAAATCCCATAGAAATTGTATTGGGGAAATCAGCGCCCTCAGTTTTGTAGCATCTTTCTATTTGATCTCCACGGGTTAGAACCTTCTCATTTGGTTCCTGTGAGATGGAATCTTATCATTTGAACACGTCGAATTTAAACTTTAAATACATCTTTTTTAATGTATTATCATTGATCGTTATTTAAAGTGCCTATTATAGAAATTCCCTGACTTTTGCAAGACTTTTTTTCCTAATCCCAGACTTTTCTCTGACTTTTCCCTGCTTTCCAGGTTTCCCTGGCCTACGGCTACCCTGATATGTTGGAGGAAGAGATCGGTGAACGAGAGAAAATAATCGTGGATGCGGAAATTATGCGCGCCTGTACGGTCGTTCATGCGGCTCATGCATATCGTTCATTACGTTCGAACGAAAACGGTCGATGTCGGCAACGAAGTAAATAAAAAAATAAAAAATTTCCGGAGTTCGCGCAGTCCGCTGCATCCACAGCAAAAGTTGAGAAACGCCAGCATGGAAAAAAGATGCTTGCAGAGATAGGCTTTATTTTTATTTGTTGGAAAAGTTTGATCGCAAGAGCCGGGTAATTCATTATCTCACGTCAGCGACAGCAACTGTGCTGAATTTTTGTGATATATAAAGTATGGGCTGACAAGGGCTTAAGTCATCTCGAACGTTATCCAGTTTTTATCTAATTGCAAATGAAGGAGAATTTAAGTAGTTTTTCTTTTATTCTCAATTAAAATTTGTAGTTTATTATATTTTTGAACATGTACCTCCCACCATTTCAAGATTTTCTATAGGTACAAAAAAAAGTTTAATTTGAAGACTTCTAAATTTAACGATTTCAAATTCCGCTGATTGAAATATATATCCCTGATTATAAAAAAAGAATTCCTTTGATAATCTTCAATTGGATTCTTCCTGGAACGCCTATTGTTCGCGAAAATTGGTGAGAGCCATCGAAATAAAATACGTGTAGCGGAAACCTAAAATCAATAGGAGCAACGTAGCAATTCTTTCGAAATCTGAAGCTTTTCGTGAAAGCCGAAAAACCCGTTTCTATCTGAATGGTCACCAATCAGCGTCCCAAAGACCCCCAGACTCTCCCCTACCTTTGATCCCGTGACGTCCTCGTTTCAAATTTACCATCAACGCCATTGTCTCTTCAACCAATTCCCCAGTGATTAATCTAGAACGTTTTCCGCTGGAAATGGGGACAAACAGGCAAACAGGTTAGTCTCGAATTAACCAGTAGTACGACTCCGACGTGCCGATACTGATGACAACGTTGCTCATGATCTAAATTGTTTTTCATTGATTAACATTTCGACAGTCATTCATGAGGGATTCAATTTTATCTCTAAACCACAACTCAGTTTTATTGGCATCCGATTTAATTAAACCCGAATTTACTATATTTTTTTTCATAAAATGAACAATATTGCTTCATTCAGGGTGGCCGCAGGTCAGGGAAGACCTGGACATCAAGGAAAAATCGGAGAATTTTGTTGGTCAGGGAAGTCAGGGATTTGAAAAAAATAGGCAAAAGTCAGGGGATTTTTGTAAGAAGCACTTTAAGTACCTGTCAAAAATAATAAGAGTTGCCAAATAGTCCCTCTAGTCACTTTGTTTTCTAAAAATCACTTTTTATTCACTTTTCTTTCAATACATTTACCTATGGGTTGACCACTTTTCAATTGAGATCTATACCTCACCAATTCCATTTCAAATAAGGCCAAATTTCAAGAAAAGTCTAGGTCATGTTGATAATAATTTTTTATTTCTGTATATCAGTCGAGTGAAAATAAAGGGACACGCATTTCACAGTTTGAATACCAAATTTTGTTGGTTATTTTTACAATCATTTGAAGATTACTTGTGAATTTTCAAAAAAAGACAGACATTTTTTTCAAATTGCCATATTTTCCAAAAAAATTCCAAAAATTATTTTTTCCAATGTGAAGCAGTGGTTTACCAAGAACAAAAATCGAAATATACGTAGTGAATATCACCATATCTTTCTAAAAGAATTTTAAAGTGGGGTTTTCTGTCCGTTTTTGAGAATTCGCAGATAATCTTGGAAGGATTGCAACAGTTTAAAAAAAATGGATAAAATTGTGAAATACGTGTTTCTTTATTTTCACCGCAGATATCCAAATAAGCTGGATGTCTCTGCCTAATTTTAAATGGAATTAGTCACCTATTTCTCAATTTTCGTTAATTATTTTCAAATCTTTTAGGGCATCTTAAAAGTGTCCAAGCAGTTTTTAATAGATTTCAATTATTTGAAGGAATTTTAAAAATTTTAGGGTATTTTTAAAATCCCAAGAAATTTCCAAGAGCTTTAAAAAATGTCAAGGAATATCAAAAGATTTCAACGGATTTGAAATATTTTAGGGCATTCTAAAATAATCAAAGAAATTTTGAATTGATTTACGAATTGTATGGGATTTCTAAGGATTGTAAATCTTCTATGATATTTTAAGAGATTTCAAGAAATTTTCATTTGATTTCAGCAATTTTATGTGATTTCTAAGGATTTGAAATATTTTATGGTATTTAAAAAGATTCCAAGACGTTTTCAAGAGCTTTAAAAAGGTTTAAGGAATTTTAAATGATTTCAAAGGATTTTAAATATTTGAGGGTATTTAAAAAATCTCAAAGCCAATTTTCAAGAGATTACAAAATGTCAAAGGATTTCCAATGATTTTAATGTTTTTAAGAGATCTGAACAAATTTGCATGCGGTCGTAAAGAATTTACTAGAATTTCGGAAGACGTAGAAAAATTTTACAGGACCTATAATGTTTTGCGATATTTTAAAAGATTCCAAGGGATTTTATAAGGTTTCAGAGGATTTCAGGGATTTTAAAAGCTCTCAAGGCTTTCAAAGATTTGAAGAGATTTTCAATTTTTTTTCAATTTGAATTTTTGAATTCTTGGGCATTTCATCAAATTCTTTTGAATTCCTTTGAGTTTTTTTCTGAACTCGTTACATTTAAGCTTACTGAATTCAAGGAAGTTTTTCATATTTTTGAATTGTTTTAAATTCAATTGATTTTTTTTATTCACCTTGAATTTTTAAGAATTTTATTCATTTTATAAATCGAATTCTTCTTAATTTTTTTAGTTGAAAAGAACATGAGTTAGACGCTTTTGGCCAGTTTTTCGGTTTAAGTAGGTCACTTTTTTCAAGTAAATTAAGCTGTGACAGCCTTGAGAATAAGAAATAAAAAACCGACAAGTTTAAGTTTAAAATTGAATTTATAAAAGATTCTATATTAAAAATGTGACCAGATTAGAATTTTCGCGTTTAAATATTGATAGTTAGGGAAAGTGAAAAATTAGTCTAAGAAAAATCAGGGAAAAGTCAGAGAATTTTGAAAATGAAGTGACAACATGAAATTATTCTATTCAAAAACATATCACGCAAAATATTATACCGTAAAAAAAGGGTTCTGTAGTTTTTTTTATTTGAATCACATCCTTGATTGTAAAGCATGGGTTTTAAATGAAGCTAATGAATAGTGGACGACAAATCTGAAAAAGTAATCAACTTAATACATTTTTACTTAATTAATTAATCACGATATTTGAAAGTCATCTTTCTATGATAGGTACCTACTTTGGAAAAATTAGATAACTTTTGTAACTGCAAGAGTCTATAAGCTTTGGTAATCTGATTCTAGAAGTAGTAGTTATGGAATTAATCACTTTCTTTTTTTTCTAATTATTATTTTCCTTATTATTAAAAAAGTTGAACCACTACATTTAAATTTAATACGGTAGCTTAATTGGTATTACACGAATATGTGTAAACGTAATTCTCTTCTGCACCGCTGGATTAAAATTAAACTATATTAATTATTCTACTGAATTTAGTTGAAGCTCCCTTGAAGGAAAAATGATAAAAGTAAATAAAAGGAGAAAATGAAATCGGAGGTGTTTTCATATCTATATTCGAATAACTCACTTTTTAGCGTGCTTCATATAAATTAAGTTGTGCAATTTTTACCTTAAGATAAAAAACGTGTGTTGTAAAGTCATTAAAAATGCACATTAATCGCCGTAAACGATCGATGAATCTTAACTTTTCACGGAGCGATGTTATATCTTTTTTGTTTTTATCAGCAAAGAATGTGAGTTAAATGGAAGTTTTCATCGGCTATAGTGCAAAATTCTATTGGCATATTTTATGCAATTTTTTTTATTAATTTGCGACGTGAGAACATGACAAGCCGTTCGCTGGTGTAGGTGGTGATATCGGTCGATGAATCATGATGCTTACCTATAAAGCAGTTTGCCTACGTAGGCAATTCATATCACGCTTGCGCAATCACGTGTTTCTTTGAACTTTCTGCTTCATCCGTGAACCGATTCTCTGAGCATAACTCTTTTTTCCTGCCGTGCCACCTCAAACGTTTCAAAGTCACGTTAATGCTCTACTCAACTTTACTTCCAGCAAATAGTTGTTCATTCTTAGCCAAAATAGCCACATAAGGAAAAATTTGTAAATTCGAGCAGACACAAAGTATGACACTAATTAAAGAGCTCTTATGGCAAAAATGAAGATGATATATTCAGCTATGTGATAAGATTTCAGTAAAAATGAAGTCATAAGCAAATAAAAAGTTTTTACTTTCATTTTTAGTGGTTGAGATTTTGGCCACTCTTGGCAGGTTCGCCCTACAGTGGACAATCGATTCTACACCGTAAAGCAGAAAACTGCCCTTTTTTTGAAGAACACCGTTAACTCAACAAAATCGTAAAATGAGTTTTTTATATTAATGCAATCGTGAAAGAAAGATACGCCTAATTATGCAAATCTGTTTTGAGAAATTGTAATATTATAAAAAATAATTATTGCATAATTATCGGAAAACACCGCTCAAATATATTGTCGAGAATTCTTTTTAAAAAGTACCGTTAACTGAAGAAATTGTACCGTAACTTTGCGAACTAGGAAATAGACGGCTGAATACGTCACAGAAAAATGGACAAGAATACCATCAACTCGGAGATAACGGCATTAATTAAATTATTCAATGGCTTTTTGGCGCTCAGACAATTTGGAAAAGCACCGTAACGACTTCACGGCCTTCCTCCGTAATATTAAGGAGTTAGAAAATAAGTTTTTGTTTAGAGAAACGCCGTAACCAGATCAATAAAAATTATTAATTAAAAAAAAAAAATTATTAATTTCCAAGTGTTCCAAATATTGAAGTAGAAATATTATTTCAAAATAATTAAACATTAATTAACATTAATTAGCGAACAGTATATTAATCCTAAGGTGTAAATCCTTGGTGTAAAAAAGTGGCAAAGTTTCAAATAATGATTGTACTCGCCATATGATTTAAAAAAATTAAAAACAATAATTTTGTCATATATATTACTCAAATTTGACAATTTGAGCACTAAGTTCGACCCCAGGGCAATATCTAAGGAAAATGTTTTCAAAATATCTAAGTACCTAAAAATGTTAGTTATTATTCCAGAGTTATTCTAATTTGTCCAAAAAGATCAACATTTGACGATTTTGCAATATCTTTTTATAAAAGTGATATTTTTCCTTCAGCTTGGGAGTTATTAGACGCAGAATTTATTAACTTTTGTGGTATAATGGGAAAAATTTAATGGTAATATTATAAAAATTAAGGCATTTTAGCAACCGCTCCAAAAGCAGGCGGGTAGATAATTTCCGCCGGGTAAGTTGGATTTTTTACGAAAGGTTTAGGACTGATTTCCTACAGAGGATGTTATAAGACCAATTTAGATGTGTGAACATCATTGTGGAAGTCTGATATAATATCCAGCCATTTTTGTGTTAAATACATAAAAAAAGGAAAACTACCTACGATTCCAAAAAATTCAGTTTCTAGAGATTTAAGGTAAAGAGACAGTAGGAGAGACCGTGACTAAGCGCACACCTTTTGATTCCTAAAACAAATTTTTTTAATCTAATAAAAACATTCAATTTCTCTGTCAAATTTGTAATTGGAGGGCGTGCAAGGCGGGCAGAGAGTTTTCGCCCTAAGGCGCTCTTCTTTAACTTTTTTTCGGCTCTAGAGTACAAATGGCGATTTTCCGTCCGCCACGCATGAACGAAAAATCCAAGTTTCTAATGCAGTGGGTCACAAAACAATTTTTCAGAGCCTCGTAGCACCCAAGCGAGGTGCGCTTAGACTACGCGGGAAAGTGCGCACTAGGCCCCCAGTGTTATTTTGTTTGTTAGCCGAAAAAAATACACAACATTGAACGATTCGTAAGTTCATACGTAAAAAATGTTAATCTACCCTTACTTAATGTCGTTTGGCGCGTCAGCAACGTTTTCCAAAGTAGAAGCTATTGTGTCATCCCGAATGACGTGGAATATATAGTATACTTTCAAGTATGTTAAAGTAATTTATAAGTATTATAAGTGTCTTTTAAGTCTTTGACATATTTAAAAAATGCACGAAATTTTCTTTTTTTTTCTAAATTGAATTTTACGAAAAAAATGGTAACTTTTTTAATTGATAATATTTTAAGCTAAACATTTATATGGAAACTCTTTCTCGATCAAAAATGTTTCTGGGTTAAATTGACCCAGTGTGTACTCGAAGGGTTAATATAAAGAAGTGTGCACTTAGCCCAGTATTCCTTACTGTTTATTTTAAATAACAAATCGATTTCCTTATACCTTTAAGTATTTTGCAGAAAGCAAATTAAAAAATAATTAATGAACTTTTTTCTGTTGGAACATTTTGTTGGACGCCTCCAAGATTTGTGTTACACGAAAATAAAGGCCAATTCGTATTTAATTAAAAAAATATTACCCGAAAACTTTACGGAATAAGACTGTCACAAGTTTCAGAGGCACACCCATATATCATGGTTTAATTTTGGATGTAATAAATCTGAATAAGTGTTAAAAAAATGCGATATATATTTAAAAGACATAGTCTGTAATAAACAGTAAATACGTAACAACATAAATGATGTGCAAATGACCCATATGTATTTGAATTTAGAGTAAAAAAGATGGGTTACATTGGCAAAATATTTAAGTCAATCAAAAAACCAAGCCTTTTTTCAAATCAAGCAAGCGCAGGGTAGACACTGTACTGTGAAACCTGGGAAATAATAGGGTATTTTTCAGGACCGGAAAAAAACAGGAAATCGCAGTAAATTTTGTTCTAATCTGGAATTTAAAAAAATGTAGTAGAGAAACCTTTCCAATTAGGGGCCTTCCATAAATCTTGTGATTTGTTTGGGGGGAGGGGGGTTCGACAAAAGGCCACGTTGGTCTACATGGGGGGTGTGGGGGTTCCGAGTCTGAGCCACGCGGTTTTACACTTATGTTTTAAAAAAAATAAAACGCATGACCAGAAAACAGAAAAATGTTTACTGACAGCAATATTAAGTCCAAAAATATGAAAACACCAAATAAATCAATTTTAATCTAAATAGTTGATTTTTCAACCGGAAAGATTAATTCTGTACAAAAAAAAAACGAATTTTCCACAAAATACATGAATTATCAATTAGGGGCCTTTTATAAACCGAGTAGCAACCTAGGGTGGGGGGAGGGGGCGACGAGAATGTCATGGTGGACTACATGGGGAGGGGGTTCGAAAAGGGGTCAAAATTGGGCCTCGTGGTTTATGGAAGCCCCCTTACTTTAAATATCAATAAATGTAATCATTAATTAAAAAATATTTCAATATATTTTAACATTGTTGAATTTCAAATGTATCAAGTTTTTATTTCAAATGTTTCGAATTCAAAAGAGTTTCATTTTGACTGCCTTCATCTGCAATTTAATTTTACTTACTTTAAATTGAATAAGTTTCAGCTTTGAAAGTTTCAATTCTCTCGGAAATGACAACGAATTTTGTTGCATTCAGGTTACATTTTAAATAGAAAACGTAGAGCTTTGATATACAGAGTTAAAATTCGATGATAGTAAAAGTTTTATCCCATCGCTGCTTCAAATTAGGTGCTTTATGCAAACTCATAAAAAAATATTAGGTGATTTTTCATAGGGGAAATTGCCTGAGGGAAATCCCATAAAGTTAGAATACCGATGAAATTTACTCCAGGTCGATATTAAAACTGCATAAAATAAGAAATGAAGTAAAAATTTCAAATTTGCGATAAGTTATCCCCGTAACGCGTATAAAAGGGATTGAAGAGTTTAACACACCTAATTTGATTTCGATTGCAGGGTGTTTTTGCATCATAACTTGTCGCTACTCAACGTGCCCCTTAACCACGGTGGTGGCTTAGTCTTGATCAAATTCCTTCATACTTGATGTGAAAAAGTCAAGGTTTATCCTATGCTGGTAACTGCGTTTCCGATGTCATGAAATTCAATCTCAGCTTCGTCGACCCTTAGCAATTTTCTCCAATCACGCTAGCGCGTATATGTTTTTTGCACTCCCAGGCATAGCGAGCTCAAAAATAAAATAAGAAATGAGCTTTCGTGTTTCACATACACTAATAATCAAATACTATAGGTATTATATACGGCATACGCTATTATTAAAATTAATATTCCTCTATCAACTTAAAGCCACTGCTGTTTACTCTTATCTTAATTATTATTTAAATGATATTTTACGACTTCACTGTTTTTTTAAATAGTGTAGATTTTCAATCCTAATTTTTAGAGCTATTATATACATTCTGAAGCGCTACCAGAGCCCTTCAGGCTTAAACAGGGTTTCTACAGATCAACGAATTTCAGCAAGTCAGGGAATGTCATAAAAAATCTGACAGGGAATTTTCGATAAACTGAAGTTGAAGTTAATTTTATTATAATGTTGAAAATTCATCATTTTTGTTCAAAATTCATTCTTTATGGTTGAAAATTCGTCTTTTTGGGTGGGAAACTCATCTATTTGGTGTAATTGAATATTTTTTGCTTAACAATCTACACTATATTTGGTTGAAAATTAATCTGTTTTGGTTGAGGATTCAACTATATTTTGTTGAAAATTCTCATTTCTTATCAATTGGATTCGACTGTTTTTGGTTTGAAGTTAAAATCTTTCTTGGTTAAAATATCAACTATTACACTTTTTGTTGAGTTCAGTTGGAAATTTCTGTATTTTGTTGAAAATTCGTCTTTTCTGGTAGAATATTAATCTTCTTGAAGACTAATTCATCTTTCTGGTTGTGAATCAATTTATTTGGTTGAAATTAAGTTTTTTTTTTCAATTGAAAATTACCCTTTTTAACAGAAAATTTAAATATTCCATTTTTAGTCAAAAATTTATCGTTTGGATAGAAATTTAATTTTCTTGTTCGAAAATTCATTTGTTTAGTTGGAAATTAATTTGTTTAGTTCAAAATCTATTTTACTTGGTTGAAAATTAATTTTTTTACTGAAAATGTAACTATTCTATTTTAAGTTGAAAATTCATCTGTTTTAGGTGAAAATTCAACCTGTTTTATTGAAAATTCGTCTTTTTAGCAGAAAATTTATCTCATTAGTTGAAACTTAATCTTTTTGGTTCAAAATTACTTTCCTTGGTTGAAAATTAAACTATTTTGTTGAAAATTCGTGTATTTTTTGGTTGAAAATTTATTTTTCTTAGTGAAAATCTAACTATTCTATTTTTGGTTAAAAAGTGGTCTTTTTTGGGTTGAAAATTCATCTTTTGAGTTGAAAATTGAACTATTTGGTCAAAAATTCAGTTTTTTTGTTGTTTAAGATTCATCATTTTAGTTAAAAATTCATTTATTTGGTTAAAAATTGAACTACTTTGTTGAAAATTTGTTTTTTCTTAGTTGATAATTAATGTTTCAAACTGAAAATGTAACTGTTCCATTTTTCCTTTAAAATTGATCTTTTTTCGTTGAAAATTCATTTATTTTGTTCAAGTATCGCCTTTTTTGGGTTGAACATTAAATTATTTTGGCAGAAAATTCATATTTTTGGGTTGAATATTCAACTTTTTTGTTAAAAATTAATATTTTCGAGGTGATCAGGGAATTTCGAAATTATGAATTAGGGATTTTGTTTCAACCTTGTTAAACTAATCTGATTTCAGTGCATTCACCGCTAAATTAATACGGTTAGAGTAATAAACACAATAATACATCAGGAGATATGTGAGTTAAATCCATTCCCATTAAAATTAATGACTATATGAAATTAGGTTAAATCTGCAGAATGCCTCTGAGATAATGATTTAAATGGTATTTTCAGATAAGAGATTATAATGTGCGTGTGAAGTGGAAGCCCCTCTTTTCCATTAGTAGTTGCACACTGCATCGTGAGAAAATAGACCGCAGAAAAATGCAAGGTAAAAGTTACCGCTGAATAAGTTTAACGTTGGGAACACTGTTTGCACAAAAAGCGGTAAACTAGGAACTCTCTGGTCGGAAAGTTTGTCGGAAAACTTTACTAGTTGTAAAATCGAGTCGCGTGGCGTGTACTTCATATCAAAGGCCGTTCACTAGGTGTGTAGAAGGTTACGAAGCACTTTGAGAATTCACGTTACTATTAAATCCACCAGTAATGTACACAAAGACTTATCGCAATAATCCATCTTGATAGACAAGCCATGATATCCTTGTAACAAAAATATATCCTTTCACAAAAAAATGTCTACTCTGCCAATTAGCTTTAGTCAAACTAATTAAAGGTCAATGATAATAATTGAAAGGATTATGTAATTATTTAATTATTTAATAAGGAGATATACGTATCGTATAATAAATTGATCTACAAAGGTTCATTGAATTCAAATAAGAATTGAGCCGATCATAATAAATTTGTTACACATAATAGATTTTGTAATCATAGTTTTTTTTTAAATAGTATATTCGGAAATATCTGGAAGATTTACAACTTCTTAGGACCAATTGAGAATATTTTAGAAAATTTTCCATTTCGGAGTGGGTGAAAAATTCCAATTTTCTTATATTGGCCTACAATAATTTACTACGGATATACTGGAAATTAATTGTTGTTCTATCATAAAGTGTTTCTTTAGATTTACCTAGTTCCTGCTGCCACTTCTTTAGGATTGACAACTTCCTTGGGCCAACAGGAAGTATTTTAGAAAATTTGGAATTTCGAGGTGGGAGAAGAATTCCAATTTTCCTATATATTAACCTATAAAACACTATGGATCTGGAAATGTATTAATTTTTCTTATAGAAAGGTGTTTCTTTAGATTTACCCTTAGGCGTAGGAAAACATCCAATTTTTCTATATTGTTTATTGGCATATAAATCACTATCGATCTGGAAATCATTTTTTGTTTCTCTCAAAAAGTGCTTCTTTAGATTTGCCTATTTCCTATACTCTCACTTCTGGAAGATTGATAACTTTCTAGGATTAACAGGGAATATTTCAGAAAGTTTGGAATTTCATGGTTGGGAGAAAAAGTCAAATTTTCCTAAATTGTCCTATAAACCAATATCAATCTGAAAAAGTATTTGAAAAAATATTGATCTATCAAAAAGTATTGTTTTAGATTTACCTAGTTCCTACTCTCACTTCTGGAAGATTTACAACTTTCTAGCATTAACAGGGAATGTTTCAGAAATTTTGGAATTTCAGGGTGGGAGAAAAAGTCAAATTTTCCTAAATTGTGCTATAAACCGATATCGATCTGAAAAAGTATTCGAAAAAATATTGATCTATCAAAAAGTATTGCTTTAGATATACCTAGTTCCTACACCCACTTGCGGAAGATGTACAACTTTCTAGGACCAACTGGGAATGTTTTTGAAAATTTTGCATTTCAAGTTGAAAGAAGAATTCCAGTTTTCCTATATTGGCCAAATGTTTTTTAAGATTAAAAATTTAAAATTCACTGAATGAAAAATGTAAGGACTTTCTCTGAAGAACAGTAAAATCTCACTTATGTCAGTGCATATTGACCTATATTCTAATCCTCCCTAGACTAATTGTTTCTTGCAAAGAGCAATCGCGCAAACACTATAGCACTAACCAAGTCAGAATTTGGAGAACATTCATGAACCCACAGATTTCTCCGATAACCACAGGACTGGTATCAATACCATAATACTCATAATTGGTCTGCGTCGACTAAACCAAAATCAGACCTTATTGTTAGTTAGAAGCCCATGATAATTGGTATCCAAACGCCGATGTGGGTTAATGAGGTGTGTGTCTAGGACCGTGCTTGGTTTTGTCTCGCTTGCGGCGAACTGCCTCCTCAAATGCAAGTACCTACGTGTGTAGTACTTAGCACACTGCACCAGTACCCATGCCCTCAGCAGACAACTCGCGAGAAGGTACATACGTATCCACCGTATCTACCTACGTAACGAGGTGAGCCTGAATTTCAGATTCCGAATTCGAACCGTTGCTCGTTCGCTTAATCAGATTCTGTTTGGAGACGGGACACGATCGAACCCTAGGGCGGGAAAATAGAGGGTTTGGTTGGGGTGTCGTCGTCCTCTCGGGTCGTTTTCGTAATCCAACGAACAATAGGTGCTCGTAGAAATGCAAGCTCTCCATTCGTTCTCTTTTCGAAACTCAAACATCCTCAAATCGTCCTAGTCTCGTCGCCCTGTCGGCAAATAACGAGAAACAGTTTTTCTCGGTTTGTAGTGATAGGATGTTCCTCAATCCCAAACATGAAATGTCGTTTCGAATATCAAACAAGAGAAAGTATTTCTTCCATGTACTGTTATTCTTTTGTTTTACTTATAGTGTCATTTCCCGCGTGTATTCTCATTTCTTGCATGAAGTCTTTGCTTTGTGATATGTCCTCATTTTTATAGTTATTCCTATAACCAGGGATCACAGTTAATCTCCTATTTCCCTTTTCCCCTCTTCTTCTCAAAATTCCCTATAATCCCTATATTTGAGAATTGTGTTCACTTTTCCCCTTTTTTCTCTCTTTTTTTTTAAACTACGAATCAAATCAGAAAAAAAAGAAAATAAACAACACGGGAATTCTATAATAATCCAAAAATATATGCCCCCCCCCCCCCTTAAACCTCCAAGTACACTTCCCTCTCTTACTTTTCTCATATGAACTTATATGATCTATAACTTTTGTGTGCAATATTTTTAATTTGGACCAGTATTTTTTGAAATTGTTAAAATGAAAGGATTTTTCTGTTAAAAAATATGTTAGTAACTTAATTTACATTGATCTGCCCCAAAAATCCTTTTGAGATTTTCAACCAGGATGCAAAGTTAACCCCTAGGCCAAGTGCCAAATCAATATTCTTGTCTCGCAATAATTGTTGATGAAAACTTGATTAGTTTTTAACTAAATTGAAGTTGTTTTATACCTTAAATTTAAAATTTTGAAAATAAAATCTAGAAATAAAGAAAAATCATAGAAAACCTTATTCTTATTGAACATTTGATGTTTTTAGATACTCTTGCGCGGTTAAATAAAACTTTCAGATTATCTAATAAATTATTGAATATATTATACGTATTTTATTTTTGTGATTTTCGCTGAATATGAGTATTTTTAGAAAGAATTTTAATTCAGAATCATCAAATTTCGAAGAAGACTTAAAATTTCTAAAAAATTTCCCAGTTTTCAACATGTATAGGTTATTTCAGCGTTTTACAACGAAAAATGGGTATTTTTAATGATAAATAATTAGATTTCAAAGATTAAAAATTGTTCATCAATTTACGTTTGTCGGTTTTTGTAGCGTTTATTACCATTTACCATTTTGTTCTTGAGAAATAGATGAAAAAACTTTCATTCCATCGACAAAAATCAATTTCATTACCCTAGCCGACAATAACATCAAAAGGCAACTCAGATTTTACCTTATAGTGCTGTTTTACATTGAAAGTGGGTATTTTCAACAAAAAATTATAATTTGAAGAAAATTTAGAATCTTTCAACAATCTTGGATTATATTAATGTTTTTAGTCCGAAATTACTAGGTACTTTTAGTAAAAAATGATTAGTTTCAAATAAAATGATTTACTTTTTTTAAAATAATAGAATTTAAAAGCTTGAACAATTTCTGACTGTGTTACAGTGCTTTTTACCGCAAACTGTCATTTTTAATTTAAAAAAAGTATATTTCAAACATTTCAAAGAATAAGATCCACAACTTTAAAAAATGTTAGGTTATGTTAGAGCTTTACACGGAAATCGGTATTCTTAGTGAAAAATAATTAAATTTCCAAGAAAATAAAAAATTTGTGTACAGTTTGTAGGTTAAGCTAGTGGGTTTCGCCGAAAATATCTATATCATTACTCTTCAGATTATCATTCAAAGTCATTAAATTCACAATTTTTGTACAATTTTTGTTTTTGTTGACGTTTTATACCGGTGATTGGTACTTTTAATAGAAAATCATTGGATTTGAAACTAGATAATAAATTTTTGAATAATTTTAGGTTCGTGTTTTTCACCGAAAATTGGTGTTTTATAGATTTGAAAGAAGATTTACAATTTTCGAACAATTTTAGATTATATTAACATTTTTCACCGGAAATTAGTTATTTTAAACAACAATTATTTGACTTCAAAAATTAAACTTAGAATTTTGAACAACTTTAGGTGGTTATGTTAGTGTTGTTTGTCAGAAATTGGTATTTTTGAAGCAAAATGTGTATACAAGAATAATATATGTTAATTCTGAAAAGATATCAATTTTCATCAATCATCATAAAAATTGTCCTTGCTTTTCTTTTCTATTATTTCAGATAATACAGACTATGAAATACAAAAATTGTGTAATAATATTAATATTTATTTCATATGTTAATTTAATAATGGTGTGAGACAATGAGTGAAAGCAAGAGTAAATCGTTGGTAATCAATTTTGCTCTCTTTTTCAATTGCTCTCTCTCTCTCTCTCAATTTTTCATTTCTTTGGTATTATATGTTGTTGCTGATGTAACTCACTCGGAAAATCGAGAGCAATATTATTTTTATGTTACGTTCTGCCGTTTCATTTAATAAAAACGTAATATTTTTTTTGTATGCACGCTTTCACATAAATCAGTGAATAAAAATTTGCATGAAGTCAATCCCCTTTATAAAACTTTTTTATTTAACACGTTTAAGCTAAATTGTTCCATTATTTATATGAGAACTAAAAGTTAACTTGTGGGTCATGATTCACTTTAAATTCTGGAATCGCCCGAACTTTCGATATCGATGTTAGTTCGATAGACGATAGACCTATTCGTATCAGATTTACACGATGAGACCTTTCGTGTCAACATTTTCCATTGAGAGCGTCTCTAGAGAGAAAGTGAACATAACGGAAAAGGAGGAAAAGAATGAGTGTCATTGAAACCATGCGAAGAATCAGGTTCAGTGGGTAGTACGTAGTAGGTTTTATTACTCTTGAAGCGAATTCCGAGGCAGAATCCAGTTTTTGGACATTTTTTCCTTTATAAATTAGCATCTTAATAACTGATAAGATCTATACTCGAGCTCCAACAACTTTTATAAGCAGATTCTTATCGCACATAGCTCAGTATTTTTAGTAACGGATATTAATTAGAAAAATATTATAATTTCATATGGGGCCTTTCAAAAACTACGTCACATTGACAGGGAGTGGGGCTCATAACAGTTTTTTTTGACGATTCGTGACGTGGGGCTGAGGGGATTAACGCAGTGTTAAATTAAAATCAATAATTTTATTTTACAAGTAAAGCATCTAAATAAAGATGTCACACTCTGTCTCCCTATTCCCCTCTTTTCTCCTTTTTTAGAATCCCTATTTTTCTCCTGTTTTTAAGAAACTTTGCATTTTCCTCGTTTTTTCGCTTAGCCTTAAAAGTGAACTGAATTAGTAGAACCGAATATGAAAATTCATTTATTTCTCGTTAAAAGTTAACTGGTTTTAATTTAAAAGTCTACAATTACATTTTTGGCTCAAAATTGATCTCTTTTGGTTAATGATTGAACTATTTTGTTGAAAATTCTTTTTTTTAGTTAAAGATTAATTTTTTTAGGATGAAAATTAAGTAATTCATTATTGGCCGAAAATTGATCGTTTTCAGTTGAAAATTTATGTATCTCGACTAATTTCGTAATTCCTAGTAGAAAATCAATCTTCTTGATTAAAAATTCAACTACTTGATTAAAAGTAGAACGAC
Organism: Andricus grossulariae; assembly: GCA_011634705.1. Classification (NCBI taxonomy): domain Eukaryota; kingdom Metazoa; phylum Arthropoda; class Insecta; order Hymenoptera; family Cynipidae; genus Andricus; species Andricus grossulariae. The sequence continues at coordinate 55,877,045 of JAABKJ010000755.1, read as the reverse complement.
TTTGTTAAAAATACATTTTGTTAATTGAAGATCTATCTCTTTGGTCGGAAATTTAACTATTTTACTGAAAATTCGTTTTTTCGGACTGAAAATAAATGTTTTGAACTACAAATTTAACTATTCAATTTTTGATTGAACATTGATCTTTTTTGCTTTAAATTCAACTATTCGGTTGAAAATTAACTTTTTTGTTCAAAATTTATCTGTTTCGTGAAAAATTCGTCGTTTCAAATTGAAAATTCGATTATTTTGTTAAAAAATGTAACCGGTTTGTACAGAAGTCGCCTTTTTGGCTTGAATATTAAAAAATCAGTTTTGGTTAAAATTAATCTGTTTTGCCTAATGATTCAAATATTTTGTTGAAAATTCACCTTTTTTTTTTATTTCAACTGTTTGGTTGATAATTAATTTTTTTTTGCAAATTCAACTATTTAGTTAAAAAGTCAATTTTTTAGAAAATTCAACTGTTTTGTTGAATATTCGTCTTTCTGGGTAATACATTCGTCTTTTGAATTGAAACTTCAACTGACTTAAAAAAAATTCGTCTTTATGACTCGAAGATTCAACTATTTGGTTAAAAATTCAACGATAGTTTTGCAAATTCCTCTCTTTTGCTTGAAAGTTCAACTATTTGGTTTGTAAATGCAACTGTTTGATCTAATATTAATTTTGTTATTTGTTGTAAATTCAACTATTTGGTTGACAAATCATGTTTCTTGGTAGAAAATTAATCTTTTTGGATTTACAAGTCATCTTTTTTCTAAAACATTTGACTTTTTAGCTCGAAAACTCAACTCTTTCATTGAAATTCAAACGCTTCTGGTAGATAATTAATATTGTTTCGTTGAAAATTAAACTATTTTGCCAAAAATGCAATATATTTCGACCCTATATTTTCTGTTTTGAAAGCATTTTAGGCTATGGAATCTGTTAAAATATTATGTTTGTATATTTTGTGTTTTATTGTAGGCGTTTATCAAATGAAATCGAAGAAAAAAGTTTGAATCTAAACGTGTGGGGGGGGGTAGTATTTTTGAAGTCAATTTTTAATATGAATGAAAATTTTCAAATTATAATTTTTAATTGGGGTTTGCTTTCAATTTTTAAAATTGGGAATATTTTGTTCCTGGGAGAATAAGGAAAATTCAGAATTCGATTTTGCAATGCACTACTTTTGAAGGTTACACAAGAATACTTCACAAGAACTGTATTGACAAATTTATAATTTTTCTAGAATACTTCGAAATAGATGAAATTTTTGAAGTCCAAATTCGAATTATTCAGATCTTATTACTGCAGATTTGAAAAGTGGTGTTAAGGTTTGAATTCCTAATTGATTTTTTTCTCATTCTAAATTAATAAATTGATTTTAACGATTATGGGATGCAGGATTTGTTCCCATTTAGTTAAGAATCTCCGGCACTAATCGTACAGCTTAAAGAAATAACCTCTGCGCAGGCAGTTCGTAATCAAAGTTTTATCATTGCTGGAAAGGAAATTGATCTTTAATATTGTTAATGGACTTTGATATGAGTCTTCGTAGGCGGAGAATCTGCGATAGGTTAGTCGTGCTGGGAATTTCGATTTGACGAGCTATCGAAGCGACCTAAACACGGGTCTGCATACCAATGGTTCGACAACCTAGTGGCTTACATATGCGCGGAGGTATTATTATAGAAATTTTACTCATTTACTCTTCGAGTGTTTATGATCCGTCAAAGTAAGTCAATGTTGCACTCGGTTTATCGAGCTCGAAAGTATTGTTAAAATTGCCAGTTTAAGCAATAAGAAAAGATTTATACCCTAAGATAAAGATAAAGAAATACTATTTGAGAGTGATTTTTCTCTTTCCTTTATTGCATTTTTCGTGAAAAAAGAAAAACGATTTGGAGGATTTGGTAAAATCTAAGTGTTTCTTACGAATTAACAAATTAGTTCAACCTTCAACCAAGTAGTTCATTTTTCAACCAAAAAAAGATGAATTCTCAACAAAAATGGAATAGTTGATATTTTAACGAAGGAAGATTTTAATTTTAAATAAAAAAAAGTTCAATTGAACCAAAAAAGATAAATTTTCAACATAATAGTTAATTCCTCAACCAAAAAGATGAATTTTCAACCAAGAAGATTAATTTTCTACCAAAAAATACGAATTCTGAACAACATACATACATTTTTAACCAAGTTGTATTTTCAACCAAAAAGATTGATTTTCTACAAAAAAAAAACAACAACTTTTCAACAAAATTCATACATTCTTAACCAAATAGTTGAATTTTCAAACAAGAACATTAATTTATTATAAAAAAAGACTAATTTTCGCAACAAACTACATAGATTTTCAACCAAATAGTTGAATTTTTATACTAAAAAAAAAAAATTAATTTTGAACTAGAAATAGAATAGCTGAATTTTCATTACAAAAAAATAATTTTCTATAAAGAATAAACAAATTTTCTACATAACAATTAAATTTCACCGAAGTGTTGAATTTTCAAGCCAAACAGATGCATTTTCAAGAAAACAGTTGAATTTTCAACAAAAAAGATAATCTTCCACCAAACAGTTGAATTGTCAGCTAATTAGTTGAATTATCAGTTTTAAAAATTATTTTTTAAACGGAAGAAACAAATTTTCAACAAATGTAATAGCTGATATTTAAAAGAAAACAGATCTTTAATTTAAATCAGAAACAGCTGAATTTAACCAAAAAATACAAATTTTCAACAAATTACTTGAATCCCCAACTTCAGCAGATTAATTTTCAACCATAGCGTTGCATTTTCAACAACAAAAAACAAGATTTTTTACCAAGAAAAAAAGAAATTTTCAACAAAATACATAAATTTTCAACCAGATAGTTGAATTTTCAACTAAAAACCATGAATTTTGTACTGAAAGTGCAATAGTTAAATTTTCAGTTAAAAAATTAATTTTTAAAGCAAAAGATGAAATTTCAACGAAAAATATAATAGTTAGAATTAAAAAAAAAAAAATTTATTCCAAATTTAGAACAATAGCCGAAAAAAGCCAAAAAATTGAATGAATTTTTAACCAAAATGATGAATCTTCAACTAAAAACATTAATTTTTAACCAAGTAGTTCAACTTTTGGCTAAATAGTTGAATTTTCTATCAAAATGTTGCATTTTCCACTATGTTCCTTTTTTTTCTTTTGTTTTTTAGTGATGCGCAAACTGGAAAAAATATTACGTAACAAATGGTTTTGCTCACGTACCCCCCCCCATGTAATTATTACACGGCCCCTTGTGAGATTGTGAAGTAAGATTATTATTATTGTCGATGTTAATCTTATTCTATGACAGCTTACCTTGAATGGTAAAAGTTATCTTTATTTATTTATCAAGAAAAACGCAAGGAACTCATTTTTCTTGCTCTAAAGCAATTATCTTAGTTTTTCATTACCCAGAGTAAAATATTTTGTTTTTGAAAATTCACTTTTTTTGACTCGTGAGTTTTTCTGAATAATTTAAGTCCCACTAAAAGAGTCATTATATTTTCAATCGGTGTCATTGCCGCATATTATGCAGCAAATTATCGGTAATATAGTAAATTGCCGAAGATGTTTGATTTCTTCATTAAAAATCCAATATTCTCTTTGTGATTAAATATTTTTATTATTGAAAATAGGCCAAGGGTGTGTTTTCTAAATATTGTTGGATATTTTAAAGTGCGTGCGAATGTTTCACGCAGGTGAATATATGTTTCATGTCTGAACGTAATAATAATTTATAACGGTGAAAACAGGATACGAGAAAATTGTCCCTGGCATCTAATGCGCATCAAACCATGATGAAGATGAGGCATTGTCGCATCTGGCAGATGACACTTTTTTTGAAAGCTTATCTAAATTTATATATGTGGAAAGTAATTTAGTTAGTGTGCAGATTTTATACGTTCATTACATATATCGAATTATTTTAATAAGATAATGCAAGATAATTTAAAGCAATTTTAATACCTGCAATATTAATTGAGTTTGAAATTTTAATTTGGTTTCCTGAAGTTTTACATGAATGGTTCCTTAATTTATAAAAATCACATTTTTATAAATTTATGAAAATCGAATATTCTTACACTAATCTCCGGAAAAACTATTTTATTCAAAATATGACCATTTTAAGGAGTATTGAATTTTAAGCATGGAAATAGAAAAAATAAACAAAAATAAATTGTTTCACAGATATTCTGTAATAATTACTTTGTGAAAGCTTCCCAAATTAAACATTTAAATTAAATTCTTAATAAGTTGTACAAGCAAGAAATTAATTTCTTACTTGTCCTTAAACTTAGGTTCAAAAGTGAAAAGACAGTTATTTAATTTCACATATAAATAGTGCCCTGGTTACGTTTTTGCCTGAGTGAATCTACTGGTATTGATGGGCAGCTTCTATTATTATTTTTAGTTAACTCTAGTTGACATAAATTAAGAGTTTCCTTCACCATTTATTTTTTCAGACCAAATTTCTTATTCAACTGAATGCAAAGAGACCAATTGTAGTTTAAGCTAAAATGGTTTGCTTCATTTTGCTAGATTTCTATTATAAGAAGAGATCAGTTCTAAGTTTATTAAATTCTCTTTTAAAAGCGAAAACCTCATTTTCCGTCTGTCTTTTATTGTCTTTTTTTCATTTCGCGTCATCCTCTCTTGTTTTCTCATTTTCTTTATGAGTCTTCACACAGCAAGTTTCTTGTGCTGGATAAATTAATGTGACAGGCTGGTACATACCCCACAATAGAGTACCATAATGTTTCCTTTTAAAGAAATTGGCTATTAGTTTTCCAGCACACAACAAAATTAATATACTCCGTGGTACAAAATGAGTCACTCCATATCTTTTATTCTCCATTGCATTCAGCATAATACTTTTTAAATCCTTTTGATCTCTCTAACGTGCCCTCATTAGCTTCTCAAGTAGTCACTATTCATTGCCTAATGAATTAAATAAACAGCGTTTATTTCATTTTCAGTTATAATTCTGATTAAATCACCGTAATTACATTTTTCATCAAATTAAAAGTATAAGCTTTTCCTGAAGGCAATTTTGACGTTTAATCAATCTTCGAAGAGTATGTGGGTCATTTCAAAATAACTTCGGAATTCGATACCGGTAAACTTAACATTTTAAAGTTGTTAATTATAATATATTGCCATAACAGCAAGCTTGAAAATGCTTTTTAAAGTGCAATAAGGACAGCGGTGACAAACAATATCCAGCGGTCGCTTTTTAAACACTTATCTTCCATTTAAGATAGATGACTTGCGGTATTGACATTGATAAAATTAATTAATTTTAATGTTTTCTTTTCAAAAGTTTTGATATAATATTCTTTAAAGATATACTTACAAGACATGTGGAACTTATACACTTGATATGATAGTGCTAAACAGAATGAAGTTCATAAAGTGCGTGGCTATTAATTTTTACAAGAAAGTAAAACTTATACACATTTTTTGGTCAAATGTTATTAAAACATTTATATTTTACGTTTTGAGTACGTACTAGATGATAGAGTAAATTACTCAAATTAGGTATTTACATATATCTTTGTCCAGAGTCGAAATTTTAGCCCTCTTTTAGATCTCTAAATTGTAGGACTTAATAGGACTTAGGAGGGCTTGTAGAGGTCTTAATTTGTATTAAATTAAGCCCTCTTTTAGTCCTCCAAAGTGGTACAAATGTCCATTTTTCTCACTTTCAGGGCTAAAAGAGGGCTTAATTTAATAAAAATTTAGCCCTCTGTAGGTCCTCCCAAGTCCTCAGTTTAGGCCCTGCTGTAGCCCTCGAAATCCTCTGAACGAAAAGTGACCTCACATGACGATCGTTTACCTCAGGACAAACACATGTGCACCAAAAGTATAGGGATACATTTTACAATCTGATTATATTTTCATTAAAAACAATATTGTTTCTTTACCAACATTTTTAGAATGAACTTGATTACTCAGATATTAGATTGATCATTTTTGACATTCTTTTTATCATTTCACTCATTGTTGCAGTTGGTTTTAATGGGTGCCAATTAAAAATTGTTGTAAAAAAGCAATGCTGTTTCTCATGGAAATATAGTCAGACTATACAATTAGCCCTATACTTTTGGTGTCCGCTTGTTTGTCCAGGAGTAAAAGGTCATCTTCTCGTGTGACGCTACTTCTCACCTTAAAAGATTTCGAGCTCTGTACCTGAAAAGCTATTCTAGATTATTATTTTCTAGGAAACATAAGGGCAATCGGAACAACAGTTTTTGTCATTATAAATTATATTATTATGAACCAAAAAATTTGAATTATACAACTACACAAAGTACAATATGCGTGAAAAGTATACTGTAATCCTCGCAAGTGAAATTTGAATAAATAAATGCTTATCATAAAATTGGCGTTGTAAAGAAAATTGCAGAATTCTGTAAAAAATAAATCAGATTTTGTTTAAAGCACACTTGTTTATTTACTTTTTGAACTCTGGCTTGTCAAAGGTGCTATTATTTATGAAATGAAAAATGAATTAGGTTGGAATTTTTATATAATTGTAAAGAAGGACTTTTTTATTATTGCCATAAAAAAACTCTTCAGAACCTACATCATTAAGCATTACTGTGATTCACAATGATTAACAATCTCAAAACCAATTTCTGGTAGAATATATATATATATATATATATATTAATTCCGGATTCTAGCTATTTGAATCAGTGAGATTTCATTGACAATTAGTGACTTTTCACTGATTCAGATTTAGAGAGTATTATGCTAAAGATTTTTACTTTAATTATACTGAGTATTTTTACAAAATAGGTGACTTTAACAGTCGGTATTCTTATGATAATTGTTGATAAGGTTCTTAACTAGAACATGCGATGACACAGTAGAGATCCGAACGAAATTAAGAGGCATTTTTGGATATTTGTCAATTCTTTTTACAAATTTAAAATAATTTGGCTAAAAAGTAAGCTCAGCTGTATCATCGTATATTCTAGTTGAAACCCTTAGCAATATTTATCCTAAACATACAAATATTTTCAATTTTTTCTCATTTTATAATGTATTTAGATGGCTCAAGATTTTGGACGTAGTGTCTTCGCATATATTGTATTCGTCCCTAAAGTTGACAAACAAACTGTTTCACTGGTTATTCCCAGTGATGGGCCACTCTCCCCTGCACGAAACTGAAATCAGTTCCCTATTCCGTCTTTCGGTGTCCATGTACATATGTTTGGATCATTGTCTCTAGAGATACATATGGTACGACAATCAAAATCGGCTAGAGACATTAAGGACAAATTGTCCATTGAAAATGGAACGTGATTGCGTCCAAGTGGAATTAGTCACGATCAATTTGTCGCCAGTCCAATTATTAACGAGACGCATTCCCATCTCTTCCGTCTTGTTGAAAATAAGAAGAGATGATGTAGAATGTTGATTCTATTTATCTAAGTATCTAATGTATCTATACAATGTGCAGCCCGGAGCACAGCTATAAGAATGAGAATACGAGTAGAAACAATTTCAACGGGCGTCAACGATCCTCGCGGCCTTTCTTCTGTGCACCGGGCTTTGAAAGTTGCGAAGAAGCGATACGTTATGATCTCCCACTAGTATAGTAACTCACTGTCAGCCTGATACTGATCGGGAAGCTGGTGAAGCGTATAAAGATCTCTAAGTGCAAATCGACCTGCCTTCATTTCACGGTCATCCAAGACCAAGTTCAGCAGCGAGAAATAAAAAAAAAACCTTTGTTAAAGTATCTTATAAAATAACAGCGGATAATGCGCGTGCTTAATCTGAGAAAATTTTCATTTTGGGTTTACTAATTTATGGACTGGGAAATTAGTTTGCGTCTTTTAATATTTATAACTTGGAAACTATAATGAAAGTTGGTGCTCTCTGACATTGGCTCGTTAACTTCATTTTCATGACACATGCTTGATTTTAGCCCTTTTCAATGCCTATGAAGCGGGGCTAAAGTTTTAAGTGGAAAGAAGATTTTTTTATTGGCATTAGGGTCGATAATGTTTATTTGTTTTGTGTTCTACAAATAATTTAATAAAAAAAGATATCTATTTTTAAGTAAATTCAAGTTAGATTTTTTTTGTTTCGTCCCGGACTGACTGCATTTCAACCACGGATAGGGGTTGAAACTTAATACAATTGATGTAAATTTTCATTTGATTTTTCAAAAAACACAACAAAAATATTTGAAACTGTTATTCGGGCCACGGATAGGGGCCAGAACTTAAATTAAAAGATCATCAATTACCAAGTTAAAAAGAAATTATTACTATTTTAGTGAGTTGCTTAGTGAACCAAAAAACGAAAGTTTAAACTTATACTCAGTAATTTTCTTCCTTCTCCTTCACCTCCATATATTATTCTTGTTACGTCTGCGCGAATTGAGGCTTAGTTTGGACGTCGCTAAGTTATCACATGTAATATACCAACGCTGAAACAAGTTAAAAAACTTTTTATCTCAATCATTTACGCAAAAACAGGTTTAAAATTTAAAATTAGAATAATTTTCATACTAAGTGATTAGAAAAGGACCCTTCTTGGTCTGAGATCCAGGAGGAAACTAGCATTTTTTTGGAAAGCCGGTTCATGGATTCCGGAAAATTAATTTCTCAATGTATATATTTGTCCTTGTTTTGTTATAGTATTAGATAAGAATTTCACTATATATTTTTTACATATCCCCCCCCCGTTTTTTGCTCAAGAAATCGAAGCTTTTAAGCACTCTAGATTTAGGAATTGAACCAGAATAATTAAATTTCTCATTCGAATTTCAAATGAATAAAAAAATTTTAACTTTAATTATAATATAGTATAGGTAATTTTTAGTCCCTAGGAAGAGAAATGTGCTTTTCACTCACTGGAGATGGAAAAGTAGAATTTTAACTTCGATTCATAGGCATTAAAAATGGATGAAAGCATGCATGTGCCATTCGTGATTCTTGAACAATGTGTAACGTTATAGATATAATTATATGACCATATGTACACGAACACAGAAAGACGGAATTGGGAATTGATTACAGTTTCGTGTAGGGGACAAGGGCCATCACTGGGTCTCTGTGGCTTTGAGTTAATTTTAAATTATTCGAAGAAACAGTGAAGCAATTTGTTTTAAACTTTAGGGATGAATAAAATACATGTGAATACACTACATTTAAAAACTTGAGCCGTCTAAATTCATTAGGAAATGAGAAAAATGGAAAGAACTGTAATAATTTACCTTCACTTTACTAAGTATTTTCACAAAAATAGGCTGCTTTAACAATATATAGGGGTGATTTCACAAAAGTGCACAATTTGAGTACTCAAGCATAATTCATGGGCATTTTTTAAAATAATGTTTTCAGAAATTACTGAGAACATATTTAGTACGGCTGATGTGAAATTGTAAATGACGGATACAAAATAGCGGAAGAAAATCAAAGAATTCAAAAGATTTTTGTAAAAAATAGTTTTTAGTTTTTTCAATTGCAATTGTAACACTTGAAAGCATAAAGAGAGAACATACAATATCATATGAAGCAGCTGAAAGCATTTAAATAATAAGAATTTCCACAAAATTCGTTATAATTGGAACGGTAATAAGCTCTGTTTAGAAATAAAGCTGCTCATGGGCTATTAAAGTATTGAGATCTTCTGTTTTGGTTATCACAAGGCAAAATATTCGGAATAACCGTGAATGGTAGTGGTTATTTCTAGACATCGAAATTACTCTTTTAGAGAAAATTCATATTCAAAAGCGAAACCCATTTTTTTTAACAACAGGGACATTGAATGATGCGTTTTGCGTGGAATTATCCACATACTTATGATAAATATTGCTAAGGGTCTTAAATAAAATATATATGATGATACACTGATACGGAATGTTTCGAATTTCATAAATAAATTAATATAAATGATTTGCTCATAAGTAGCATTTAGTCAATATATGAGTATAGAAAAGAGTGGGTCGTGCCATTTTCGCGTAAAAAGTTTATTATAATAATAATAATAGATAGATAGATAGATAGATAGATAGATAGATAGATAGATAATAAGATGATTATTGCTAAGTAAAATTAGGACCCATATTAAAAACCGCGTAAATGAAGATTGGATTTTTTATTTCCTTCCAAATTTGAAGAAACGTGCCCCTCGAGCAAAAAAAAAAACTTTTCCAATTATTTAAGATAATTCTCCATTGGCATTACAATTAATTAGAACATGACTCAACATTTGAAACTCACACATTCATGTGGAATTCTATAAAACTAAAATTAATACCAATTTCCTAACAGTCAAGCCTCGAACTCACGATACTATTGACACTTTTTGACACTTTCTTTTAACGATGCAACTATTTTACTTCTTTTCTGAAAAACATGATTCTAATTCTAATGCTACAATGTTTTAATATTGCTCGCTAATGCTAATCTGGAAAAATCGAACTTTTGAGGGATTTCAAGATTTTGAAAATTTCAAAAGATTTCAAGTGGTTTAAAATTTTTCAAATTTTTTAAAAGAATTTTAAGAGATATTAAAAATTTTACAGTAATTTACGGAATTTCATTAGATTACAAGAGATTTTAAAGATTTCAGGATATTTTACAATATTTCAACAATTTCGGGGGACTTTAGAAGGGTATCAAAAAAATAAAAGAATTTCAATATTAGCTGAATTCTAGGGATTTCTATTAATTTCATGGGGTTTTAGAGGATTTTAAAGATTTATACATTTTTAAAGTAATTTTAAAAGCCATTAAAGATATCAAGATGTTATACGGAATTTCAAAACATTTCTAGGTTTTTCACAAGGTTCAAGCGATTTTTAAGAATACACTGCATTTTAAAAAAATTCCGAGGAATTTCGTGAGACTTCAAAGATTTTCGTACGATTAGACCAAATTTCAAGAGATTTTAATATTTTAAATGATTTCGTAAGATTTCCGAAGATTTAAAAGATTTTGAATATTTCAACAAATTTTATGATATTTGAAAAATGCCAAGGGATTCCAAGAGATTTCTAGAGAACTTTAGGGAATAAATGAAATTTCAAGGGACTTCTAGGATTTTCTAAGTATATCAGGGATTCCAGAGATTTCAAGTTTTTCAAGGGATTTAGCCAGATTTCAGGGATTCATAGGATTTCAAAATGAATTAAGGGATCTACAAAGATTGACGATTTTTGCAGGAATCTCAGGTGGTCTCAACAGATTTGAGATTCTTAAAGAATTTCACGCGATCACGAAAATAGTTCTATCGTCTGTATTCTTGCACAATGTGTAATTTATTCAAAAAGTTAACAATTAGTCAATTTTTCAAAACCATTTTATTACAAGTTTATTCGTAAGATTTTGTAGGTAACTAAATTAACTCGACTAACTCAGCACTTTTATAATATTTGATCTTTAAGCTCATGATCAAGAAAGAGATTTCCATAAAATAAATGAGCCTATTATGCGAAAATTATTTAATTAATGGAAAATCCGTGGGCGAGGAATGTAATTTAAATTTAATGTATGTAATTCAGTAATTTTATTATATTATAATATCAAACAATAATAGTTACGCACCAAATCACCCGGAGTGGCGGGTAGCTTGGCGCTGGTTAAGTACTTCAGAAAAACTAAAATCCACCTATTTTATGGATTATTAAAAAAATATCTTTGACTTTAGTATTTACGTTATTTACTGTTGGATATTTGCCTTTGCACTTTTTTTATCAGGTGCACCAAAGTACTCTCTTCACTATTTTATACCAGTTAAAAAAATAGTTAATCCTTTGATGTAATATTTAAAAAATGTAATGACACTATTTTCCTATTATTTTTCAAAATTTATGCTACTATTCACACTATTTTGAATTTTTCAAATAAGTCCGAGGCCTGAACAGTGTATTTTATAACTTACATTTACTCCTTTTCGAAAAACAAAAAAAAAAGTTTTAATCTATTTGCTATTAAGGAAGAGAGTACCGAATAATGACTGTTAGATTTTACAATTAGCTGAATCGACTGCATAGTTACGTGCAACTCTAATTGCGACTCGAGCTAATTATGCGACTTGCGTGACTGCAAAACCGCGGCACACGATCACGGAAATTCTCGTGTCTTCAGCAGTACTGGTCAAAATTACCGTGCCGTGTTTAACTACTATTATGAAGAGAATCATTAATTCTACAAATAATCACTAGTCGATGCTCGGCAGCTCATTCTCGATTCATGTAATTATCGTAAAAGAGCGTGTAGTGCTTCGAACTTGTATAATTTCCAGAATCGATTAACGGTGATTAATCAACTATCGCTGTTGGATGACGTGGAGGCGGGAAGAAGCTTCCTATCAAGACCTCTTACATACTGCGATTAATAATACTTAATGTGGATCATGAAACCTTTCCGGAAAACTCTTTTTATTCTATTTTTCAATATCTTTTTCGAAATCCACTTGAGTTTATTTCGCAATATTTAAGGATATATTGTAGCTTCAAATCCATTGACAAAAATGAAATTTGAAATGTACTATTATAATCTGTCAGACTTCTAAATGAATTAAACGCAAAAAAATATTTTTAATTTAATACTTTCTTTAAGTGATTAACAAACTGAAAATGTATTTATTCAGTTTTGATTCAACAAAGGCATATTTCAGATATTATTCATGTTCTGATGATATAAATTTACAATTTCTTTTGTTTACATACTATGAAATCGGAAGATAACTTTATACCTGCTACTATATTTTCAGTTGAAAAAAAAAATTTTTAAGTTTTGTGAAATTATATAATATAAAAGAAATATTGAACAATATTTATGAATTTTAAAGTGTGTTTCTCCTACTAACGTGATGAACCTTTCATCGGAAATATTTTTTTAAAATTTATTTTATGGGTAGACGTTACAACCGAGAAAAACCAATTTTTCGACAAGTCAATTTTTTAAATCGAACTGAAGATTTTCCAAACATACAGAAACAATCATTATCAAAAAAAAAAGAATTTATTAGGTTTTGTTCGCTTGCTTCTCATTTATTGCAAGCATCTAGTAATGGTTACAAGTTAATATTCAGAAATCTAATTTTTAAAGCACTTCAAGTTCGAGACGATAACGAAATTACAAATTGTCGGATCTGTAATTTAAAATTGGGCAAATTCAATATACAAATAAAAATTCGTGACCAATACTAATTTTGAAATTTTCGATATTTCAGTTCACAAATATTAAAATTTTTAAGCAATCAAATGGACATATATACCAATTTTTCAATACTAGATACTACGGTGCATCGAAATTAAAAAATTCTGGAATTCGAATCCATCACTACGCGAAAAAGTAGCGTTTGCCTTACACACGAACCAATGATTAAAATGTATAATTAATTGCATAGTTTACGTTAAAATTATAAAGACTAAAAAGGCATAATTGAAATAAAAAAGTGCAATTTTTAGCAGAACTTGATTTAAAATTTTTATACTTTTCCAAAGATTCGATGCGAACTTATATCATTTTTCAGAATTTGGTACTAACCAAAATATTCCACTGGACGTTTCAAATTTGTATGACATTTGAAGCTCACGAAGTTATAAAGTTAATTCAAAGATATGAAAATTCATGAATCGGGAATACAGTTTGGCTGTTTCAACAACAAATATTACTTTTTCCAAAATATATTTTAGTTTAGTTGATTTGATTATACAGTATTTTTCTGTTTGAAATATACTTTTTTTTTCGTGCAGAGTTTTAAAATTGTCGTGGGCATCAATTTCTTCCACATCCTCGGAGGTCAAAAAAGTCTTTCCAATATTTTTACGGATCTTAATCAGAGAAGCATTTTTTCGGGGACTTTAAAACTTTCCTGTGACAAAACTGCACAAGGAGAAAAATTACCAAGATCCACGGGATCGAAATTCGAAACAGGCGAAATTTTAATTTTTAATTTCCAATTTTAATTTCTGGGTGTTGGCGATTTTTTCTAGTGCATTTTGGTCACAGGAAATTTTTCAAGTACCCGACAAAATTCTTCGATTTACACAGGTGTTAGTAATTTTCCGAAATTAGGGGTGACTTAGTAGAAATTATCTCTCATAAACTGATTGATAAAAATAAAAATAAAAGTTGAGGAAACTTTCTTTGACCTCCAGGATCATACAAAAAATGTACACTCAACATAACTTATTGACTCTGCAAACAAGAAATTTTTCTAACATTTTTTTCGGGCGTGTGTAACCAACCTGCACATCTGTAGATTCCAAATTACTTATAATTTCTTAGGATCCCATTGCGCTACTTTTTCGCATACTGATGGTTTTGAATTCCAGAATTTTTTATTTTCGATTTACCCTACTCATCTAAATCAGTAATCAGAACAAACTTTCAAGAATGTAGATGGGAAAATGAATACATGCAAAATTCTACATTATGGATAATTTCTACTTGAAAGTAAGGTACACTCTGAAAAAAAGATTCCTTCATTGAAAGAAAATTTCTTCAAATAGAATAAACATATGCATTGGTTCTCAGTCGAAGGAAAGTTTCTTTGATTCAAAGAAATTTATTCTGATGCAAAGAAATTATTCATATCGAATAAATCCAGATTTCAAATAATTTCAGTTTTCAAGTGAAATCAAAATGAAAAATGAAAAACATTCCAAATTTACTCAGAACATCTGAATTAAAAAACCAGACTAAATTGTCTGATTCGGTATTTTCCTACATAACGAAGTCTTTTAGTGACTCATCGCAATCGTTGCATATTAAAATACTTTTCTACATAAATTCTTTATTCCTTTGAACAATTGAAAATGAAAAAAGATCTTTATGCACGAGTCATCGCTCCTGTCACACTAGATAACAAGAAATCGTGACAGGGATTCTTTCCAGAGCTTTTCTTCGTTTTTATGGCATCCCATAAAACGGCGACATTGCATTATCAATTGGAATTCCAACTAGCATAATGTGTAATCTTTCTCGACGCAGTTTATATGGGCGATACTCCCTTTGATGCAAATGGGAAAGGGAGAAGAGAATTTCTAGGCGTGAACTCAATGCAGACAAACTATTCCTGACACGTGGTTTGTTGTGAGTACAAGAACGGCCGTAATGGCGTGAATGTAGTGTGATGCGATGTTGAGAATTCATCATTCTTTGCGCGATGATTAGCAATGCAAATGTATCTACATTTAGCACGGATAGAGATATATTCCGTGTAACATAATTGTTCGTTATTGTTCGTTCGTTAGGCTCTTATTCTACAAATGCTCTGTGATTCATCTCATTTTGATTTTATATGTATCAGTATTGTTATTCTATACTATTTTATAAAATTATAAAGCACTGTCAGAAATTTCTGTAGGAATTTTCAGAGACGCATCACTAAAGCTTTATGCAGAAACCGTTTCTAAAGTTTCCTAAACAGGGACACAAATTTCAGCAACGGTAACTTCATAAAGCTTTAGTCACATGTTTCGGAAAATGCTGTTACAATTCAGTAATTTTTTAGTTACTGTAACAAAAAATTTTAAGGGAATTAAATTTTGTTTCGGTTCATCAATTTTAATATAAAATATGTAGTTTATATTGGTTCTGAGTTTATGAGTGGGCTATGAATGGTCTATACCATCCTCATGCATTTGTTATAAACTATTTGTCGCCACACTTTCCTGTCCTGGCATACCTCTTTAGCTGCCTTCACGTCCATGCATTTTTTCATGCAAGCTCCTGTGTTTCTATGGCTTTTTATGTCTCTTCAAATTAGGGTCTCATTCACACATTTTAACCATTCTTTCTTTGGTCTTCCTCTGGGCACGCTGCCATTTACTTTACCTGGATACACTTGTTTCGTTAGTCGATTATCTTTCATTCTCTCAACATGCACAAACCATCTCAAAGAATTTCTTTCACATATGTCAACTAGTGTCTCCTCAACACCACATTCTTTGAGGATTATCTCATTACTCACTTTGTCCATTAGTGTTTTACCGCACACCATGGTAAATAGTAAGAAAACATGAGTGAAGTTAATATAATCATATAAACTTCAGTCACATGCAATCTTCTTGTAATTTATATTGTTCAAACAAATAGGGTAATAGGTACAGTGATTAACCACTTCAAAATTATAATATATTAAGAAATATTAACAATCAAAACTTGTAATAAATAGTGTGGAGTGTGTTGAGAGTAATCTTGCACTGTTTATTACTTATTAAATCTGAATTAGTAAAAACTCAACTAATTAAACCAATACGAAGGATTTCAACTGCTAAATTAGTTATTTTTCAATTTCATTGATTAAAGTAGTAAAATCCATTGAAAAAGTCTCGCTTGATCTAAAATAAAAACATTTTTTCCTCTGTATCCATAACAGTTTTCACAGGCCGAAATGCTGTGAAAACAGGGGAATAAGGTGATTTTTAAATAAAATGAGGGAATAAATTCTTTTAAAGAAAATGAATGTAGGTACCATTTTATGTTAAATTAACTTATAAACGCTCTAACTTCCTCAAATTTCAGGTAAAAATATAGTATTTCCAACAAACGATATGAATTTTTAACCAAATACTTAAATTTTCAACCAAAATATGAATCTTCAACAAAAAATTAATTTTTATCAAAGTATCAACAACAGCAGTCTCAACTTTTAAGCAGATAGTTGAACTTTCAAACAAAAAGATCAATTTTCTACAAAAAGATTTCAATATAATTCATAAGCTTTCAACCAAATAGTTAAATTTTCAACTAAGAAGGATAAATTTTGAACCAAATAGTGGAATTATAAACTAAAAAAAGATGCATTTTCAACCAAAAATGTCATGGTTACATTTTTAGTTGAAAAAGATAATTTCTATAAAAAGAAATAATATTCCAACAAATAGGTATATTTTTTTATCAAAGACATGAATTCTCAACTAAAATGATGAACTTTGAACAAAATAGTTCAATTGTTAACCAAAAAAGGTGAATTTTCAAACCAACCGGAAAATATGAATTTGCAACAAAAAAGTTCATTTTTAACCAAATATTAGTTGAATTTAAAACCAAAAAGTATGCATTTTTTTACAAAATTGTTAAATCTTCAAGCAAAACAGACCAATTTGCTTCGAAATACATGAATTTTTAACTAAAACATATTGATATTCAACCAAAATTGGAATATAGTGACATTTTCAGTTAAAAAGATTAATTTTAAATTTTTAAAAACGAATTTTCGGAAAAATAGCTATATTTTCTACCAAAGTGATAAATTCTTAAATGAAATGATCAATCTTCAACTAAAATAGATAAATTTTGAACCACGAAGATGAATTTTCAACCAGGAAGATTAATTTTCTGCTAAAAAATGGAATATTTAGATTTTAAGTTAAAAAAATTAATTTTCAAAGAGACAAAAAACGAATTTTTAACTAAACGGCTAGAAAGATTTTTCAGTCAAAAAAGAAAAACAAATTCAACAAAATTGTTGAATTTTGAAGCCGAAAAAACAAAATTTCTACAAAACAGTTAAATTTTCAAAACGAAAATATGAATTTTGAATAAAAAAGTTCATTTTTAACCAAATAGTTCGAATTTTAATCCCAAAAAGACGAATTTTTAACCAAAAAGGTGACTTTTTGACCAAATTGTAGAATTTTCAACCTAACAATAAAATTTTTGACCAAAGCAGATGAGTTCTCAACTAAAATTAAAGAATTAGACTTTTTAATAAAAAATAAATATTTTTCTTATTGGGTTCTAATAATTCAGTTCGCATTTAAGTAGGAGAACGTGGAAAAGGAGAAAAGATTTTGACGAATTGTATAATACAGGATAATAATTTAAATAAAAATTAATTCAAATTCTTAACTTTTAAAATATTAGCTGAAAAACTTAAAATTTTGCTAAAAAAATAAAGTTAATTTTCCACTGCACACTTTTTGACTTTGGACTACACCCTGTTTCGTATCAGTTGGTTTCTCATATTATCATTATTCATATAAATATGAAGATTCACTTTTCACAAAAAATATAAATAAATATATATTTTTTTGCATTTAATTCGTTTGTGTAGGTTCATTTACATTAAAAAGGTTTAAGAAATATATAATTATGAATTCGGATAGTGCGCGTGCATATAGCAATAATTACGTACTAATTGAATCAGCATATCTTTACTAATCGTCAGTGACTGTATCCTAGCTACAGCAGTTAGCAGAATTTAACTGACAATCAGTTTTTTTTAAACTGATTTAAATTTAGAGAGTGAGTGAGCACTTCTTTTGGCCTAGATAACTTATATTTCTGTTACCACGTAGGAATTTTAGGAAACTATTTATAATTTTCAGATACCGTTTCTGAATGTTAATAAAAATTTAGGAAATTTAGTATAAAAGTTACTGAATTTCATTTTCAGCAACATAATTTCGTAAATTTCAGTTACTTTAGTATCCTAAATGTGTCAGAGGAGTGATCGCCAAGTTATCAGTTGATCGCGTTGACAGATTGGACCAACTCAAAGCGATAATTTTTGAATTCACCATTAATTTCTCATAAATTATCATAATTTACCATAAATTACCAGAAATGTTCTAAATTTTTTAATACTCTGAATTTCCGTAAATTTGCAAAATTTCAAAGTTTTTCAAAATTAATAATCGCTGGGGGATCGTATAGTAATAAATTTCGTAGAAAATGTTGATGTACCTTGTTGGATATAGGGTCAGTTTAATTGAAAACAATTAAATTGCTTCAAATGTTTCGGCACACAATGATGACCCCCATCAGTGAATTTAATTAAATCTGTGAAAATTACATCATTTCTTTTAGGGACGCAATTTTACAATTAAAGTTGTTATTCTTTGGTAAATCGCGCAGTTGTAAAATTATATAAAATTCTTTAATTGTAAATTGTTATTTTGTTTTATTTTTTATTCTATTAATAATTAATCATTAATCTTCAAATGTTCTTGAACAAATTTTTATAGTGGCATAGATTTGATGTAAACAAGTAGACTATTGTAAAAAATGTCAAAGTTGTCAAAAAAGACTGTAGTCAAAGAACTCGTCAAAAACTATCTTTAACGACGTTCAATCTTAAAATGTTCTTTGATAAAACTTTTTTTTTAATATTTCAATAATTAATTAACTACAATCTACAATGTTTTTGATTAATTTTTTATTTTTACTGCAGTGTGATTTTCAGGTAAAAACATTTTACTTTTACATATATAATTTTTAATTATAACAGAAAATTCATTACATTTTAATTCTTTTAAATAAAAAAAAACTGTTTAAAAATTTTTCTTCCATACAAAAAAAAATAGTTTTAAAGGTGTTTTTTATACAAAAAGGTTGTTGAAACAAAATTTTTTCATTAAATCTACGCCGCTTAAAAATATTTTTTAAATGTGTTATTGTCTAAAATGTTTTTTGATACTATTATATTTTTGGTAAAAGAATGAATATTTTTTTGTTCGAAAATTTAACTGTTTTTCTGAACATTTGTTTTTTGGTTAGAAAATTCATTATTTTAGATTGAAAATTCATCTTTTTTGTTGAAAATGCAACTGTTTTTGGTTAAATTTTAATTTTTTTGATAGAAAATTCTTTTATTTGGTTTAGGATGCAACTCCGTAGGTTGAAAATTCAACTATTCGGTTAAAAATTCCACTTCTTTGTTGAAAATTTGTCTCCTTGGCTTGAAAGTTCAAGTATTTGGTTGTAGATGCTACTGTTTGGTTGAAAATTAACTTTTTTTTTACATTTATCTTTTCAGGTTTAAATTTCAATTTTTTTCTGAAACATTAGACTTCTTAGCTATAAAACTCAACTTTTTTGTTGAACATTCATCTTTTGTTGTTGAAAATTCAACTATTTTGTTGAAAAAGCAATATATTTCGACTCGAAATCTTAGGAATATCGTACCTACATTACTCTTATTATTTGGAAGAATTTAGTCCCCTATTATTTCCCTATTTTATTAAAAAATCATTTATTCATTATATAATAAAGCAATTAATATTGAATAATTATTATAATATAAACGCCTGAACTTCAACCAAGAAAAACGTATTTTTGGACCGGGAAAACTGGGAAATGGGCTGGAATTCTTTTTTGAAGTTTGACTGGTCACCCTTTAATTATGTTCAAATTTGAGTAATCTATCCTGCTGAGAATTATAAAATCATTTTTTTCTTTGAAGCCTAGAGAGTCGAAGTATATATAATTGAATAATATAAATAATAATATATAATAATAAATAATAATAAATAATATACAGTTAAATCAGTTTTCCCGCAAATATGAATTCCCTGCATTTGGTTCAGTATAGAAATGTGATTGAATAATTTAGGTATCTGAAGCACGAAATATTTCACAGTAATCACACTACAGAAAAAAGTGAGAGGTGACAAGCGAAGATCCCCATATTTACAGCACGCTTCAAAATCTACTACAAATATTTATTCCTGGAATCCCTTCTGAACCAGAAGTGGATGTCTAGAGCATTAAGAGAAAGTAAACTTTTCCCAAATTTTACACTTTATGGGACCACCCGGAAACTAAAGTAGAGAAAGAAAGTCAAGTACGGAGATTCTGATGATAGAAAATAATTGTCCTGATATATTCAAAATTGCAACAGAATTGCTATAAAATTAGACTAAACGGATGATATTGCCGCCTGAGGATTAAAATCAACACCTAAACTTAGGGGTGACTCAGTTTCAGAAGAATCTTCACACTGAAAAAAAAGTTTGCTTTTACAAACGGGATGCAACATAAATGCTAAGAACTTTTGACTATTGCTGACGTTGACAAGGTGAAAAACGAAAAGCTACAACCTGTTCTGAATTGAACCGCCAACTTAGGTTCAGCTCATCAAGATGCGCGTGCACATGACTAGTGACTTCTACAGAAGCCAATGTTTTTTCCGTGTGGCAAACGACTGTGCATAACTTTTTAACATCAGACGCGTTACGCACGATTTATTGAAAATGTGGCGCCGTGCCAAGTGGCATGGTCAGCCGTAAAAAAGCCTTCGTGCAAGGGAGATTTACAGTCATCCATAATTAGGCCTGTAAAATCTCTTTTTAGACTTATTGTTTACGAAAAATCAGTATAAATCTCCAATTCAAGATTTTACAATCTGCCACTCATACCATTGAAGATGAGAAATTTATCTTTCATCTTTTCTTCAAGAAACTTTAGCATAAACTTCTCAATTTGGAAATTTCTCGTGAAAGTTATTAAGGGAAACATTTGTTTAACGAAATCTGTCAACACAGCAACACAGAAAGAACAGCGATAAAATTTTTCTCGTGGATAATATTAAAATGGGTAAAGTTACGTTCTTCGCATCTAAACAAAAGAAGATACAATTTGATTGAGATGGTAATCATCCATACCCAATGATGTGGGTAAGTTTTATCAAGTGATGATAATTTTTATTGTCTTATACAGGAGGTTTCTTCAAGTATCGCATGCCCTTGATATGTAGATTTACTAACACTATTCGTCCCCGACTGAAAGTTTGTGTACATTGATATTTTTTTAAATTGTCAAGTGTTTATCATATCTTTAAGACCATAGACCTACATGTACCAAAATTTTGGAATGAATAGCCGGACTTTTCGGTAAGAAACGTCGTGGAAAAGGGGATGTGGGGCAATATCTATAAAAATGACAACTTTCGACAACTTTTTTAATTACGAACATCTCCGAAATCATGCATACGTTTGTTGGAGTACTTTTACGGATTTAGCAAAGAGATAAGCGTGATGGAAAACATCTAAAAACTTTGAAGAAAGGCATATAAAGGTATATAAAGGTATATATAGGTATATAAAGGTAAATAAATCGATATTATGCAATTTTTCCAACATGTATTATCAAATCGCTTGATCTTTGACTTTTATAAATAATTTTAATATTAAACCCTTCACTAAAGCTTTAAGGTTATTTTTCGCAAAATTGAACCCTTTGCCAAATCTGTAAAAGTAAACCAACAAAGGTACGAATGATTTAAGTATATTTCAGTATTTTAGTATTAAGGTCAGACATTATTAACAAATTTTCGCATATCAATTGAAGTTTGGAACCTAATTTAAAATATGTTTGAAGTGGAAGGCTTTCCGTTTTGTATTTACAATTATTGGAGAACTTTTGTTACTCGAAACGTTTCTGAAGAGTAGGTCAGAAAGAGTATGTGAAACTGACATTTGCCTATTTTTATTGGTATCGCTAAAAATTGACCCGAAAATAACTTCACAGAACATAGCAAGGTGGCCGTAGGTTAAGGGAAACCCGTAAATCAGGGAATAGAAAAGTTAGTGACTTTTTTATTGGTCAGGGAAATTCAGAATTTTGACAAAAATCTTGTAATAGTTAGGGAATTTCGATAACAGGCACTTTAAACAACTGCCAATCCTAATAAATTAGTAATTTATTTTCCCTGTATTTATATTTCTTTTTTTTTTTGCAGTTGCTTCCTACTGAGGATTATATTTTTAATTACAAATTTTATTATTTGTTGGGAAATTCAAGTCAAATTTGTCCTTTTTGCTGGAATTCACAACTTCAAAAATTACTACTATTACATTATTAGTTGCAAATTTATCTTTTTGGTTGGAGATTCAACAACTTAGTTGAAGGTTTGTTGACAAATTATTATTTTTCGAAGATTTATCATTTCAGTTGAAAATTCATCTTTTTGGTGAAAATTTGTTTTTTCCTAATTAAAATTTTTACATTCTCATCCTAATGAGTTTCTTCAGTTTTATGTAAAATTTGACTTCGTCGATTTTCATCAAATCTCCACGTTTTGAGACCCCCTGAGTCAGAAAAAATGATCTTTACGAAGGTGTCTTTTTAAAAAATCAAAAATTCCATTTTTCAGGAAAACTATATGAGATATGAAAAAAAAGTTTAGAAGAAAAATCATTCATCTCAAAAAGATGAACCTTAAGACCATTTTTTTGATAGAACTCATATTTTTCGTTTTAATCGGGAAAAAGATTATTAAGAATAAGAAATTCAATTTTGCGGTCACGCTATGCAAGGTACGAAAGAAAATGCGTTTATAAAAATTATTCACTAAAAAAAGATCCACATATTTGTTGTGAATTATTTTTTTATAAGACGCGTAGTTTTTGTTTTAATCGTAAAAAATAACATGACAAATTAACAAATTAAATTCTTGGAAAACCGACACAAAATACGAAAGAAAAAATGAATAGACAAAAGTTATTTGCTAAAAAAATATCCTCTTCGTTATAAATTATGTTTTGATAAGACGCGTAGTTTTTGTTTTTCTCGTGAAAAATGACATTACAAATAAACAAATTAAATTTGTTGGAAAAAGACACAAGGTACAATAAAATGCTTAATAAAAAATTGTTTTTAAATTAAATCTAAAAATTTTCTTTTGATCTTTTTTTATCACGAGACACGCGATAAACTTTCGAGCGAAGCGAGCCACACGCGATGAGAGTGTGCCCACGCAGCGGGCCGATTTTTTAAACTGAAACTCTAATTTTACCACTTTTGGATTAAAATTTTGTTTTCTTAGGTTAAAAATTGTCATTTTTGGCAGCAAAACAATAATCTTTATGGTTTGAAATTTCTTATTTTTTTATTGAAAATTCAAGTCTTATGACTTGAAAGTTCAACCATACCAATTAATTTTGTTTCTTTCTTTAACTGAAAAATCTTTGTTTGTTGGAAATCTGTCTTTCTTGTGGGATAATTCATCATTTTAGTTGAAAACTCATCACTTTGGTTGAAAAAATGAATTTTTTCATGTTGAAAATTCTACTATTTGGTTAAAAATTCAATTATTCTGTTGAAAATTCAAGTATTTTGTTAAAAAGTTTTCTCTTTAGGTCAAAAATTCTACAATTTTCTTGAAAATTCGTCTATTTGGACTAAAGATTCGTCCTTTTGGATAGAAAATTTGTCTTTGTAGGTTGAAAATTCATCAGCTTGGAAATTTTGAAACTAAAGTTTTGCGGTAGGCAAATAATGCTATAAACTTTTACCCCATTAAACCCATTGCAGTTTGGAGTCCATCAGTGATACTTTACAATTATGCAAGTGGAAGCATTTTTTGATTTCTAGTTTTTTCATCATTCGTGATGACCTACTCTTAAATGAGAAGCTAGAAAAACAAACTTCGAAAATGTTTTTTAAACACATTAAAAACAGGTAAATAATTGATTTTATGAACCCTTTTTGTGGAAATGATTAAATGAATAGTTTAGATTTCCGTGTTTTTAATCGCTGTTCTCAATCATTTTCTAGAAACCATATAAAAACTTTGGAAATTGTAGTGACCTACTCTCGCAATGTTTCCCCTACGTGAAAAATTTGATACGACCACAGATGGCCACACAAAGGACTTAAGGAGTACTTCGCACGTGATTCTGTTAAGACCGTATACGTCTTCTTGTCAATTCTTTTAAACATATAATTTATGTGCAGATTGGATGGGTCGAATCCCTATCTTTCTCTCGCGAGCCTAAAAATACAGGGAGTCTGACGTGTCACGGATGCTTAAAAACGAACTCTGGCACCGCCTTCGTCGTTGAGCTAAAGGGTTCTTTATGCTTAACCAAAGGGTGGGAAAGAGGCTCGTCTGGTTGCAATGAAAACGTCGTCGAAAGGTTTTATAGGTATTACTTTAAAGTTAGTGCCTACCGTTATTGTTAAGTGATTCTCGAAGCGGCAACTACTGCAACGTCTCCAACTCACTCGATGATGTATCTGCAATTCATATCCCAAAACGTCTTTACAAAATTCTCTTCAAAAACTTCATCCATGCATGAAACTACATTATTATAAATTATATTCTTTTAAAATTACCTTTTTTTAGTATTTTTATTTCTTTATTTTTCCTTTATCGAAGACAGGGTAGACCGGGACAGCCCAGCGTCACCCGGTCAACATGCATGACTTATTTGTATAAAGTTAATAAGACGTGGAAGTGATGTGTATTTTTTCCATTTATTGTCCCACATTATTGTACAACATATTTCCATATATGTATTAATTATTTTATTAAAACAATTATTTCTTAATTTAATTATTTCCAAGAAGCAGCATGGAGACGAATTAATGACGGCTGGCGGGGTGCAGCTATATTAAAAAAAGGCCAGTCGAGATTCTATTTATTTACTCTAATTATATTATGACTTCATTGATAACCAACTGTGTTCCGAATTTCAACCCGTGAAACAACGCACACATGTCACATAAAAAATATTTAGATAATTTTGTAAACTTAGCCCAGATGTAGGATCCGGAAGCTACGGCCACGATCCTATTTGGAAAGATCGATTCAGACGCAACTGGATAAATGACGTCCTACTCGTTACTTCCCACAATTCCAGAGGATGATTGAGTCGAGAAAATCAATTCACTTCGCAATAATTCAGAAAAGAATACTAGACACTCTTCATGGATCACTTATCATTTCACTTCACAATAATCCGAAAAGGCAAAGGCACGAGTTACTGTTCAGGAATCACTTATTTGAGTTCAGAACATTTTGAGTTCTAGTTAGCATTAAGAATTTTTTCACAGGTCAGAATTTGAACTGATAATCAATATCACTTTAAGAAATGTAGCGCGATGAACTTAAAGTTGGATATTGCGCAACCCGCGGTCGCAAGGTCTCGAGTGACAGACAATAAGAAAATTGACCGCGCGGAACAATATAGTCGAAGACAAGCTACTAAATAATCACAAACTTTATTAGGAATAGTAAACATTTGTCAATAATTATAAACATATTTTAGATTTTAAATGAATCAAATCGAATAGGGTCAAAAAAGTATTAACACTACATTTGGACGACGATGCTCCGAATACAAGAGGGCAGCGGTAGCGGCAGGCTTTTCTTTATAAAACTAAAAACATCTTATGGTTTAAGAACTTTATGGTTTGGTTCATGGGAATGTTATGCATTGGAAAAATGACCTTTTTAAGTAGATTGTAAGAAACAAAAAGTTGTTTTAAAATTAAAAATAGTGATAGCTCAGATCAAACCTCTTATCCGTTTACATTTTGCTAGATGCAGACTATATCAGGAAATAGAATGATTATGTGTGTTTCACACGCGTTTTGTTTTGAGGTTAGAGTTTAGTCGTATCATCGACTGAATTTATGGTATAATTACCATCTAAACATTTGTCAACTATAATTTTGTTGGTCGCCGCTTCCTTGATGAAGAAGCCTCAACTATTTTCTAAATTTATTATATTTTGAATGAGGTTACATTTTTATAATTACGTGCTGGAATAATGTTTCGACTATCATATTATCAAATTTCTATGCTATAAGTATTTCCAATAATGTTGCGAACGTTACATTCCGACCAGGGAATCTTCCCTTATATTGATTTTAACACTGTTTTCTACACAAATTTTCTTTCTTTTTTACCTAAATTGTCCAGATTTGTCTTCATAGCATCATTTTTCTAACGAAACAGATTTGGTTAATGTAAAGAAGGATTAAAATGATTAAGGATGTTACTTGCAAAGACGCCTTTGCCCCCAAGGTTGCCGCTGCCCCGATCTACCTTACTTTATTTTTTTTTATTTTTTAGGGTTGGAGAAGTTATACACAGAAAAAGAATTATGCAGTTGGAAATAAGTTTACTATATGGGTAATTCTTCATAGGCAAGGCACTTTGATGTTATTGTAAGATTTGGTAAAGATCTTTATTTTAGTACCTTATAACAAGTTTTATAACAAAAATTAGGTTATGTTATTGTAAGTCAGATTAAAAAAATATTATGTCCTCTTTTAATTTAATCAGTGAAATTTTACCGGAAATCGCAGTGTCGTATATCTAGTTACCTCATCAGTAACTATTCACTAAAATTCCAGTAGTTTTTCTGCTTGAATCACAGTGAAACGTGATTGGAATTTCAGAGATTGAAAGTATTCTCAATGTGCTAATTTTCAATGAACTTTCACTGTGAGAGTTCGATGCATATTTTCATTTTTCAGTTTTAATTATTTTCAATCGAACCTTTCTAAATCTTAAAAGGTATGCGTTTTTAATTTGTTCATTCGTAGAAACTTTTATTTTGAAGTAGTTTAATTTTGAAAGGTTTTTATGATTTGAAACTTTAAAAACTTCAAATTTATTCAAAATCAAAGTCTAGTGATACTGCAAAAAAATTCAAGATTTTAGGATCATCAAATTGATTTGAAATTAAAATAGAATGAAATGAAACATATTTGTCTTTATTTTGATGCTTGCGAATTTTAAGAAATCATATTTTATAAGGTAGCTAAATACAAAAGATATCTGAAATGAAACACGAGTGAGTTTTGACAGGTGCGAGACATTTAGATTTGAAGATACGGCTTTTATCTCTTATTTGAATTGAACTAGGTATTTGTACAATACGTATCACAATATCGCATAATTAAAGCATTACATTATTCTCCAATGTATGACTAGGACTTTAGATTAAATGGGATTATCACGTTCTTTTCGTATACAAATTTCACAATCTTCCCCTCTTTTCCCCTTTTTTAAAGAATTCCTCTTTTTCCCCTGTTTTCAAGAAAATTCCCCTTTTTCTCGTTTCTTTACAATGCAAACTGAATTAATAGGACCCCATAAGAAAATCCAACTATTTTTTGTTGATCCCATTTTTGAATTCTTTTTTTTGTAATCTACTCTTATATATTTGGTTCAGAATTCATATTTTTTCGTTAAATGTATACTATTTCGTTAAAAATTTAATTTTTTTATTGAAAATTCAACTATTTTGTTGAAACGTCCTTATGGATTAAAAATTCAATTATTCGGTTTGAAAATGCAACAGTTTCTGGTTGAAGTTTAATCATTTTTGTTTGAAAATTCGATCATTCGGTTAAAAATTATTATTTTTTTTAATTCGTCTTTCTTGATTGAAGATTAACTTATTTTTTTAAGTTTCAACTGTTCTGTTGAAAGGTTATCTTTTTTGTGGAAAATTTAACTGTTTTGTTGTACATTCGTCATTTTTTAGTTGAAAATTCATCTTTCCTTCTTCAAAATTAATTTTGTTGTTAATTTTTGTTATCAATCTGTTTTCTAAAAAAAATCAATCTTTCGGTTTTTTACATTCAACTGTTTCGTTGAAGATGCAACTATTTGTTTAAAAATTCAATTTTAAGTATTTTTGTTTGAAAATTCGACCAGTTGGTTAAAAATTCAAATATTTTGTGAAAAATTTGTCTTTTGTTTGAAAGTGCAACTATTTGGTTGCGAATGTAACGGTTTATTTTAAAGTAATTTTTTTCTTTTTTTTTATAATTCATCTTCTGTGGCTAAATGCAATTGTTTTTTATTTAAAAGAAAAACATTTTTCAGTTGAAATATCAACACTTAGATTTTGCGCTGAATCTTTTGGTTTAAATTCAACTATACTTCTTTAAAAAATTACGTTTTTAGTTGAAGATTCATCATATCAGTAAAAAATGCATGCCTTTGATTGAAAAATGAACTATTTCGTTGAAAATGTATTTGTTGTTTTGGTTGAATATTAATTTTTTTAACTGAAAATTTTACTAATTCAATTTTTCGTTGAAAACTCGTCTTCCTTGGTTAAATTCAACTGTTTTTGAATCAAAAGTTCTGTTCTGGGCCACTTTTGTATATTATTTACGTGGAAAGCATCTCTCAGTTGTACTAACAATGAAAGTATTTATGTATGCGGACGATACAATGCTTGTGTATGGGAATAAAGATTGTAAGAAATTAGAAAATGTAATTAATCAGGATCTTGTAATTTATTACAAATGGCTTGAATATAATAAGTTATTAATTAATGAAAAGCAAACGGTACATGTCACATTTGCAATGATTAATGTAAATAAATCACCGATAAATCTACAACTACAAAATGTACGACTCAAAGAGGTTGAAGAGTACAGATATCTTGGTGCTACTATTGATAATAAATTAGCATGTAAGAAAACATGTACAATCAATATTTGAAAAAAAACTACCTTGGAGTAGTGTCTTGAGAAGATGTAAAGACATTACTACGATTTAAAATTAATTATTTACCACAAGATTTCTTGTTAATATTTAATTGAACTTCTTCTGAATTGGTGGCGCTGTCGTAGCTACCTAATAGGCTATACGATTCGACAAAGAAAGCAAAGAAGAAGTATTGGATACACAGAGCCAGATAGTATGATCGTTTCGAAACGAAAAGTAAGAGCTGTCATTGGAACACTATCGTCTCTGTCTATCTCACATTGTAGAAAGAGAGTTCCGATTTACTTCAAGTATCGGAATCCCACCGTAGTGTTTTGTAATGTCAAACTGTCCAGTCTTGGCGTGAGAATTGTGAAAACTGTGTTTTTCGTGGATAGTTAATTTAAGATTTATAAAAGTAAGTGATTTTCTGTTAAATGACTTCTTCGTATGTATGGTTATGAAACTGTGTTATGCGCATTATGCGCTATAGGCAAAAGTGCGTGCTTCCCACTTGAAGTGTTGACGTGAGATGTTTTGCTTATGCAGTTGTAAACAAAAAAGTTATGTGCTTTTGGATGCTGCTTTTGGTTTGATTGGTCTTATGAAGTGAGTGACACAGTATCTGGACCGATTGTTCAAGAGAAAGCTCACCTTTTAAACGAGATGCTCCACGGCCCGCAAAGTTTAAAGTACGCAGTAAAATCCAGCGGAAACGGTTCATACGCCCCTGACGGTTTACGTTCGGAGTGGAGATATTTCCGGTTCGGTTCGGTTAGGTCAGGTTCAAGGTCATCCCCAAAACCGGCGCTATCTCCGATTTTGACTGTGATCTCATAAGAACAGAATATTTGAAGTGGGCACAAATGTACATAATCACAGAACTAGGTATGCTGAAGAACTTGGGAAAAAATACTATAGAACAAATATAGGGCAGGGTACCCCAATTTGTGGAAGTATTACTATATACTCAATTGAAAATGTTTTAAATCAACTTTTATAACTCTATAATTTATAAATATATACATTTAAGGTGCAATCCATGTGAAGCGACAATATGTATATGAATGTGAAAAATAATGTAAGTGTAAATGTAAGTGTAAACAACAGGAAATAAAAATCTATTTTGGTTGAAACATCAACTATTACATTTTTCGTTGTATTGTTTGTTTAATTCAACTATACTTAATTGAAATTGGAACTGCTTTGATAAAAATTCATTTTATTAGTTAAGGATTCATCATTTCAATTAAAAATTCATCTCTTTAGTTGAAAAATGAACTATTTTGTTGAAAACTGGATAAAAAAATCATCTTTTTGGTTGAAAATGCATCATTTCAGTTGAAAATTCATCTCTTTCTTCAAAAACTGAGTATCGCAGTGTCTAGAAATCGTATCGTTTGGTATAAAATTAATCCGTTTGATTGGAAATTTATCTTTTTGGTCGAAAATTCAACTATCTAGTACCTATAATAATTCTATTCAAAAGAATTTATTCCTCTATTAGTCTCCAGTTTTCGTGAAAAGTCACCCTATTTCCCCTCTTTCAAAAGCATTTTGGTCTGTGAAGTCTGTATATAGATATAATTTCTGAATTCTAGCAAACTGAACAAATTTTTATCAACATAGAATAGTGCAATCAATTACCGAAGGTGAATCATTTGTCGAGGAAACAGTTGATTTTCTCTAACCTACAACTTGAATATATTATTCTCTTAGTAGAAGTAATGAAATCAGTGTCCATTAAGCTTCTGAATGCTAACAATAGGATCTCCCTCGGTAATTGGTACCATTATCCTATTATACACTTTAATATACAAAAAAAAATTACAAAAAGTTAAAACAACTTTTCGGGATTAAATTAAACAAATATAGTCTATACAATCGCAAATAAGTACAGTATTCCTTTAAGGCAACCCCTTTCCTTTCACTAAATTTTCCATATTCGTTGACTACATACAGTTGTAGAAAGTGACGATGTAATTTATTGTTCCTTTCAGTACCTCGTTCCTTTTAACATAAACCATTGTCAATCACGTTTAGTATATGCGTATAGATTCACGCGAATAGTGTCTGTCATTTCACTGTGTTGCAGTACATCTGCGGTAAACACGGCATTCTAAATGATCTTTGTGTCGAAATATTGTATGAAAGCAATGGTTAACTCGCGACCATTGTAATTATATAATGAAACTAATTACCATATTTCAACGATTAAATTGTAGTGAGCACAAACTTAGACATTCATTATTCAACTAGCATTTCAATTAAGAATTCAAATTACATTTAAACTGAATTTATCATTCAAATTAGCTTATAAATATTTTTGAAGCAACACAATTTTCGGAATTAAATTTCAAACTTTGTATTAAAATTTTAGCTTTTAAGATTTTTTTTCTGATAGCAAACAATACTTTTGTCTTTACTCGAAAAATTAACAGTTACTTTAAATTCAGCCGAAATTACACTAAAATTTTTATTATCAGTTCTAATTACAAAATCAAAAAAATTAGTGCAATTTCCTCTTTTTAATAACTTCTAGTTCTAACAAATCTAATTAGGCAATATTTATGTTTCTCTGCAAGTCAGGGAAAACCTGAAAATCAGGGAAAAGTCAGAGAATTTTGTTGGTCAGGGAAAGTCAGGGATTTTGAAAACAAAATTGCAACAGTCAAGGAATTTCTATAAGAGCCACTTTAAATAACTGTCAAGGATAATAATCAGGGCTGCTACACAGATACTTTCATTCACTCTTTTTCTCAAATCACTTTTAAGTGAATTTTAAAAAGAAAAAGATCAATATAGTAACTTTTCTTTCAATAAATTAACCCATGGGTTAACCAATATTGAATTCAGGTCTCTACCTATTTCTGAATTAAATGTTGAATCCGCTTAAAATATTTTAGGGTATTTTAAAAGATTCCTGACATTATTAATAAATTTCAATTACTTGAAGGGAATACAAAGAATTTTAAAGATTTTAGAGCATTTAAAAAAAAAACGAATTTTCAAGTTCTTTAGAAAGTTTCAAGGGATTTCTAAAGATTTCAAAGGATTTGAGATATTTACTGAAATTTTAAAATATTCCAAGTGATTTTATAAGATTTCTCAGGATTTCAATTATTTAAAGGGTTTTTAAAAGCTCTGAAGGTATTGGAATAAATATTCCAGTATTTCAGAAATATATATCAGAATTTTAGAGAATTTAGGATATTGTAAATGATTTTAAAGAATTTGTAGTTGGTTGCAATAATATAAAGGGATTTCAAAGAATTTCAGAGATTGTGTGGTATTTTCAAGGGATATAATAAGATTTATAGGGATTTCAATAATTTTAAGGGTTTCTAAAAGCTGTCCAGGTATTCAAATACATTTTCCAGGATTTCAGAAAACATCATCAGATTTGAAGAATTTCACGAGATTTTATAATATTTTTAATGGTTTTTAAGGTATTTATTTGCAAGAAGTGAGGGATTCTGTAGCATTTCAGATTGACGAATTTTAGCTTCGATTGATATCCAAGTCTGATAAGAATTTGAGCTAGATCGACCATTCAGAAGTAGTTTTTTTTTAGTTTACAGGTTTCAAACAAAAATATTACCATGTTTATATACGAAAAACTTTTTTGATATTCAAAATACAGCAAAAGGATATGTAGTATATTTGTTCGCGACTTCGAGACGCATCGATCGACCCATTGTTGAACCTTTTATGACATTCCAGAACCGATTTATGAAATATCAAAAGAATGTATGCATTCTGTTTATACGAGAAAAACTTTGTTCATATTAGGAATACTAGGAATCATCTAGCAATACTGATATATAAATTGAAAAAATAAATTTTTCATCTTGTTAAATGTTTCACACGGTCCTGACTGTTTACGTTAGGAGGCGCCCGATTGAGGATCAAGACCAGTCCGAGCCTTCCCTGAAACTGTTCTTATATCGGACGCCGAGTGTAATTAAATAATAGCAAAAATGAACATAGCGTGCGAAACAAATATAAGTTATTGTAAATATAAATTTAAATATTTGACCGAGTGGAGAGAAGATTAGATAATTCATTACAATAAGAACGAAACTAGATAACTAATAATCACATCCTAGCTACTGCCGGGAAGCGCTTTGAATTCTCCTGATTATTGGTGGAATGAAAATATCTCATTTTACCAAGAAGTCATATTTTAGAGCACGTTCGTTCGGTGATATATCTGTCAATTATTCTAATCAAATTTACAACATTACTTCCATACACAGTAGAACAGATGATTCCAAGAGAAAGTACATATTCAATATTTCACATGAAGATACTCTCCATCTAAATTTAAGTTCACGTCGAAGCAATTTAGAATTCAAATCTTGATTCATTTATGGTATATATAAATTAAAATACATAATTAATATGAATACAACATTTTCGTATTTCATGATATCTAAAATAAGATAAATATAATAAGATAATAAGATAATAATAAAACAAGATCTAAAATAATAGAGAAGAAAAGCAAGGACAATATTTTTGATAATTGATACAAATTGACATCTATACGTCAGAATTATTATAAAATATTTTTCTATAGACAAGCAAAACCTTGCATTTTTGTTAAAAAATACTACTTTCCGGCGCAAAACACTGATATAACTTAAATTTGTTAAAAATTGTAAGTCTAATTTTTGAGTCAAATTATTTTTGGTTAAAGTAGCGGATTTCCGGTAAAAACGCTTACATACCCTATTCTTAGATATTTTCACTTAACCACCAGTTAACTTCACTTCTTGTTTTATAATAAGTGTATTTGAAAATTATTTTTTTAAGAACTATTTATTGAAATAATAAAGTTATAATAAATATTATTCATTAGGAAGATATTACAAAAATAAAGTTTTGTCCCATGCACTGGTTGTCATTGTTTTTCCCTCAGCACTCGACGAAGTGAAGTTCGCTGGTGATGAAGTGAAAATGCCTTGTAGTTCAAATATTGTAAATTCTATTTAAAATCTATGATTTTTTATTAACAATAGCAATTTTAAATGAAAAATAATAACATCATATGATAAAAAATGGTTTAATATCGTACATTTTCTTTGAAAAATACGAGCATAACCTAAAATTGTTCAAAATCTGTTTATCTTCTTTGAAATCTAATGATTTTTTATTAATAATATCGATTGCTATATCAAACGCCAGAAACTTGGAAATGGTACAGAAATTCAGAATTTAATAATTGATTTATAATCTGACAAAGATTACGATTTTTTAAATTAAAAATATCAATTTTCAAAGAAAACCCCTAACATAACATGGCAAAAAATTGTTTTAAATTTTACATTTTCTTCTTAACCTTAAGGCGTTCCAAAATTGTAAATTTTCTTTGATATCTACATAGCTAGTCGCAATCGTGGAAAGTCACATTGTGGCATTCATTCGGAAAAATTTGAAGTCCAAAAAAAATTGGCAAAAGTGCGGGAAGATACCCCTGTCAGAAAAATCATGCAATTGATGTATGTAGGAGAATAACTCATTTCTACGGAGCTCGTAAATTTGAAATAAAATAAAAAAGTATTTTATTTATTATAGTTACAAATGTTCTGAATTGTTGAAGATTTTCATGGATTTAAAATACTTATAACTAAAAAATTGGGTAACTTTGACTAATTTCAAGATTCAATGTGTTGCTCTATTTTCATTTATGAAAGTTTTTAGATTTTTTTGCAGGTACATTTCACATTTTCAACACGAAAAAGTTTCCAAATCACGAACGTTTGAAAATTACGTATAAAAATTAAAATCTTCTAATGTTTACGAAAAACAGATTTAAATTAAATGTATTCATATGAGCATTAATTCATGGGCTCAACGTATCTTTTCTCAATTTCTAATATCTGTAAATCTAGGAAAAATATTTCTTCTATGAAATCATTTGAATAAGTTAAAAATCTTTTCATTTTAAAGGTTGCAAAGCTACAACTTTCTAGTTTTTAAATATTGATAAAAATTGAGAAGACTTTATTGGTAATATGTTAAATATTTTATTTGCAATATTTAAACTATTTACCTAAATAACGTATTTGCTCAGTTTATATACTTTATATGTTAATATAAATATTAAAACTGTAGTTTTCAAGTGTAGTCGAGTTTATGAAAAATACCTATGCTATTCCTTGTTTTTAAAAATTACAATTGAAAAAAGTGTTTTAAGAAACTTTGACTACTTTGATTCTATATTGGGTTGCTTGACTGGAAAACCTTAAATTTGGTATTTTAAATCTTTGGAGAGATTTATTCCATTGATAATCGAAAATGGCGCCATATACTTGTAATAATTGGATTTACGAAAAAACTATTTTCAAAATTAATCAAAAGATTATAATTTCCTGAGTGTCCTGAAATTTGCATCTTTCTTTTTTCAAAACATGTAGTAGAATGACACCTCCAAACGATCATAAACGCGGGTTTCTCGACAACAATAGTTTCGAGATATTAATCGAAAATCGCGACACAGGCTTTTTAATAATTGGATGCACTTTACCAAGTTGATTTAGAACCACCCTGCATAATTTTCTCTGCCAATGAAAAATACGAACCATTAACGAGCAGTCTCCTTTTTCCAACCCCGTGATTATTTTTATCCCCATGGTGGAAATAAGAATAAATCGTTTGACGCAGTTGGCATGACAGTCTTTCTAAATACAATTCAGAAAAGAAACGAATATAAATGAAGCTCGAAATGAAGGCAGTTTATCCCCATGTGAACTTGCCCAGTGAAGACGCCCTAGCGGAATTCATGGGGTACAAGAGAAATAATAAAAAATGTGAAATAAAATCTAAAAAACAAGGATTTTTGACTCTGGACCCTAAAAGACCCCACGAGGCCTGACGCGGCTTATTACCAAACATTTTTTAAAGTACTTTTAGCGCTGTTTCGTAGAGGATTTAGAGGCTCTCGTGAAAGAGAGAAATCGTAAAAGCGAATTCCTACAACAAAGGGTCAAACATGGTCCAACCTTTGCTCGAAGCGACGTTTCCGACGGTGTCACCGTTCGAAATATTTCTGTCCGAGCATATAAAAGGGGCTTTTCTTTATGGCGCAACTGGTTCCAATCCACTGAACGCGCTTGTCTGCACAATTGTAAACACAGGCGAGCTTCGTTCACCCTAAATTTAACCACAATAATAAAACAAAAAGGAGTTCTAAATAAAAATCCCTTGAACAATTCTACAATCTACACCGTCGAAAGTTCAAATTCTTGATGATGTTATTAAATCCTTTCGAAAGCTATAAAATAGACAATTTATTGATTTAATAGATTTCCGGAAATTGAAGACATTTCAAATTATGTTTTGCAGTAATTTATGACTACGGGGAAGATGGAAAGTTATTCATTCTGCTTCGCATTCTGCAAGAGGTGAAGTGAACTTTATAGTTTTCGCAAATTCCTAACCTAATGAGAAATAGTTTTCCTTCTTTAGGTGAATTTATAAGCATTTCAGACGATAATTGTATCTTGAAATTAAGAAAGGCTTTTTAATAGAGATCTTCAAAAATTATATGGAATATGTTGCAAAAAATCTTCCAAGTAAAACTAGGAATTTATGAAATCTAAGTTTGCAATCGAAGTTGAAATAAATTTGGGAAAAATATTTATAATGAAGTATATAATAAAACAAATGTAACAAAACAATTTATTTAGCTCGAACAAAAATTTGTTGTTAAGTACCGTTTGTTACTTTTGTACCAAAGCATTCGGTTGCTCGTACCAAATACGCGTCCGCGCATGCGCAGATGCCCGGGGGCGGAGCCCTCCGACAGAAGAAAAAGATCTACTGATTTATAGGTTATGTAATTATGAAAAATAAAAGAGACTCGGGATTCCCCCAGTGATGCTAACAAACCGAGACTTCTTCAACTGGGCATGTCTCAAAAAGCGCCGGTCTATTTAAAATTACAATGTATAAACTTGGAATATATTATATTAATCATAAATTATTTAAAGAAATTAGCTATTTATTAGATTCAGTTTAATTGATTTTTTTAACATGAAAATTTGTTTTATATATTTATCTGTATTATTATTGATAGTATACATTGACTTCAAATAGACCCGCGCTTTTCGTTACATGCCAAGTTGAAAAAGTCGCTTTGCCGTGTTTCCACTGATTCTTTTTAATACCAAGAGATGGCGGCAGGCGTCGATTGGCGTGAAGAAATATATTTTTTGCATGAAAAAATATCAAGGACATCTAAGAAAGTACGATTTCGTTAGTCAGCTATTTTGGATAAAAATTCCAAGAGTTAAACATTTTCAAAATTTTTAAGAACATTTTTTTAAGATTTAAGAATTCTGTGTACGGCTGTTTGTAGTATTCGGAAAATCGAACAATTTATCCTTATGACACAATCAAAAATAAAAATGTTAAGCCAAACAACGCCCGATATGTAAAAAAGTCAAGAAGAGAACAATGTTGCTTTTTGAAAGCTATACATATATAGGACGCGTAGTTTTTGTTTTATTTGTAAAAAACAACATTAAAAATTAAAAATTAAATGTTTGGACATACGACACAAGATACGAAAAAAATAAAGACACAAAAGTTGTTTGCCCAAAAAGAGCTACAAATTTGTTATTAATCATTTTTTGATAGGGTGCGTAGTTATTGTTTTAATAGTGAAAAATGACATTACAAATAACAAATTAAATTTTTGGATAAAAGACACAAGGTACAATATAATGTTTAAATAATTGTTTTTAAATTAGATCTTAAAATTTTCTTTTAAACTTTTTTTCTCACGAGACATGTGATGAGAATTTTTTCGTAAAGCCGAAAGAGCTTTAACAAAAGAGAATTCACAATCACTAAATTTCAGTTGTCGATGGTTTGACTCTTGATTTTAAAAGTCCTATGCAGAAATGAGGGGGAAGTACAATAACCGAGCGCAGGGGGAAAATTTTTTCAAGTTGTTTTAAATAAAATAAAGTTTTTTTGTGTATGAATAGTGTCAGGTATTCTTCCGGGAAATGCTACTACTATTTTGCAAATTATAGAATGTGACAGTGATTATAATGATTTTCCTCGATTTGGCTTTAGAATTTAGGATGATGAAAGTAGCTTCTTTATATTGTTTCACAAAATAAAAACCAAATATCCTTTGTTTGAAGAAAAAGCTAGAAGAAGAATTTAATGAAATGCATTTCACTTGAAAAGAAGTCTTTCGGTGAATCACAATTTCGTCTATAATCATGGATTATCCTAAAGAAATTGAATTGTGTTTAATTAATCAAATTCTTTTCAAATTGAACGCATTTTATTGAATCTTTTCATTTTTCTAACT
The DNA here is from genome assembly GCA_011634705.1 of Andricus grossulariae. NCBI lineage: Eukaryota > Metazoa > Arthropoda > Insecta > Hymenoptera > Cynipidae > Andricus > Andricus grossulariae. Next base: position 55,838,749 of record JAABKJ010000755.1, on the reverse strand, counting down.
TTAGCGTTTTCTCGCATAAATGAGATATTTTGTTATATCTGCAGAATACAAATTTTCATTCAACAAAACCCTCTCGTTCCTTCAAACAAATAATTTTATTACTTATACAAAAATATGGTTAATTCTACAGAATATATTTTTGCAACCAACAAAATGTTTTGTTGTGCCCACAGAAACATTTTTTTTGAGAACACAAACTTTTTGGTTGAACCGACCAAACGGTTCAATAAAGTAATTTGGTTGGCTCAGCCAAACGGTTTTGTTGCTTATCTGTAGCAGCCAAAAAAGTTGGTTGGGACAACTAAACTTTTGTTCGGCCAACCAAAACATTTTTCTCAATGCCTGATTTATATAAAATACTTGTATTTTTGAGGTTGAGAAATGCCTATGGCCCGTTCAAAAACTACGCCACGTTGTTTGACCACTTATTCCGCACCCTTTCCCTCCTTCATCACAGATCACATAAAATTAAAAAAAAACTTGAGATTTAAAGTCGAAGTATGTTGCATTTTGAACAAAATAGTTGAATTTTCAAAAACAGGCAAATGTTTCAGAAAACAGTTGACTTTTAAAGCCGAAAAGATGATTTCTCGACCAAATAGTTGAACTTTCAAACGAGAGAGACGACAATTGAACAAAATAATTCGAGTTTCAGAAAATGGTACAATTTGTAACCACATAGTTTAATTTTCGACAACAACAAAATTAATTATCAACCAAAAAGTTGCATTTAAAACCAAATAGCTGAACTTTTTAGGGAAAGTAACAAATTTTTAACAACATAATTGAATTCTTAACCAACTTTTTGAACATTTAACCAAGTCGTTAAATTTTTAAACAAAATACGAAATAGATCAAATTTTAACGAAAAACAGTTGCATTTTCAACAAACTACTTAAATTTTCAACAAAATAATTGAATTTTCAAAAAAGATGTTTAACTTTCTATAAAGTTGTTGAACTTTTAATCAAAAAAGGTTATTTCATGCAAAGAGGATTTCAATTTTAAAACAAAAGCAGCTAAATTCACCAAAAAATACAGATCTTTAACAAAGTAGTTGAATCCTCAACGAAAGCAGATTGATTTTTAACTGAACAGTTGGGCTTTTAATCACAAAAGATAAAATTTTTATCAAAAGATATGAATCTCCAAAGCAAAAAGAGGAATTTTCATCAAAAGAGTTGAATTTTCAAACAGGAAAGATTTTTCAGTCAAGAGAGAAAAAAATTTTCTATCAAATTGTGAAACTTTCAAACCAAAAAGGCAAACTCCCTAGAAAAAAGTTGAATTTTCAACCAAAAAGTTAATTTTTAACCCCAAAAAATGAATTTTCAGTCAAAAAGACAATTTTTTCAACAAAACAGTTAAATTGTCATTCCGAAAGTAGTAATTTTCTACAAAAAGTTACAAAAAAGTCCAGCAAATGGTTTAATTTCGAACTAAAAACGATGAATTTTCAACAAACAAAAGAAACAAATTTTCTCCAAAATAGTTAAGATTGAAAACCAAAACGATAGATATTTAACTAATAAAATGAATTTTCAATGAATTTGATAAACTTTCAATGAAGCAGTTGAATTTTTAATGAAGGAGATTAATTATCTACCAAAAACGGCTAATTTACAACAAAATACATCAATTTTCAACGAACTTTTTGAATTTTCTACCAAAATTGAATGATTTTTAACCAATAATGGAATAGTTGAATTTTCAGTTAAAATAATTACATTCAACCAAGAAAGAACGAATTTTTATGAAAACAATTAAATCTTCGAACAATAAAATCAATGTTGAACAAATTAGTTTAACTCTCAACCAAGTTGTTGAATTTTCAACAAACAATTATGAATTCTGAATGACAAATTTCATAGTTGAATTTTGAAGTGTAAACGATCTGTTTTCAAGCAAAAATATAATATTTATATTCTCAGTTGAAAAATTAATTTTCAACAAAAATATGAAAATTTTTGAACAAAATAGTATAATCTTCAACCAAATAGTATAATTTTTAACCAAAAGAGATGAATTCTGAACCGAAAATATAATAATAGACTTTTTAATTTTAAAAAATTAACTTTCTAAAAAAAATAGTTTGATTTTTATATTAAGTTCTATTAATTCAGTTCGTAAAGGAGAAAAGACCTCCAACTTCAAAGGATACAAATTTCATAAAGTTCCAGAGTCTGGTTTAGAAGAAAAAAAATCCAAATTAACAAGTACTCTTAAAGACTTACTCTTAAAGGTTGTATGAAAACGTTCTCTAAATTTTATTTATATTTATGACGAATCTCGTATTCGAGAAAAAGTTTGTTCAATACAACAAAATTAACTGAAAAATTTAAAGTTTATCTCAAAAATAACTTTACTTTATTTAATAAATAATGGAGTTTTTAGAGTAAAAAAATATATTGTGTGCACGATATTTTATGTAACAAAGTTATGATTTACAAGTTTATCACGTCCGACATTTAAGGTTAGGTTAACGTGGCCATAATTGTGCCCGGGCGAAAGTGAATGCGCATGTGCGGGGTACGATTATGATCATAATTTTACCTCACACATGCGCATTAGCTTTCGCTCCACCTGTTTTGTAAAAGCCTATTTTCAGAGTTAAAAAGGCGCTGATAAATCGCATGAATAATACCTGTGTTATATAAATATGTTTATAGAAAAAAGGAAAAAGGGGAGGTTTTTTGAAAACAGGGGAAAAGTGAGAATTCTTTGAAAAAGGGTTTGCAGAGGGGAATAGGGGAAGAGTGTGAAGTCTGTATTTAGATGCTTTACTAGTAAAATCAAATCATTCATTTTTATGTTTTACCATATTTACCACACTTTTACTATACGAGAGTAAGGCCAAATTGAAATAAAGTTATCGTAAGGTAAAATTACAATACGTGTAAGTGTATTGCTATTTCGAATAATACGCGGTGTTTACCATATAAGTATTGCAATTTCACTTTATAATCCTCTATCTTCCACAACATTGCATTACATGTGTGGCCATATATTTGAGGGTCAACTATAGGACAGCCTTCTGAATGGCTAAAGCGAGGAAGAAGAAGGTTAAAACAAAATGTTCAAATCGATCATCTCAGAGAGTCGACTTGATCAACGCATTGTTGTGAGTTGACGGTCGACTCGACCATCATAGAGATTCGAACTGATCATCACAGAGGGCTCAACTGATAATCATATAGAGTCGATTTAATCATTTCAGTTTGTAGACTTGATCTCCTCGGACAGTCGACTTGGCAATTTTAGAGGGTCGATTTGATTATCCCATATCTTCTATATATGTTGTCCTTTTTCTACCTATGTTATACATATATATGTAATATTCTAGTCTCTCTCTTATCACAGAGTGGAAATTGAAAAACTTAAGTGGAACCTACAAAACCTAGAAATTTATATAAAATACATCAAATCTAATAGGAGCACGAGAGCTTGCATGAAAAAATGCATGGACGTGCAGGAAGCTAGAGTAGTATGCCAGGACGGAAAAGTTTGGCGACAAATAGTTTATAAAAAGAATGTGAGCAGAGTGAATGAAGCCTGAAACAAAGACCTTGGATACGCATTATCACGAAACTCAAAAAGGACACCAATCCGATCTAAAAGCCTCGAATCCTTTCCCAATTCTAATTACCAATTGCAGTTAACCCTTTTCCAACTCAAGAAGCATTATCACGAAACTCAAAAAGGACACCAATCCGATCTAAAAGCCTCGAATCCTTTCCCAATTCTAATTACCAATTTTATCTCATTAACAATTGCAGTAAACCCTTTTCCAACTCAAGAAGCGTTATCACTAAACTTAAAAAGGACACCAATCCGATCTAAAAGCCTCCAATCCTTCCCCAATTCTAATTACCAATTTTATCTGATTACCAATTGCAGTAAGCCCTTTTCCAAATCAAGAAGCATTATCACGAAACTCAAAAAGGAAACCAATCCGATCTAAAAGCCTCGAATTCTTCCCCAATTCTAATTACCAACTTTATCTCATTACCAATTGCAGTAGACTCTTTTCCACCTCAAGAAGCATTATCACGAAAATCAAATAGAACACCAATCCGATCCAAAAGCCTCTTATCCTTCCCCAATTCTAATTACCAATTGCAGTAAACCCCTTTTCAACTCAAGAAGCATTATCACGAAACTCAAAAAGGATACCAATCCGATCTAAAAGCCTCGAATCCTTCCCCAACTCTAATTACCAATTTTATCTCATTACCAATCGCAGTAAACCCTTTTCCAACTTAAGAAGCATTATCACGAAAATCAAAAAGAACACCAATCCGATCCAAAAGCCTCGAATCCTTTCCCAATTCTAATTACCAATTGCAGTAAGCCCTTTTCCAACTCAAGAAGCATTATCACTAAACTCAAAAAGGACACCAATCCGATCTAAAAGTCCCGAATCCTTCCCCGATTCTAATTACCAACTTTATCTCATTACCAATTGTAGTAAACCCTTTTCCAACTCAAGAAGCATTATCACGAAAATAAAAAAGAACACCAATCCGATCTAAAAGCCTCGAATCCTTTTCCAACTCTATTTAACAATCTAATTTAATTAAAAATTAAAGCAAGTTAGGCAAATTCAACGAAGAAAAAAAACTAAAATAACTTTTCTTCTGTAGTTAAACTCTTGCTTAATTTCTGCAATATGTAATCTTGTTTCATTGCCGACTGACTCAGAATTGTGCCAGGCCGGGCGGTCATGAGTTATGATTCATGCTCACCGACAATGTTTCGAGACCCTTTAGGTTTTTTTTCAGTTTTTTCAGAGCAAAAGGGAGGCCAAGGAGCGTGCTTATTCGTCAGTACTCAGTACACTTAGTGCTTGTTCCCCTCTTTGGTTACTTATTGTTAGATGGGATATTACAGCGCGGAGACACGCACAATGCGTTTGCCGGATCTAACGAGCTCTGCTACACACTCTACAAGAATATCGTATCTGATCTTTTTTTTGTGTCTACGTGCGCCTTCGCAGTTCTTGCCTCGTGTCTCTCTCGGGCGACTTTTCCGTGGCACGAATGCCGTTCTATTCGCGAAATCATTCGACCAGTCGCGTTCCGCATCGTGAATCGAAATCTCGAATCACTCCGAACATGTTCCGTACACAGACACATGTTCAAGTCCTGAGAGATTGGATAATCAGAAGAAAAAAGCCAACTGCGTAAGACGCGTTCCACCGTGTAAATTCTGCATTTATATCAAAATACCCGTTCGGCTTTCCTGGTGCAAATTCGTGATTCAGAATCATTAAATCTTGGGGAAAAGATGCAGCAGGAGGACTCGACTTTCTTATTCTTCGTGTGAGAAATTAATTGTTCATTAATTTATTAACACGAATGTTAGTCACACCTTTTGAATTGGAGGTTTCACTGATTTCCCTTCAGGTTTCACTAATTCGGTACCATGTTTAAAAAGCCTGTCTCCGAGTGCAAGTCTGAAACTCTAAAATTCCTTCAATTTTCTGAGTCACTTAAATTTCTAAATTTCTCTGAATTCCTTTAATACCGTGATTTCTGGGAATACTCTGAATTTCCTAAATTCTCTGAATTCCTCCAAATTATCTCAATTCTTTGAAATCTTCTAAATCCCTTGAAGTTTTCTAAATTCCTTGAAATCTCCTGAATTCCTTGAATCCCCTAAATTCCTTAATTTCTCTAAATTCCTTGAATTCCTCGAATTCCTTGAATATCTTGAATTTCCTAAATTCCTCAATTTCTTGGAATTCCTTAAATTCTCCGAATTCCTCTAAATTCCCTGAATTACTCTGGATTCTCTTGATTCCTCGAAATTCCCTGAATGGATCCAATTTTCTGAATCCCGTAAATTCCTAAATTTCTCTGAATTCCGTGATTTCTTGAGATTCTTTGAATTTCCTAAATTCTCGAAATTTCTTAAATTCTTTGATTCCTCCGAATTATCTCAATTTTGAAATCTTCTAAGTCCCTCGAAATCTTCTAAATACCTTGAATTCCCTGAAATCCTCACATCTGTTAAATTCCTTGAAATTCCTAAAATTTCCTGAATCCCCTAAATTCCTTGATTTCTCTAAATTCCTTGAATATCCTGAATTTCCTAAATTCCTTAATTTGTTTGAAATTCCCTAATTTCTCAGAAGTCCTCTGAATTCTCTTTATTCCTTGAAATTCCCTGAACTCTCATAATTGCCTGAATTACCTAAAGTCCTTAATTTCTCTAAATTACTTGATTTCTCTAAATTCCTTTAATTCCTTAAATTTGCTAAATTCGTTGAAATTCCCTGATTTCTTCCAATTTCCTGAATCCCTTAAATTTCTTCATTTCTCTAAATTCTTTGAATTCCATGAATACCCTGAATTCCTTAAATTTCTTTTAGTTCGTGAATTTCTCAGAATTTCCTAAATTCTCTAAATCCCCTAAATTATCTGAATTCCTTTGAATTCTCTCCATTCCTTGAAATTCCTTAATATTAGGAATTCAGAATCTTCAAAGAATTCACAGATTTTAGGGAATTCACAAAAAAAAAACAAGTATTTCACAGAATTCAGAGAGATTAAGGAATTTAGGGATTTCAAAAGATTTGATGGAGGATAAAAGAATGTAAAAGAATCAGAGAGAGAGAGTTTAAAAGCATTCCCAACCATTGTAAAGAATTCAAAGGACTCAAAAAATTTGAAATAAATTATGTGAAATTAGAGAATTCCGAGGAACTCGAGGAATTCAAGAAATTCAAGGAAGTGAGAGAAATCAAGTAATTCAGAGTAATTCATGAATTTAGGAAATTCAGAGAATTCCGAAAAATTCAGGAATATTGGGAATTCAGGATATTCACGGAATTTAGAGAAATAAAATAATTTAGAGAAATTAAGGACTTTAGTCAATTCAGGGAATTTCAAGGAATGGAGAGAATTCACAGGAATTCAGATAATTTAGGGGATTTAGAGAACTTAGGAAATTCTGAGAAATTAGGAAATTCAAGGAATTCAGAGAAATGAAGAAATTTAAGGGATTCAGGAAATTGGAAGAATTCAGGTAACTTCGAGGAATTTCAATGAATATAGAAAATTTAAGGATTTCAAGGAACTTAGAGAAATTAAGGTTTTTGAGGAATTCCGGGAATTTAGAGAATGTAGGGAATTCCCAAAAATAAAGGAATTCAAGGTATTAGAGAACATTAGGAATTTAGGGAAATCAGGATATTCAAGAAATTCAAGGAATTTATACAAATTAAGAAATTTAGCGGATACAGAAAATTGGAGGAATTCAGGGACTTTCGAGGAATTTAGAAGATTTCAAGGAATTGAGATCATTTGTAGGAATTCAGAGAATTTAAGGAATTTATAGAATTTAGGAAATTCAAAGAATTCCAAGAAATCACAGAATTCAGAGAAGTTTAGGAGATTCAGAAAATTGGAGGAATTCAGGGACTTTCGAGGAATTTTAAGAAACTAAGGGAATTTAAGGAATTCAGGGAATTTAGAGAAATCCAGTAATTTAGAGAAATTAAGGACTTTAGGTAATTCAGGTAATTAAGAGAATTTCAAGGAATCAAGAGAATTCTGAGGAATGCTGAGAAATTTAGGGAATTCAAAACAAATTAAGGAATTTAGGAAGTTCAGGATATTCAAGGAATTCGAGGAATTTAGAGAAATTCAGGAATTTGGAGAAATTCAGGAATTTAGAGAAATTAAAGAATTTAGGGGATTCCGGAAATTCTGGGAATTCAAGGAATCTCAAGGAATTTAACGGATGTGAGGATTTCAGGGAATTCAAGGAATTTAGAAGATTTCAAGGAATTAGGATCATTCGAAGGAATTCAGAGAATTTAAGGAAATCAGAGAATTTAAGGAATTAAGAGAATTTAGGAAATTCAGAGAATTCCAAGAAATCACAGAATTCAGAGAAATTTAGGAATTTAGGGGATTCAGAAAATTGGAGGAATTCGGAGAATTCGAAAAATTAAGAGGAATTCGGAGAATTCGAAGAATTAAGAGGAATTCGGAGAATTTAAGGCATTCCCAGACATTTAGGGAATTCCAAGAAATTTAGGAATTTGGGAAATTCAAGATATTCAAGGAATTGAGAGAAATTAAGGAATTTAGGGGATTCAATGAATTTAGAAGATTTCAAGGAATTTAGAAGATTTCAGGGGATTTGAAAGATTTGAAGGAATTGAGATAATTTGGAGGCATTCAGAGAATTTAGGAAATCCAGGATATTCAAGAAATTCAAGGAATTTATATAAATTAAGGAATTTACGGGATTCAGAAAATTGTAGGAATTCTGAGAAATGTAGGGAATTCAAAAAAATTAAGGAATTTAGGATATTCAAGGAATTCAAGGACTTTAGAGAAATTGAGGAATTTAGGGGATTCAGGAAATTCTAGGAATTCAGGGAATCTCAAGGAATTTAACGGATGTGAGGATTTCAGGGAATTCAAGGAATTTAGAAGATTTCAAGGAATTGAGATAATTCAGAGGAATTCAGAGAAATTTGGGAATTTAGGGGATTCAGAAAATTGGAGGAATTCAGGGAATTTCACAAAATCTACAAAAATTATGGAATTCAGAGAATTGAGAGAAATCAAGTAAATTAGAGAAATTAAGGACTTTAAGTAACTCAGGAAATTAACAGGATTCAGGGAATTTCAAGGAATCAACAGAATTCAGAGGAATTCGGAGAATTTAAGGAATTCCGGAACATTTAGGGAATTCCAAGAAATTTAGGAATTTAGAAAATTCAAGATATTCAAGGAATTCAAGGAATTAAGAGAAATTAAGGAATTTATGGGATTCAAGGAATGCTGAAGATTTCAAGGAATTTAGAAGATTTCAAGAAATTTAGAAGATTTCAAGGGATTTAGAAGATTTCAAGGAATTGGGATAATTTGGAGGATTTCAGAGAATTTAGGAAATTCAGGATATTCAAGGAATTTCAAGAAATCCAGGAATTTATGGGGATTAAGGAAAATGGAGGAATTTGTCAAATTTAAAGAATTCAGGGAATTTAATATTTCAAGGAATTCAAAGAATTTAAGCAATTCAGAGAATTCAGGAAATTCAGGGTATTCAAGGAATTCAAGGAATTTAAAGAAATCCAGGAATTTAGGGGATTAAGGAAATTGGAGGAATGCAAGGAATTCGTCAAATTAAAAAAAATCAGGGAATTCAGGGAATTCAAAAGATTTCAAAGAATTCCAGGATTTCAGGGAATTTCGAGGAATTTTAAGGAATTTCGTGAATTTGAAGAATTCAAAGAATTTAGGGATTTCACCAAAATTTATTGAAATCAAGGAATTCAAAGGAAATAGGGAATAAAGGGAATTTAGGAAATTAAAAGAATTCAAAGAATTTCGAAGACTTCTAGCAATTTAGGGAATTCATGATATTGAAGGAATTCACGAAATTCCGAGAAATCAATTACTTTAGAGAAATGAAGGATTTCAGGGAATTCAGTAAATGGGAGGAATTCAGGGATTTCAAGGGATTAGGGAATTTTACGTAATAAGAAGATTTAAAAGAATTCAGGGAATTTAGAAATAGAAGGATTTCAGATATTTGATTAAATTCAAGAAATTTACACAAATTGAGGGATTCAGAGGAATTCAGAAGATTTCAAAAAGGTGAAAAAAACTCGAAAGAACCTGAAAAAGTTATTAAGTATTCCGAGCAGTTCAAAAGATACGAAAATTCAAAGAAATTCAAAGAATTCAAAGGAATTCAGAGTGAATTAAAAATAATTCCTAATAATATACTAGACAAGATCTGATATTTTAAAAATTACCTTTCCCTTCGATTTCGAAAGTCCATTTCCAGTTTTAAATTAGTTTTTATGAGAAACTCTCGGTACATACCTGAAACAGAAAATAAAAAAGTCGTTAAAAATCCATCAAGTAACAAATATAATAGCTTATCAAAATTTCCCAAAATTAGTATCTAACTCAAAATAAGGGTATACTTCCGAAAAGGTAACCCAGGAACAAAGTTCTTTTTTAGTAGGTCAAGAATCAAATGTAAGCTAGTTCAAAAAATCTAAACTTTAACAATAATTCGGTGCACCCTAATTTTGTAAAATTTGATGTTTTTTGAACCACCCCAAATTTAAGTCAATATTTTTGGGTGACCTTTTCGGAAGTATAAACCTCTAACCTCAGATATCGTTACACATACCAAATGTCTCCTATCGAGAGTGTAGGAAGCTCAAAGAGGCATTTATTAGCATAGTTTAGCATTAAGTGGTGGCATACTTGGTAGCATGAATTACCATAAAGCCTGGCTTCCTCTCATCTTACCTTCCCCAAACCCCCGCAAATTCAGACGCATCATGACTCATAACAAATATTGACAGTTGCGACAATTGGCTTTTATAAATACGCAAGATTGCAATAAATAACTCTTACGAATCAATTCCGAAAGGAAACATTGAAATAATTCTAAAAATAGATCAATAAGTCACAGGGTGTCATATTACTGTAATCGAAATAAAGAGAAAATTTTAAAATTAAAATTTGTGTTCCGCCACATTGGATCTGCTAATTTATATTTTGAAATCAACAAATCAGATTTGGATTCAGCGATATCGAAAAACATTTTTCCGATTTATCTTTCGCAAGATTGGATCTGACAATTTGAATTTTGAAATTATGATATCGGATTTGGATTCAGCGACCACGAAACCCATTTTTCCGATTTCTGTTCCGCCACATTGGATCTGACAATTTGAATTTTGGAAATTATGATATGAGAATTGAATTCAACGACCTCGGAAAGCTTTTGTGAATTCCCTAAAATCTGTGAATTCTTTGAAGATTCTGGATTAAATTCCTTGAAATCTTCCAAACTCTTTGCATTCTCTGAATTCCTTCCATATGTTGAATTCTTTTGAAATATATTGAATTCCCTAAATTCCTTGATTTCTTTGAATTCCTCGATTTCATTGAATTCTCTAGACTTACTAAATTCTCTGAATTTCTTTTATTCTCTGTGATTTCCTTTAATTTTCAGAATTTCTTGAAATCTTCTGACTCGCTGGAATTTCTTAGAATTCCTTGAATTCTATGGACTCTTTAAAAATTCCCTGAATTCTCTAAGTTTCTTGAATATTTTCAATTGTCTGAATTCCCTAAAGTCAATTTCAGAGAAATTTAAGGAATTCAGGATATTCGTGGAATTCAAGGAATTTAGAGAAATAAAGAAATTTAAAGGAGTCAGGAAATTGGAAGAATTCAGGGAATTTTGAGGAATTTCAATGAATTTAGAAAGTTTAAGGAATTCAAGGAATTTAGAGAAAGCAAATATTTCACAGAAATTATGGTTTTTGAGGAATTCAGGGAATTTAGCGAATTTGAGGAATTCAGAAAATTGGAGGAATTAAGGGACTTTCGAGGAATTTCAAGAAATTAAGCGAATTTAAGGAAATGAGAGAATTTAGAGAAATCCAGTAATTTGGAGAAATTAAGGACTTTAGGTAGGAAATTCAGGATATTCAAGGAATTCAAGGAATTTAGAGAAATTAAGGAATTTAGGGGATTCAGGAAATTCTAGGAATTCCGGGAATTTCGAGGAATCTCAAGGAATTTAACAGATGTGAGGATTTCAGGGAATTCAAGGAATTTAGAAGATATCAAGAGATTTAGAAGATTTCAAAATTGAGATAATTCGGAGGAATTCAAAGAATTTAAGGAATTCAGAGAATTTAGGAAATTCAGAGAATTCCAAGAAATCACGGAGTTCAAGGAATTCAGGGAAATTTAGGAATTTAGGGGATTCAGAAAATTGGAGGAATTCAGTGATTTTTCCGATTTGTGTTCCGCCATATAAGACTTTTGTCAATTCAGGGAATTTCGATAACATCAGGGAATTTCAAGGAATAGAGAGAATTCAGAGAAATTCAGATAATTTAGGGGATTTTGAGGATTCAGGAAATTCTGAGAAATTTAGGAATTCAAGAAATTTAGGAGATTCAGAAAATAGGAGGAATTCAGGAACTTTCGAGGAATTTCAAGAAATTAAACGAATTCAAGGAATTCAGGGAATGTAGAGAAAACCAGTAATTTAGAGAAATTAAGGACTTTAGGTAATTCAGTCAATTAAGAGAATTCAGGGAATTTCAAGGAATCAAGGGAATTCAGAGGAATTCTGAGAAATTTAGGAAATTCCAAACAAACTAAGACATTTAGGAAATTCAGGATATTCAACGAATTCGAGAAATTTAGAGAAATTAAGGAGCTTAGGGCATTCAGGAAATTCTAGAAATTTCGAGGAATCTTAAGGAATTTAGCAGATGAGAGGATTTCTGGGAATTCAAGCAATTTAGAAGATTTCAAGGAATTGAGATAATTCGGAGGAATTCAGAGAATTTAGGAAATTCGGGGAATTCCAAGAAAGGGAATTTCTAGGAATCAAGGGAATTCAGAGGAATTCTTAGAAATTTAGGGAATTCCAAACAAAATAAGAAATTTAGGAAATTCAGGATATTCAAGGAATTCAAGGAATTTCGAGAAATTAAGGAATTTCGGGGATTCAAGAAATTCTAGGAATTCAGGGAATTTCGAGGAATCTCAAGGAACTTAACAGATGAGAGGATTTCTGGGATTACAAAGAATTTAGAATATTTCAAGGAATTTAGAGGATTTCAAGGGATTTAGAAGATTTCAAGGAATTGAGATAATTCGGAGGAATTCAGAGAATTTGAAGAATGCAGAGAATTTTAGAAATTCGGAAAATCCTAAGAAAGGGAATTTCAAGAAATCAAGGGAATTCAGGAGAATTCTTAGAAATTTAGGGAATTGCAAACAAATTAAGAAGTTTATGAAATTTAGGATATTCAAGGAATTTAGAGAAATTAAGGGATTCAGGGAATTCAGGAAATTCTAGGAATTCAGGAAATTTCGAGGAATCTCAAGGAATTTAACAGATGAGAGGATTTCTGAGATTTCAATGAACTTAGAAGATTTCAAAGAATTGAGATAATTCGGAGGAATTCAGAGAATTTAGGAAATTCAGAAAATTCCAAGAAACGGAATTTAAAGGAATCAAGGGAATTCAGGAGAATTCTCAGAAATTTAGGACATTTCAAACAAATTAAGAAATTTATGAAATTCGGAATATTTAAAGAATTTAGAAAAATTAAGGGATTCAGGGGATTCAGGAAATTCTAGAAAGTCAGGGAATTTCGAGGAATCTCAAGGAATTGAACAGATGAGAGGCTTTCTGGGATTTCAAGGAATTTAGAAGATTTCAAGGATTTAGAAGATTTCAAGGAATCGAAATAATTTGGAGGAATTCAGAGAATTTAGGAAATTCAGAATCAAGGAATTTCTTTCCAAGAAAGAGAATTTCAAGGATTCAAGGGAAATCTTAGAAATTTAGGGAATTCCAAACAAATTAAGAAATTTAGGATATTTAGGATATTCAAGGAATTTAGGGAAATTAAGGGATTCAGAGAATTAAGGAAATTCTAGGAATTCAAGGTATTTCGAGGAATCTCAAGGAATTTAACAGATGAGAGGATTTCTGGGATTTCAAGGAATTTAGAGGATTTCAAGGGATTTATAGATTTCAAGGAGTTAAGATAATTCGGAGGAATTCAGAGAATTTAGGGAATTCAAAGAATTTCGGAAATTCAGAAAATTCCGAGAAAGGGAATTTCAAGGAATCAAGGGAATTCAGAGGAATTCTTAGAAATTTAGGAAATTCCAAGCATATTAAGAAATTTAGGAATTTCAGGATATTCAAGGAATTTAGAGAAATTAAGGGATTCAAAGAATTCAGGAAATTCTAGGAATTCAGGTAATTTCGAGGAATCGCAAGGAATTTAACAGATGAGAGGATTTCTGGGAATTCAAGGATTTTAGAGGATCCGCCAATTTGAATTCTGAAATTATGATATCAGAATTGGATTCAGCGACCTCAGAAAGCATTTTTCCTATTTGCGTTCTGTCACATTCGATCCGCCAATTTACATTTTGAAATTAAGATATCAGAATTGGATTCAGCGACCTCAGAAAGCACTTTTCCGATTTGTGTTCAAAAAATTGAATTACTTGATGATAGAGACATCAAGGGAAGGATCCTGACGACCTTGATGAAATGAATGTTGATCCTTTGGAGGCGAGAAAAACTGGAGACGGAATAATCCGAGGGCAGTGCCAAGTCATAAGCCGTGATTGTCTCTAATGCTGCGTGTAACGATCGACGAAAGTACAGCCCATGACTATAAAGTTGAATCGTTAAATAAAGATTTTAAGAACCTGTTATAAAATAGGACATAAAATAGAGGACGAGATAAAAATAAAAGCCTTTACGGAGCCAATTCTGACAAATTCTTGACACTCTTGCAAGAATTATCCTAGTAGATGCGCAGGTTGCGTTCTGGATAAAAATTCCTACCTTATAAACATTGAGACCGTCCGACAGATCAAATGGTTCGTGTCGGTGCTAAGTCTCCAGAATATTTTTGATTGTTATACTGCAAAATTACGGAAAACGTATTGCACGTAAAAGAATATTTGATTTTTCAAACAAAAAGATGAATTTTAAATGAAATTGTCGAATTTTCAACCAAAAATCATCAATTTTACCCAAAAATAGAATAATTTTCAACTAAAATGATAGAATATTTAAGTGGATCAGTTGAATTTTCAATTTAAAACAATTAATTTTTAACTAAATAGTTAAATTTGCAATTAAAAAGATGGATCTCAAACAAAACAAAGAAATAATAAATTTTTAACAACACAGTTTAATTTTCAAAATGCAGTTGAATTCTCAATAAAAAATATGAACTTTCAACGTTTAAATAATGCAAAACGACCTTGAAGGAAGCAAGAAACTGTTTTATAAATTGACGTTGATTAATATGAAGGGAGGTTAAAGTACAGAGTTAGTCAGCATGATATATTTCTCATGCTGACTAACTCTATACTGCAAAGGTGAAATGCTATATGATACAGGTGGGATACCAGATTGATTTACCAACGTAAATAGTGACTCTTTAACTTGAAAAGTTGTATTTTGAACCATGAAGATTAATTTTCTACCAGAAAATATACATTTTAAACTGAAAATTGGATCCAGCAATTTATATTATGAAATTATCAGATCAGATTTGGATTCAGCGACCTCAAAGAAATTTTTACCGATTTGTGTTCCGCCACGTTGGATCTGCCAATTTGAATTTTGAAATTATGATATTAGAATTGGATTCAATCGTTCTTGCGCACGGTGTCATATTACTGTATTCGAAAAAATTAAATATAAAGAAAAAATTAAAGTAAAAATTTAGTTTTTGAAATAATGATACCGGATTTGGATTCAGTGACGACGAAAATCATTTTTCCGATTTTCCCTCCGCCAGGATGGATCTGACAATTTGAATTTTGAAATTATGAAGTCAGATTTGGATTCAGCGACCACAAAAAGAATTTTTCGTATTTGTGTTCCTCCACATTGAATCTGCCAATTTGAATTTTGAAATGATGATATTAGAATTGGATTCAATCGTCCTTGCGCATGGTGTCATATTACTGTAATCGAAATAAAGAAAAAAAACGTAAATAAAAATTTAGTTTATCGACTTGAGGTAATTTAATATGGAATTAATGTCGCTGGCTGTACCGTTTCTCCATCAGAGGTGCGCTGGCAGCGCAGCGTGCGAAACGGAACAAAATGAGAAGAGTCGTAATAAAATGGGATTTCTTATTGCGCGATTCTGCCATTCCTCATCACCAGGACGCCAGACCGAGTGTGGAAGGTCATGGGCGTAAAACGCACAAAGAAGCGAATCGTATTTCAGAGACCGCCAAAAGAATCTTCATTTTCTTCCTTAACAAATTTCCCAAATTCCCTCAATTTTCCCTCATTTAAGATTTTTAAACAAATAGTTTAATTTTAGACAAAAAACAAAGACGAATTTTCGACAAAATACATGAATTCTCAACCAAATAGCTGAATCTTCAAATAAGAAAAATCAATTTTCGAAGAAATAGTTTAATTTTCAACTGAAAAATATCAATTGTCGGTCAGAAATGGAATAGTTAAATTTTCAGTCGCAAAACTTGA
Source organism: Andricus grossulariae (assembly GCA_011634705.1). Classification (NCBI taxonomy): domain Eukaryota; kingdom Metazoa; phylum Arthropoda; class Insecta; order Hymenoptera; family Cynipidae; genus Andricus; species Andricus grossulariae. Next base: position 55,822,690 of record JAABKJ010000755.1, on the reverse strand, counting down.
TTTTCAAAATGAAAACAAAAATTTCGTCTGAATGACTTTTCAACCAAATAGTTAAATCTTCAACCAAACAAAATAAATGAAACGAAAAATGAAATAGTTACATTTTCACTTAAAAAGGTTAATTTTTAACCAGAAAAAGACGAATTTTCGACAAATAATTCAATTTTCAATAAGAGATCAATTTTCAATTAAAATGACGAATCTTCAACCAAAAATATGAATTTTCAACGTAAATAATGAATCTTCAACTGGAATAGTTGAATTTTCAACCACAAACATGAATTTTCAACCAAGATTAATTTTATACCAAAACACAGGAACAATCAATCAAAAATATAAACTTTCAACGTTCGAATAATGCAAAACGACCTTGAAGGAAGCAAGAAACTATTTTATAAATAGACGTTAATCAATATGAAGGAAAGTAAAATTACAGAAAGTGTCAGCATGAGATATTTCTCATGCTGACTAACTCTGTACTGCAAGGGTAAAATGCTATATGATACAGACGGAAAACTAGATTGATTAACCAACATAAATGATGAATCTTTAACTGGAAAAGTTGTATTTTCAACCGTGAGGATGGATTTTCAACCAAGAAGATTAATTTTCTACCAAAAAATATAAATTTTCATTCAAAAAATGAGTATTTTAATTTTCAGTTTGAAAAATTACATTCCAAAAAAGAAGACAAATTTGCAACTAAAATGATGAAATGTTAAACCGGATTAGTCAAGTGTTCAGCTTGAAAAATTAATTTCAAACAAAAAAAAAACATCATTTTATAATTATCTGATTTTTAATTTTTTTTTTAATTGCCATTAGAATTTAGAGAGCATGACTCAAACTGGATTTGGAACGACTCGATTTGAAAGAAAGTGGATCAAGATTTCGAAAAATATTTGCGAACCGCGTGGGCTGCGAAGGTCGTCGTTTTGTTATGTAATCTTTATAGAAGGCAAAAAAAGTGAAATGAAATATTGGTCATAAAGGTGTCAAAGAAGAAAAGTAACAAAAAATAATTATCAACAAAATACATGAATTTTTAATCAATTAGTTGAATTTCCAACTAAAAAAAGTCACTTTTTCACCAAAACTGGAATAGCTATACAGTTTTAATTTAAAAAATTAATTTTTTACCGAAAAAAAAGGATTTTCAACAAAATAGTTAAATTTTCAACCAAAGAGATGAGATTTCAACTGAAATTATGAATCTTCAACTGGAATAGGTAAATTTCCATTCAAAAAGATTTTCAACAAAGAATTTCCAACTGGAAAATTGAATTTAAAACTAAAAACATAAATTGTTAACCAAAAATAGAAAAGTTATTTAAAAAATGATTTTAAACAAAAAAAACGAATTTTCGACAAAATTGAATTATTTAGTGAAATTTTCAACCAAAAAATGTAATTCTCAACGAAATAAATGAATTTTCAACAAAGTAAAGTTTTCAAAAATTCATTTTTGTTGTTGAAGATTCATAATTTTAGTTCAAAATTCATATATTCGATAAAAATTTAACTATTCTATTAACAATTTTTTTTTTGTTGAAAATAAATTTTTTGGCTGAAAATTTAACCATCCCATTTTTGCTTGAAAATTTATCTTTTTCAAGTGTTTTTTATTTTAAATAAAAATTTTAAGGTTTAAATTGATCTCATTGGTTGAAAGATGAACTAATTTCTTAAAAATTTAGTTTTTTGGTTGAAGATTCATAATTTTATTTGAAAATTCATCTCAGGTTGAAAATTCTTTTTTTTTTGTGTTCAAAATGAATTTTTTTTAATGAAAATTTTACCATTCCATTTTTTTTAGTTGAAAATTAATCCATTTGATTGCATATTCATGTATTTTGTTGAAAATTTTTTTTTTGATAGAAAATTGAACTATTTTGATGGAATAGGTTGAGGATTTTTGAGAAATATATTTTTTTTTGATTCCTTCTTTTGTTGTTGACAAATTAATCTTTTTGGTTGAAAATTTGTCTTTTTGGTTTAAATATTAATTTATTTATTCGAAATTTTATGCTTTTTTTGAAATGCAACTGTTTTACCAAAATTAATCGCTTTTGTTGAGGATTTTCTCATTTTGTTAAAAATTGATTCTTTTTTTGTTGATACTCAATTTTTTTAACTAAAAATTTAGCTTCGATTATGGGTTGAAAATTGCTCTTTTAAAATTGAAAATTCATGTATTTTGTGAAAAACTGATCTTTTTTGTAAAAAATTGATCTGCCTTGTTGAAAATTAATTTTGTTAGTCTAAAATTAAACTACTTGGTTGAAACTTGAATTATTTTGTTAACAATTATTTTTTTTAGTGAAGATTCATAATTTTAGTTAAAAATTGATTTCTTTTGATGAAAAATTAATTTTTTCAATTGAAAACGTAACCTATTCCATTTTTGGTTAAAAACTTATCTCTTTTAGTTGAAAATTCAACTGTTTGGTTGAAAATACACGTATCTTGTTAAAATTCATCTGTTTTTGTAGAAAATTAATCTGCTTCGTTAAATATTAATTTTTTACTTTAAAATTAAACTATTTGATAGAATTTTGAATTCGTTTTGAAAATAGAATTTTTTGGTTGAAGATTCATCATTTTAGTCGAAATTTCATCTCTTGTTGAACATTTAACTATTTCTTTGAAAATTCCATTTTTTTTTTTGTTGAAAATTAATCTTTTTTAGTTGAAAATTAACTGCTTGACTGAATTTTAAACTTCTTTAAAAATATAATTTCTTCGTTGACGATTCATAATTTTAGTCGAAAATTCATCTCAGGAACTTTCAACTATAAAAGCTAAATTATGGTATTATGGTATTATAAGTTATGGTTTTTGACGAGATAAATGTATTAAATACTTTGTTGTTAATTTTTTTCTCTACTGGTCTATAATAAATGTTTTTTGGATATTGATTTTTATTTCTAAATTGTGAAAAAATTTCTCTCTAAATCCACTGGGATCCGAATCCAGGCCCTTCAGATTGCCGGTCTTACTTTCCTAAGAATTAAGTTTTTCGGTTGAAGATTCATCATTTTAGTTGAAAATTCATCTTTCGGCTTGAAAACTTTACTATTCTGAATTTTCCCTGATTTCCAGGTTTTCCCTTGCCCACGGCCGCCCTGACTGACTTTCCTATAATGTTTTTTTTGGTCTTGCCTGTCTCAATTACATGGTGTTTGCCGGGTTAAGAAGCGACGAAACGAAGCCTTTGTTTACGAGGACCGAGTCGAAGCAAAACGAGTAATCTCACCTGAGGCAATGAAGCCAGCCAGCCAGCCAGCCAGCCAGCTAGCCAGGTTTGCTTACCAGTCTCGTAATTCTTGACCACCTGCTTCCGAAATTTGACCAGCACACTTTCTATGACCCTCTCTTCTCTTTGTCTCCTTCGACTGACTGCACCTGATGCATTTTGCTTGCACGTGAAATCAAGCATAAGAGGCAAATCTGGCACGAATTGCGAAATTCGTCTCGTGGGAAAACAGAGCAGGCTGCAAACTTTCCAAACAATAACATCCCATGGTCTGAGAGTGCATTAGATGACTGTTTATTTGCCTAAAATACCTTGAACAGCGTTTCCTAATAGCCCGCGGCAGAATTGCTGTTCGCGGCAGGGGATGTGACCCCAGCCGCGGCCGAATCGCTGTACGCGGCAGGGGATGCGACCCTAGCCGCGGCAGGCAACCCGATAAGAGTATAAGGCTAATTTCGACACAATTTTCACCTTTTCCAACTTTTTTACAACAATTAAATTCAATTTTCAAGAATCAGAATCAGAAATTGAAGGCATTAGAAAAACAGATGCTTTGGCCGAGATTCTTTTTCAATTTTTGTTTGAGTAAGCCGGTAAGGATTCAATACATAAACCAGAATTGCCTGTCCGCGGCAGGGGATGCGACCCTAGCCGCGGCAGAATCGCGGTACGTGGCAGGGGATGTGACTAGCCGCGGAAAAATCGCTGTACGCGGCAGGTGATGTGACCCTAGCCGCGGCAGAATCGCTGTACGCGGCAGGGGATGCGACCCTGGCCGCGGCAGGCAACCCCATAAGAGTAGAAGGCTAACTTCGAGTCAATTTTCCCCTTTTCCAACTTTTTTATACAGATTAAATTCAATTTTCAAGTATCATAATCAGAAATTGAAGGCATTAAAAAAATGTGCTATGGCGAGATTCTTTTTTAATTTTTGTTTGAGTAAGCCAGTGAGGATTCAATACATAAACCAGAATTGGCTGTCCGCGGCAGGGGATGCGACCCTACCCGCGGCAGAATTGCTGTACGCGGCAGGGGATGCGATCCTGGCCGCGGAAAACAATCCAATAAGAGTAGAAGGCTAATTTCGAGTCAATTTTCCCCTTTTCAAACTTTTTTACAAAGATTAAATTCAACTTTCAAGAATCATAATCAGAAATTGAAGGAATTAGAAAACAAGATGCTTTGGAGGCGATTTGTACAATTTTTTTGATGATTAAAGATTCAATACAGAAACTATAAAAGACGAATTTTCAACCAAAGAAATTCAGCTTTAATAAAAAAAAAGGATTTTTTCACAAATTAGTTTACCTTTCAACCAAAAAAGAATTTTCAACCAAGAATATTAATTTTCTTCCAAAAAAGTCGAATTTTCAAGAAAACAGTTCATTCTCAACCCAATAGTTGAATTTTTAACCCAAAAATATTTTTATTTTAAATCAAAAACTGTTGAATTCATCATAAAAAGACAAAATTTCAACAAAATAGATTTTTTTACCCAAAATTATTTTACAGTCAAGAAACAAGTAGTTGAATTTTCAACAAAAAAAGAATATTTTCAACCAAGAAGATTAATTTTCTTCCAAAAAAGTCGAAATCAACAAGAAAGTAAATTTTCAATCGAATGGTTGAATTTTCTACCAAAATAGTTGAATTTTCAACCCAAAAACTTAATTTTTAATTAAAACCCCTTTAAATCATTAAAAACATTCAACGAAGAAGTTGATTTTGTACCAATATAGTTCAATTTTCCACTAAAAAGACGACTTTTTAACAAAAAAGTTTTAATTTTCAACCAAAGAAATTAATTTTTAACTAAAATGATAAAAGCTTAACCAAAAACAAAAACAGAATTTTTAACAGAGTATTTCAATTTTTAGCCAAATAGTTGAATTTTCAACCAAAAAAAAATTGTTAACCCAGAAGATTAATTTTCACCCCAAAGAAGTCGAATTTTCAAACAAAAAGTTCATTTTCAACCAAATTGTTGAATTTTTAATCCAACTTCATGAATTTTCGACTAAAAAAGATGAATTTTCAACCAAAAAGGTGAATTAGTCGATATTTCAACCAAAAAAGATTTTAATTTTAAATAAGAAACAATTGAATTCATCAAAGAAAGACAAATTTTCAACAGAAAAACTAATTCTCAACCAAATCGTGAAATGTTCTACCAAAACTTAGGTCAATTTGCTAAAATTGACCTAGACTTCGACTTTAAATTAACCCAATTGACCTAATTTCATCAATTTTCCTAAATTTCATTTGATCTGACCTTGAATAAATAAGAGTTTAGATCCGGCTAATCAATTATTCAATTTTTTTTTAATTCACCTTAAACTTAGGTCAATTTGCTGAAATTGACTTAGAATTCAGTCGTATTTACGTATTTTCTTTCATTTTAAATAGTTAAATTTTCAATTGGAGAAAATTAATGAAAATGGAAAATTGAATCTTGAATTCTTGAACATTCGATTTTCAATATTCCTCAATTTTAAGCTGTTACTTTGACTTCATATATACCCTATTGACCTAAATTTAGTTAGAGTTACATTAATTGTAAGATAAGCCCTTTTTAAAGCACTAATTAAAAGAAACTTGTTGTCAATTTAAATTAATTTAAAATTGAAATCAAAAGCCTGTTTTAACTCGCCAATTTACTTCGATTTTAGTTGATCTGACTTGGAATAGAAAATAGAGCTTAGATTCGGCTAATTCGATCTTAATTTTGGTCAAATTCGCATCAAATTTAGGTCAATTTACTGAAATTGACCTAGATTTTAGTTATATTCGCCTTAAATTTACTTTTCATTTAGCTTCACTTCAAGGTAATTTATAAGACCTCTTTATTGAATTCATATTGACCTAGAGTTACACTTGAAATTGATCTAATTGACTTATTGAAGTTACATTTATTTCAAATTTGACTTAAATGACTGGAATGAGACGGAATTTGACTTAACAAATTTAATTCAACTGTTAAAATTCAATTTTCAACCATTGAAAATTCATCGGTTGAAAATTGCAAATTAAACTGCTAAGGGCTAATTTTAAAGCAACTTTAACTGCAGTTAAGTCATTTAGATAAATTTAAAGTCGAAACCTATAGGTCAATGATAGTTCAATCAAGCGGTTTTTTTAATTATCTTGAAGAGAAACTAATAAAAATGTAAACTCAAGGTCAACACGACTGAATTCTAGGTCAATTTCAGTAAATAGACCTAAGTTTAGGGCGAAATTGAGGAAAACTAAAGATCGATTTAGCCGAATCTAAGCAAACTGGTCGCCATTGGACACTCAGTAGGGAATTTAAGAGATTAAAGAAAAACCCCAACTCTGACCATCTCCTTGTGAGATTGACTGTCTTCAGCCTGTGGATTCATAATAAGAGGCAAATGAGATGACAATATATAATTGCCCAATTTCCGGTCTTGGTGCGAAATGTTTGATTCCAATCAAGCGAGACAGTTTCTTCAAGCAAGGCTAAGAGAAGCGAACCTGTGAGAACCCTAATCTGTGTCCAATCGATTCTTGATACGGTCCTGCACCTGAAAACTTGGATTCAGCTGGTCCTTTCGCGAACACTGTTGCCAGACGCACTTCTCCAGGAGAGGCTATGTCCTTTTTTTGCCTGATTCATCTCTTATATATAAATATACATCTATACGACTTAAGGACCAGCCTTCACAAAGATGGAAGCTATTCGTAAGTCATTCTAAAAGATCAAGCAAAGGATGGAACGTTCAAGAAATCACACCATGTGTTGAGGATCCTTCAATACAATATAGCATTCCATTTTTACGACGAAGAAGGAATCTAAGCCAGAGTACAAACATAAAATAATGGATGGAAAGTTGAAGAAATCATGAGAACAGTGTCATTAGCACATGTTGTGATTTGTTTAACTTTTCATCCTTCACTTGATATACGTTTAGAATGATTTAGAATAAAGATGATGTGGAGGTGTTGACCAGGGTACAACCATAAAGTAAAGGATGATGAATTAAAGAAATCACAACATGTGTTGATTGCCTGTTGTCCATTAGGAAAACCAATTCGAATTTTATCAAAGACGTTTAGAATTATGCTGAGGGAAACATCAAGTAAATGATAGATAGTTAAAGAAATCACAACACTAATGTAATGAACACATGTGCTTTCTTTAACTTTCATATAACGTTCAGAATTATGTTTTGGAATCAGACTGACCTGGGTACAAACATCAAGTATAGAAAGTTGAAGAAATCACAACATGTGCACAGTAAACTCAAAGGTATCGTTATTGCTGCAATGGTATTAATTTGATACGACAATCTGTATCAACAAAAAGAAACAAAAGACTGTTACGTTCTTGGATCATTTTGTTTCGGATCAAATTGATACCGTCAGATTTAGTGAGTAATGTAATTCATACATGTTGCGATTTCTTCAACTTTCCAACCTTTACTAATTAAACATTCAGCAGAATGTTCAGCGTATAAACATCAATTAAAGGATGGACAGTGTTGATTACCGTTTGTCCGTCAGGAAAGCCAATTCTGACGTTATCAAAAACATTTAGAATGACGTTTGGGGTACAAAAATCAATTAAAGGATGGACAGTCTTGATTACCTGTTGTCCATTAGGAAAGCCAATTCGGATGTTATCAAAAACGTTAAGAATGATCTTTGGGGTACAAAAATCAATTAAAGGATGGATAGTGTTGATTACCGTTTGTCCATTAGGAAAGTCAATTCGGATATTATCAAAAACATTTAGAATAACGTTTGGGATACAAAAATCAATTAAAGGATGGACAGTGTTGATTACCGTTTGTCCATTAGGAAAGCCAATTCGGATGTTGTCAAAAACGTTTAGAATGACGTTTGGGATACAAAAAATGACGGACAGTGTTGATTACCTGTTGTCCATTAGCAAAGCCAATTCGGATGTTATCAAAAACGTTTAGAATAACGTTTGGGGTACAATAATCAATTAGGAGATGGATAGTGTTGATTACCTATTGTCCATTAGAAAAGCCAATTCGGATGTTATCAAAAACGTTTAGAATGATTTTTGGGGTACAAAAATCAATTAAAAGATGGACAGTTGAAAAAATCACAATATTAATGTACTCAACACATGTTGTGATTTGTGCAACTTTCCTTCCTTTACTTCATCTTTGTACCCTCGTCAACACATTGAGATCTTGATTCTAAATTTTCTTCTGCTCTAATCAGATTTCAAATTCAGCAGGGAATGTAATTTGTGATATGTCAAATGATACAATTTGTATTGTATTGTACAACCTTTGTGTCCTTTCTCAAAGGCAGTTAATTCCACGATGAGCCTTAAAACGAGTTTCTCGTTTCGAAGCAACACCAAAATATGTCCGGCCGACGGGGAGCAACTTCTTGCTTTATGGCGACATGGATATTTCACGGGATATTTATATCGACTACACCCTGCTTGGGAGTTATGAAGTGCCAGTCTAACATTGATTGATACTCGTACGTTCTACATGGAGAGAGACAATTAGATTTCTTGGTTTCCTTAATGGGAGAGATTATGGAACATCTGCATCTCCGACCAAGAATGATGCTGTTTGAAAAATAGCGTAATTCCGCCTAATTCAAAGAGAATTTCAGACGGAAGATTTATCAGTGGATTTGGTATTGGGTACCAACAGAACTCACAATATTGACTGAGAGGATCACTTTCTTTTGAAGATCTATCCAGAAGCGGCAAACCAGAAAAGCGGTTTTATGCAATTTGTTTGAAAGAATTCAAAGCTTTTTAGAAGACTGAAATATTTTCAGGATTTTGAAAGGATTTCAAGAGATTTCGAAGGAATTCGTACAAGATTTTGTTGATGCTCAAGATTTTGAGGCTGTTTAAGGAATCTCAAGAATTAATTTCCTAAACCAATATACCAATTTCCGGGAACATCTAAGAAGCAACTTGAATACAATTTTCCAGGTAATGTCTAAAAGTGTCAGGAATAGAGAATCTTCATGGACCAGTTTCTGAGATATCGCAGCAGGCTGGGAGAATAGGAGCCACGAACCAACAAGTTGAGGGTGAGGTAAGTGGAGAGACAAAACGGGAGCAAGGTTCAGAGAGATGCTGGAACTCATGGCTGGAAGCGAGGAGTCCTCGCGTAGATGTAACAAGAACAAGAAGAAGAAGAATAAAAAGAAGAAGAAGAGGACAGGATGGGGCGAAAGGGCCGAACGTCAGAGTCTGCGGAAAAGAAGACGAAAAAGAGAGGAGGAAGAGAGGAGGAAGAAGAAAAAAAGGAATAAGAAAAGGCGCATTATGCCAAGAGGCAAGGTGAAGGGAAAGAATCGTGTGGCCACCGTATTTGAACCCTCAACCGTACGTGACTCATTTGAGAAATTTAAAATAGTATCAATAGTAGCATACTTTTTTTAAAATGCGGGCTGATATTAAATCCCAATTTCGAAATTCCCTTACTCTCCATGACTAGTTTTTCCTGACCGTTCTAAAATTTTTTCTTAGATATAAAAACAACTTTTCACCTAGGAGAGCAATAATGTTAATGCAAAAAAAGGTTTGTTTCAGTTAAAACAATTAATTTTCAACCAAGAAAAAAAAATGTTCAACGAAATGAATTTTTAACTGAAGAAAGGAATTTTTAACAAAACTGATGAATCTTCAACCAAAGCCATGAACTTTTAACGAAATAGTTGAATTTCCAATTCAAGAGGATTAAATTTCAACATTTAAACTAAGAAGAATCAATTTGTATCAAAAGAGATTAATTTTCCAGAAAAAATTGAATAGTTAAATTTTCAGTTAAAGAAATGAATTTTTAAATAAAATGATGAATCTGCAGCCAAAAAAATCAATTTTTAACCAAAAACAGGATTTTTTAACTAAAAAAATTAATTTTTGCCAAAAAAGATGAATTTCCAACAAACTAGTTTAATTTTCAAGCAAGGAAATTATTTTAAACTGAAATGATGAATCCTCAAGCAATTTTCAAATTATTTGAAATCCCTTTAAATATTTTGAAATTTAAATTTTTTATGGCGGGTATTATTTTAGCCAATCTAGTGAAGAAATTTGAAAATTTGTTCAAAGGAAAAGTGAAAAATATTTGCATTATCAAGCAATTCGAGAAAATAGTAGCATTAGTGTCATTTTTTCAAAATGGTAGCAAAATAGATGCGGCGTAATAGTTTTATTAGTGGCGTGAGTCCAAGGCCTGGCGCACGCGAGCAGAATTTTTTATCCGAAGGAATCGAGAATTAGAATGAATAGGAAGGTCTAAGTACTTTAAGTTATGGTTAACTGGAAAACTAGACTTCCTGGAGAGAAAATAAAAGAAATAAAAAACAGAATCTCGCAGGTAATCAGATATCGTGGAAGGTAGCCAAGAGGTTAATCTAGGTAGGATTGCGAAACTAAAAAAAAAATTCAATTGGAGAAGACGAATTTTGGTTATTGCTCGGAGAATGAGCGACGATCCTTGAAAGGAAGATGTGCAACAGTTTTGCAGATTGTCCAAGGCCTGGCGCACGCAAGCAGAATTTTTTTCCGAAGGAATCGAGAATTAGAATGAATTGGAGGGTCTGAGAACTCCAAGTTAGGGGCAACTAGAAAACTAGACTTCCTGAAAAGATAATAAAAGATACAAAAACAAGATCTAGTAAAAAATCTGATATGGTGGAAGGTAGCCAAAAGGTTTACTCTTGGTAGGATTGCAAAAGGAAAAGTCATACCAAGTAGAGATCTTGGTCATTACTCGGAGAATGAGCGATGATCCTTGAAAGGAAGATGTGCAACGGATTTTTCTGAAAGGATCATGAGATGACACCTTCATTAACGTCTTTAAAGAAATATTTCACTTTGATTCCAGTGTTATTTTGGAGAGTGGAGAAACAGTTGGAGTTCAAGTATCCCCGATAGTTAACTTCTTGCTCTAAACTGGAATTACTGAAGTTTCTAACCAGTAGTCTTATTACTAGTCTTCTTTTTCCCAGCTCATCAACTGGTTTTTAAACTCGAGCTCGTGTCACGCAAACCTGAGGAGAGAGGATTTGTATTTTCTTACTCAGGAACCATACTCATTTCTCCTTGGGAATCATCCGTGACTCCATATTGGGATGATTAATCTTGCAAATAGATAGCTATCCAATTCTAGGAACACATCTGCATTGATTATTGGATAATCTATCATGAATTACATTTTCTATAAACTAAGTGGTGACTTTCACCTGCCTTTGAAGCAGGTGCTTTGCCTATTGGCTGGTGGAATCGACTGGATCTGAAACTTTGGTTCGTCATCCGGTCTTGAATCCAGACATGCCAGGATATCTGCAGGGAGAGCAATAACTTAGGCGTATCAGATAACGAAATGGAGGGACAAGATCTTGCCTTGCAATTGCAAATCGATTGATCTAAGAGATGACATCAGCATAACTTTAGTTGTCTTTCCAAGACATGTAGTCTTAAAGAGCCTACAAATTGATACCTCCATGTTGAAAGCAGCTTTCTGAGAGTGTACTGTCGTCCAAGGTGAAAAGATACGTAGGGAACATTGTCATTTAGGTCGACGTTTTCATTGTCAGATACAGGAGAATAACCCTAAACCGGAAAGTCACTTACGTATCCTTTTTTTTTCTTCAACGGCAGCCTACGTCCACGTTATCCTCTAAAAAAGAAGTACTTAATACTCTCCTGTTTCGTAAATTATTTGGAATTATTTTGAACTGAAAATGAATTCCTTTGAATTCTTTGGTGTTCTTTGAATTCTGTGTTTCCTCGGAATTCCTTGAATGCAATCAATTTTTTAGAATTCTCTGAAATCCTTGTTTTCCCAGAATTCCCGAAAATCCTTGTATTACTTGAATATTATGAATTCTCAAAATGTATTAAATTCCCGAAATCTGATTAATTCTTGGAATTCCTGAAATCTGATGAATTCCTTGCATTCCCTGAATTCCTCCAACGTCTCGAATTCCTTGATTTCTCGAAATTCACTTGAATTTTCTAAATTGCTTGAATTCCTTGAATTCCTTCAGTTTCCTGAATTTCCTAATTTCTCTAAGTTCCTGGACTTCAATTAATTCCCTGAAATCCATGAAATTTTCTGAAATCCTGAAAATCCTTAAATTCCTTGAATATTTTGAATTCCCTGAATTTCTTGATACCTCTGAAGACCTTGAATTCCTTGATTTCTCGAAATTCATTTGAATTTTCTAAATTGCTTAAATTCCTTGAATTCCTTCAGTTTCCTGAATTCCCTAATTTCTCTAAGTTACTGGACTTCAATAGATTCCCTGAAATTCTCTGGAATCCCGAAAATCTTTGTGTCCCTTGAATACTTTTAATTCCTTGAATTCCCTAAATTCCTTGAATTCCCTAAATTCCTTGAACTCCCTAAAATCCTTGAATTTAATAAATTCCCTGGAATTCTCGGAGATCCTTGTTTTTCAGCATTCTCAGAAATTATTAAATTCCTTGTATATTTTTAATTTCATGAATTCTCTAAATTTTTATAATTCCTTGGAATCTTCGAAATTGCTTAAATTCCTCGATTTCCTTCAATTACCTGAATCCCCTAAATTCCCAAATTTCTCTCAATTTCTCGAAGTCAGTAAATTCACTGAAATCCCTAAAATGCTCTGAAATTCCTTGAATTTCTTAATTTCTCTAAATTGCTTGATTTCTCGGAATTCCTTGAATTCCTCCAATATCCTGAATTCCCTAAATTCCTTAAATACCCTAAATTTCTTGAAAATCCTGAATTTATTGAAGTCTATGCATTTCTGAATTGCTTCAACCCCCTGAAATCCCTAGAATTCTCTGAAATCCTTGTTTCCCTTAATTCCCCGAAATCCTTGAATTCTTTAAATTCCCAGAACTTTTAGAATCCTCTGAATTTTTGTAATTCTCGTAATTCATCCAATTTCCTGAATTCTCTGAATTCCTTAATTTCTCTGACAGCCTCGATTTCTCTGAATTTCTTTAAATCTTTTAAGTTTTTTTAATTTTTTTAATTCCCTAAATCTTCATTTAATCCCTGAATTTCCTAAATTCCCTAAATTTCTTTATTTTTCGAAATTCCTTCAATTCCCTGAATTCCTTGCATTCCGGAATTCCTTGAAATTTTCTCATTTGCTTGAATTCTTTTAATTCGCTGAAATCGTCCAATTTCCTGAATTCCCTAAATTCCTTAATTTTTATAAATTACGTGATTTCTTGAAATTCCTTGAATTCTCTAAATTTCTTGAATTCATTGAAGTCTGTTAAATCACTTGAATTCCTTGAATTTCCCTAATCCTTTGGAATTCACTAAATTCTCTTAATTCTCTAAATTCTAAAATTCCTTTATTTCTTGGAATTCCTTTAAATTATCTAAATTTATTCTAGTTTTTAATTCTCTAAATCTTTTTTTTAATCCCTGAATTTCTTGAATTCCCTAAATTCCTTTATTTTTCGGAATTCCTTCAATTCCCTGAATTTCTTGCATTCCGGAATTCCTTAAAATTTTCTAATTTGCTTGAATTCTTCTAATTCCCTGAATTCCTCCAATTTCCTGAATTCCCTAAATTCCTCAATTTCTATAAATTACTTGATTTCCCGAAATTCTATTTTTCAATTCTCTAAATCTTTTCTTAATCCCTGAATTTCTTGAATTCCCAAAATTCCTTTATTTTTCGGAATTCGTTCGAATTCCCCAAATTATTGAATTCAGGAATTCCATTAATTTCTTGAAAATTTCTGATTTGCTTGAATTCTTCTAATTCTCTGAATTCCTCCAATTTCCTAAATTCCCGAAATTCCTTGATTTCTATAAATTACTTGATTTCTTGAAATTCATTGAATTCTCTGAATTTCTTGAATTCCTTGAAGGCTGCTAAATTAATTGAATTCCCCTAATCCTTTGGAATTCACTAAATTCCCTAAATTCTAATATTCCTTTAAATTATTTGAATTTATTCTATTTTTAAATCTCTAAATCGTTCTTTAATCCCTGAATTTCTTGAATTCCCTAAATTACTTTATTTTTCGGAATTCCTTCAATTCCCTGAATTTCTTTCATTCCAAATTCCTAGAAATTTTCTAATTTGCTTGAATTCTTCTAATTCCCTGAATTCCTCTAATTTCCCGAATTCCCTAAATTCGTCAATTTCTACAAATTACTTGATTTCTCGAAATTCACTGAATTCTTTTATTTCTTTTAAATTCTTCAATTCCCTGAATTCTCCGAATCCTTTGGAATTCTTTTAATTCTCTTAATTCTAGAAATTCCTTAATTTCTCTGTCATTCTTGCATTTCTTAAAATCATTGAATTCCCTGAAATCCTTGAATTCCCTGAATTCTCTGAGTTTTTTACTTCGCTGATTTCCTTTGAATCCTCCGAATTCGTTGAATTCCTTGGAATTTCTCGGACTTTTCTGAATTCTCTGAATTTCTTCTATTTTTTTTTAATTCTCTAAATTTCTTGGTTTCTCTGAGTTCCTGGATTTCTCTAAATTCCCTGAATTCCCAATTTCAAAGCAGAGTGGTTCTTTTCTTAGATTTAGAGTGGTCGTTGTAGACGTAAAGTTTTTTTTTTAACATGTAGGTATCAAAATCAAGAATGAAATGAGTTAAGCAAACATAGTAACAAAGAGACTATCCGGACCTGGAAGCTCTCCAATCGCCCAGTCTCTAAGAAGAGTTAGCGATTTGATATCTGTAAATGATTCAGCGGTTGGAGATCCTGGTCAATCCTAGGAAATCCTGGGCCACACCACAGAAACTTTTTTAACATGGATTCAAGAATCAATTAAGTTCATCAAATAGTGTAGCAAAGAGACCTTCAGGATTTGGAAGATCGCCCATTACCAAGTCTTTAAGGAAAGTTGGTAATTCGATAACAATAAAGGATTCAGATATTGCAGATACTGGACAATTCTGATTACCATCGCGAGAGAGGATTCTTTTAACACGAATGTATCGAAATCAAGAATAAATTGAGTTTAGCAAAGAGAGTAACAAAGATCCTTCAGGATTTGGAAGCTAGCCAATTTCCAATCTCCAAAGAGAGTTGGCGATTTGATAACTGTAAATGATTCAGCGGTTGGAGATCCTGATCATGCCTGGGAAATCCTGGGCCACACCTCAGAAGTTTTTTTAACATCAAGGTATCTAAATCCACTTGGCTCAGTCTCTAAGGATAATGGGCGATTTGAAAACAATAAAGGATGCAGAGGTTGGAGATCCTGGTCAATCCTGGGCCACTCCCCCAGTAGTCTTTATTAACATGGTGATATCAAAATGAAGAATGAATCAAGGTCAGCAGGCAGAGTAATAAAGAGACTTCAGGACTTGGAAGCTCTCCAATTTACCAGTCTTTAAGAAGAGTTAGCGATTTGATAACAATAAAGGATTCAGATACTGCAGATGCTGGACAACTGTGGGCCATCGCGAGAGAGGGTTCCTTTAACACAAATGTATCGAAATAAAGAATAAATTGAGTTTAGCAAAGAGAGTAACAAAGATCCTTCAGGATTTGGAAGATCGTCAATTTCCAATCTCCAAAGAGAATTGGCGATTTGAGAACAAAAAAGGATGCAGCGGTTGGAGATCCTGATCAATCCTGGGCCACTCCCCCAGTAGTTTGTATTAACATGGTGGTAACAAAATCAAGAATAAATTGAGTTTAGCAAACAGAGTACCGAAGAAGCCTTCACGATTTGGAAGCTCGCCAATTTCCAAAGAGAGTTGGCGATTTGATAACTGTAAATGATTCAGCGGTTGGAGATCCTGGTCATTCCTGGGAAACCTTGGGCACAGAAGTCTTTTTAACACGGAGGTATCGAAATCAAGAATGAATTAAGTTCAGCAAATAGAGTAACAAAGAGACCTTCAGGATTTGAAAGCACTCTACCTGGCTCAGTCTCTAAGGAGAATTGGCGATTTGAAAACAATAAAGGATGCAGCAGTTGGAGATCCTGGTCAATCCTGGGCCACTCCCCCAGTAGTTTTTATTAACATGGTGATATCAAAATCAAGAATAAATCGAGGTCAGCAAGCAGAGAGTAATAAAGCGACTTCAGGATTTGGAAGCTCTCCAATTGCCTAGTCTTCAAGGAGAGTTGGCGATTTGATAACTGTAAAGGATGCAGCGGTTGAAGATCCTGGGCAGTCCTGGGCAATCCTGGGCGAGTCCGAGTATAATCAAGAGCCACTGTGCGAGTGAGCGTGCTATAATCGTTCTCGCGTGTAATATGCGATCGGTAGGAGGACACACAAGAGCTAGCCGGTGCGGTGCGGTGGTTGGCTGGTTCGTGGTGAGTGAGCGCACGTCCTGCCTGAACTGGTGCTGGTGCCGATGTCAATGACACTGCGACGTTGCAGCTGCCATGCCGCACACATAAGTCAACCCACACCATCATCCGGGGCGCCCCTTCCTTGGCGCTCAAACTAGTACATGCACACCCACACGTATCGACAGACATGTGGTTGAGCTGTCTCGTGCTACCCGCTCTGACGTGCTGGAGGGATGATTGTGTGGGTGTGGGCTGTACCTGTCTGTGGGGGCAGAAGTCAAATATTCCCATTCCTCGGCCGCTGACACACCACTGCCCATAAACCTCGTCGCTTCCAAGAGAATAAATCCCCGAGGAATTTCATGATCCGAATTTCACTTTTCGTCTTAAATGGTGATTGCACCGGTTTTTTCAGAGTAAAGTCCGGGAGATCAAACCGTTGCGTACCATTCTGATTAGTAACTTTAGATCAAAATTATCCACTTTTGGCGATCCAAAATTAAATTTTACACTGTTTCCTTCATTCACATCTGTCAAGTGTTATGCTAAAGATAATTATACTAAAAAGAATAATACTAAAGAGAGTGATACTAAAAAAAGTTATACTAAAGAGAGTGATACTGAAGAGAGTTATACTAAAGAGTTATATTAAAGAGAGTTATACTAAAGAGAGTTGTACTAAAGAGAGTGATACTAAAGATAGTTATAGTACCAAGAGTTATACTAGCGAGAGTTATACTAAAGAGTTACATTGAAATAGAGAGTTATACTAAAGATAGTTATAATGTCAAGAGTTATACTAACGAGAGTTATACTAAAGAGAGTTATACTAAAGATAGTTATAATGTCAAGAGTTATACTAAAGAAAGTTATACTGTCGAGAGTTATACTACAGAGAGTTATACTCTCTAGAGTTATACTGTCTAGAGTTATACTGACGAGAGTTATACTAACGAGAGTTATACTGTCAAGAGTACTAACGAGAGTCATAATAAAGAGTTATACTAAAGAGAGTTATACTAAAAAGAGTAATACTAAAGAGAGTTATACTAAAGAGAGTGATAATAAAGAGAGTTATACTGAAGATAGTTATAATGTCAAGACTTATACTAACGAGAGTTATACTAAAGAGAGTTATACTTTCGAGAGTTATACTAAAGAGAATTATACTATCGAGAGTTATACTAAAGAGAGTTATACTGTCGAGAGTTGTACTAACGAGAGTTATACTAATGACAGTTATACTAAAGAGAGTGATACTTAAGAAAGTTATACCAACGAGAGTTATACTTAAGACAGTTATACTAAAGATAGTGATACTAAAAAGAGTAATACTACAGAGAGTTATACTAAAGAGAGTGATAATAAAGAGAGTTATACTGAAGAGTTATATTAAAGAGAGTTATACTAAAGAGAGTTGTACTAAAGATAGTGATACTAAAGAGTTATACTAAAGATAGTTATAATGTCAAGAGTTATACTAGCGAGAGTAATACTAAAGAGTTACATTAAAAAGAGTTATAGTAAAGAGAGTTGTACTAAACAGAGTGATACTAAACAGTTTTACTAAAGAGAGTTATACTAAAGATAGTTATAATGTCAAGAGTTATACTAAAGAAAGTTATATTGTCGAGAGTTATACTAAAGAAAGTTATACTAAAGACAGTGATAATAAAGAGAGTTATACTAAAGAGAGTGATACTTAAGAGAGTTATACCAACGAGAGTTATACTAAAGAGAGTTATACTAAAGATAGTGATACTAATAAGAGTAATACTACAGAGAGTTATACTGAAGAGAGTGATGATAAAAAGAGTTATACTGAAGAGTTATATTAAAGAGAGTTATACTAAAGAGAGTTGTACTAAAGATAGTGATACTGAAGAGTTATACTAAAGATAGTTATAATGTCAAGAGTTATACTAAAGAGAGTTATATTGTCGAGAGTTATACTAAAGAGAGTGATACTAAAAAGAGTTATACTAGAGAGAGTGATACTAAAGAGTTATACTAAAGATAGTTATAATGTCCAGAGGTATACTAACAAGAGTTATACTAAACAGTTATATTAAAAAGAGTTATACTAAAGAGAGTTGTACTAAAGAGTTTTACTAAAGAGAGTTATACTAAAGATAGTTATAATATCAAGAGTTATACTAACGAGAGTTATACTAAAGAGAGTTATACTGTCGATAGTTATACTAAAGATAGTTATACTGTCGAGAATTATACTAACGAGAGTTATACTAAAGAGAGTTATAATTAGGAGAGTTATACTGTCCAGAGTTATAATACCGAGAGTTATACTGAAGAGTTATACTGTCGAGAGTTATACTGAAAGGAGAAATACTAAAGAGAGCTATACTAAAGAGAGTGATACTAAAGAGTAATACTAAAGAGAGTTATACTAAAGAGAGTGAAACTACAGAGAGTTATACTAAAGAGTTACATTAAAGAGAGTTATACTAAAGAGAGTTGTACTAAAGAGAGTGATACTGAAGAGTTATACTAAAGAGAGATTTATACTAAAGATAGTTATAATGTCAAGAGTTATACTAACAAGAATTATACTGTCGAGAGTTATACTGTCGAGAGTTATACTAGCGAGGGTTATACTAAAGAAAGTTATAATGAAGAGAGTTTAACTGCCTAGAGTTATACTAACGAGAGTTATACGAGAGAGTTATACTGTCGAGTTATACTAAAGAGAGTTATAACGTCGAAAGTTATACTAAAGATAGTTATAATGTCAAGAGTTATACTAACGAGAGTTATACTAAAGCGAGTTATACTGTCGAGAGTTATACTGTCGAGAGTTATACTGTCGAGAGTTATACTGTCGAGAGTTATACTAAAGAGAGTTATACTAAAGAAAGTTATACTTTAGAGAGTTATACTAAAGATAGTTATACTAAAGAGTTATATAAAAGAGAGTTAGACTAAAGAGAGTTATACTAAGGAGAGTTATACTATAGTGAGTTATACTAAGCAGAGTTATACTAAAGAAAGTGATACTAAAGAGAGTTATACTAAAGATAGTTACACTATCAAGAGTTATACTATCAAGAGTTATACTAACGAGAGTTATACTAAGGAACTTCGAACGAAATAGTTGAATTTTCAACAACAACAAAATCAGATTAAAAAAACCTTAATTTTTAACTAAAAAAAAAACGAATTTTCAACCAATTAGTTAGGTTATAAACCAAATATATGAACTTTCAACTCAAATGATAAATCTTCAACCAGAGAAATAAAGTTTTAACAACAAAGGTCAATTCTCAACCCAAAAAATTAATTTTCTTACAAAAAAAAGACAATTTCACAAAAAATACAGGAATTTTCAACCAAAAAAAGATAAATTTTGAATTAAAAATGAACTAGCCAAATTTTGATTCTAACAAATTGATTTCCAAAAAAAAAAAAAAAGAATTTTCAATAAAATAGTTAAATTTCAAACCAAAAAGATAAATATTCAGCTAAAATGATAAATCTTCAGTATCTTCAGTTGAATTTTGAACCAAAGAAACTTAATTTTCAACGAAAAATGTAATAGTTCTTATTTGAACCAAAAAATATTTTTATTTCAAATCAAAAACAGTTGAATTCAACCAAAAAAAAATTAGTTTTCAGCTAAAAAAGATGAATTTTCAATAACAAAAAACGAATTTTCATCAAAATTCAACAGTAGAATTAAAAAAAAGAGATTTAAAATAAATATACAAATTTTCAACTAAAAAAATGTGAATTTTAAATTAAAATGATGAATCCTTAAATAACGAAAAATGATTTTTGAACAAAGTAGTTCAATTTTCAACAAAAATTGTGAAATGCTGATATTTAAATCAAAAGATTTTTGTTAAAAAGTCATCCTCTTTGGTTAAAAATTAATCTACTTTGGTTGAAAGTTGAACTACTTTGTTCAAAAATAATTTTTTTGTTTAAGGATTCATCATTTTAGTTTAAAAATAATTTTTTTGGTTGAAAATTAAATTGATTTGTTGAAAATTCTTTTTTTTTATGAACATTACTTTTTTAACTGAAAATTTAACAATCGTTTTTTTGTTGCTTGCAAAAAACTCGCCTTCTTGAATTGAAAATTCAACAATTTCATCGAAAATTTAACAATTTCGTCGAAAATTCAACAATTTCGTTAAAAATAATTTGTTGTTGATAAATCCGTATTTTCTAGTCGAAAATGTAACTGTTTTGCAGAAAATTCACTTTTTTGGCTTGAAAATTCAACAATTCCGTCGGAAATTGAACTATTTCGTAAAAAAATAATTTTCTTGATAAAAATGCATATTTTCAGGTTGAAAATTTAACAGTTTCGCAAAATCAACTATTTTGAAAAAAATTAATTTTCTCGATTGAAGATTCATCTATTTGGTTGAAAATTGAGTTATAAAAAACGAGAGTTATACTGTTGAGAGTTATACTGTTGAGAGTTATACTGTTGAGAGTCATATTGTTGAAAGTTATACTGTTGAGAGTTATACTAAAGAGAGTTATACTGAAGAGAGTTATACTGAAGAGAGTTATACTGAAGAGAGTTATACTAAAGAGTGTTATACTAAAGAGAGTTACACTGAAAAAAGTTATAGTAAAGAGAGCTTTACTAACGAGAGTTATACTGTCGAGAGTTATACTGTCGAGATTTATACTGTCGATATTTATACTAAAGAGAGTTATACTAAGAAGAGTTATACTATAGTGAGTTATACTATAGTGAGTTATACTGTCGATAGTTATACTAAAGAGAGTTATGCTAAAGAGAGTTATACTAAGAAGAGTTATACTATAGTGAGTTATACTAAAGAGAGGTATACCAACGGGAGTTATACTAATGAGAGTTATACTAACGAGAGTTATACTAAAGAGAGTTATACTAAAGAGAGTTACACTAAAAACAGTTACACTGAAAAAAGTTATACTAAAGAGAGTTATACTAAAGGGAGTTATACTAACGAGAATTATACTAACGAAAGTTATACTGTCGAGAGTTCCACTAAAAAAAGTTATACTAAAGAGAGTTATACTAAAGAAAGTTATACTAACGAGAGTTATACTAACGAGAGTTATACTGTCGAGAGTTATATTAACGAGAGTTGTACTAAAAAAAGTTATACTGAAAAGAGTTATACTAAAGAGAGTTATACTAACGAGAGCTATACTGTCGAGAGTTATATTAGCGAGAGTTATACGGCTGAGAGTTATACTGTTTAGAATTATACTAAAGATAGTTACACTAAAAAAAGTTATACTAAAGAGAGTTATACTAACGAAAGTTATGCTAACGAGAGTTATACTGTCGATAGTTATACTAAAGAGAGTTATATTAAAGAGTTACCCTAAAGAGAGTTATAATAAAGAGAGTAATAGTAAAGAGAGTTATAGTAAGGAGTTATACTAACGAGAGTTATACTGTCGAGAGTTAAACTATCGAGAGTTATACTAAAGAGAGTTATACTAAAGAGATTTATACTAATGAGAGTTATACTAAAGAGAGTGATACTTAAGAAAGTTATACCAACGAGAGTTATACTTAAGACAGTTATACTAAAAAAGCTTTACTAAAGAGAGTTACTCTAACGAGAGCTATACTAAAGAGAGTTATACTGTCGAGAGTTATACTGTCGATAGTTATACTACAGAGTTATACTAAAAAGTTACACTAAAAAAGAGTTACAATAAGGAGAGTAATAGTAAAGAGAGTTATAGTAAAGAGAGTTATACTAACGAGAGTTATACTAACGAGAGTTATACTGTCGAGATTTATACGGTCGAGAGTTATACTGATGAGAGTTATACTAAAGAGAGTTATACTAAAGAGAGTTATACTAAAGAGAATTATACTAAAGAGAGTTATACTAAAGATAGTTATACTAACGAGAGTTATACTGTCGAGAGTTATACGATCGAGAGTTATACTTAAGAGAGTTTTACTGATGAGAGTTATACTATAGTGCGTTATACTAAAGAGAATTATACTAAAGAGAATTATACCAAAGAGAGTTATACTAAAGAGAGTTATATTAAGGAGAGTTATACTAAAGAAAATTATACTAAAGAGAGTTATACTATAGAGAGTTAGACTAAAGAGAGTTATACTAAAAAATTCAACAAAGAATATAGAAATAATTAAAATTCAAGACGTTTTCCGGGTTTTCAAGTGTTCATCCACACATCACTACTTTACCACCGAGCAATTCACGCCTACCCCGAAAGGGAAACGGCTTAATGATATAATAAAAGTATATCAACATATGAATTTTCAATCCCTATAGGATGTATTTTTAATACAAATCTTACCCTGATAAATACGGACGAATGGAATTATGTAAACGATTTTTAAATAATTTTAATTTATAATATTAGTTTTTTTAAACAGCAACAATAAAATCATACCTCGTATAAAATACAGGGTCGAAATAATACTCAGGTATGTACGAACTCCATGAACAAATTTTGAAATTTGTTTACATTTTAGGTTTAAATTTTATTTACCCTCATGCCCTACAGCTGAAGCCAATTACAAAGTACAAAACTTACTGTAAGTACTTGCAAAAAATTGCCTGTTTTTTTTTGCAAACAAAATTTCCCAAATTTGTTGGCATCCTATCATAAAACGTTTTTCAGGTAAGAAAAACATACCAAGTTTCACGCATTTTCAACAATGTGAACCTATTTTTGATCATTTCTGTTGTACCACAGGAACTATTAGAAAAAATGTAATTCAAATATATAAATTAATTCTTTTTGGGAGGTTTACAATAAAATAGGATTTCGAATTTTGACCTCTTACAGTCTAAAGTTTGATTATCTTTACTATTAGGAAACATCTAGAAGTCAAAACCTGATACGGGATTGATACACCGTGCTGCTGTTAGAATAATAGAATATTTCAGTATACTTCACCCATTTAGTTTGAATTCTTTGAAATAGTCAAATATTTGAATACATGTGAATAATCAATTTGAGGGTAAACATTTTTAAAATCTCTGTTTTTTTCACTGATATAGGTGTAAAAGGGTGAGAAAACATGATTTTTAAATAAACCTCAATTTATTTAAAAGTGAACTTAGCACTGTTTAGCGTTCCCTGCTTCAAGTGCAAAAACTATCATCTTTTTGAAATAAAATTTAGGGTATTTACAAAAGTAAGGCTTTCTTCTTCTTAATTTAAATATAAGGCTGCAAAAACATAATGCAATAATACAAAACTCATGTTGAAAAATGTTTGAAAATTCATGAAAAGATTAAGAAAGTATAAATTTCAAATTCGATCGATATTGAATTCGTTTAAATCTTAAAACTAAAATTTTTTCAACTATTCATCAGTAATATATAAGTATGCAATTCTTGTAAAATTATCAAATGTTTGCCTATCGAAACAATAAGTTACCATAGGTACTTAATTTTGTTTAAATCTTAATAATTTCATTATATATATTTTTTTAATCAGAACTTGACGAGAGTTGTTAATAGATTATTTCTATATGAAAAATAACTCTGAAAATAACTTAAGTTAATTTTATTTATTAATGTATAGCTTCAAAGTCACTGGTTTCATTCTTGAGAAATGTTTAATAATTTATAAATTCTTCAGATTGAATTAATTTGCTTCATTAAGGCACAGTAGATTTATTTTAATTGTGAAACTTTGCAATAATTATTGACAATTTTGTTCATCATGAAAATTGATTATTTTATATGAACATCACGGGATATTAAAACATAAAATAGTACGTCTTGAAATTGGTCCTTTTTAAGAGAGGATTCTTGGCTTTACCTCCCAAACAACGAGTATAATAAGAAACTTTTAATTAAAACGTCGGCGACTTCAAGGTAATCAAAGCCGAAGAAAATACCACGTTAATGGAGTTTTTTTTAATACCAGATGTTCTTTGTTCTTCAGATTCATATTGTTATAGAAAAGAACCGACTCACTGTCTCTTATAAATTTGTAAAATCAGGCTTCACCATGGATCTTTTTAATACAATCACGCAAGACTTTGGTAGCAGGTATTAAAATATTATTGAAGGGGATCCTTCAGTTAATTAGTTAATGGTAATATAAAAACAGTATAATATATAATGCAGAATGGAATGTTTGGATACGATCAGGAATACTAATGTTGCGATCAAACCTCATAAGTCAATACTAATGTACATTCTCCAAAAACAATTGCACTGCTGGTGAAATCGTAATTTTCCTCGCCTGAGAGTTATTACTAGTTATTGGCTACGTTCATAAATCTGTTTTCAATTATTGCACTACATATATATTTGGGAATTCAATTATCACTTCAAATATCTTTACATAATTTATCAGCTTAATCGACCAAAATACTGTTATTATCAATTTGTTGTGAAAGACAATTTTATTTCTTTTTCAATCTATATAGGCAATTTTTTTTTAATCGATGAGGTTTTGATAATTTTCTAATTGGAGGAAGGGGGTGAATTTTTCAGGGAGTTGAATAGAATTTAGAATAATTTTTTGAAATGGGGTATGATGAAACCACAGCAACAAATATTCCAAATGAAAGTTTTGGTTTAATTCAACTTATTTTGTCGATTTTAATATAAAATTAAATCTGCAATTGGAAACGTTGTCAGATATATGTCTTTTCTAATTTACAATCTTGAAAAGGTCAAACTTCGAATTAGGGTTACTGAAGAATAGCAAAATTTATATGTAGAATAACCTTCCCGCTAGTGAAATTCATGTTTAACGTTTTCAGGTTATCTTATCGAATGTCTAAAAGAAGTTTACGGGCGTTTTGTGCTTTGAGGATTTATAGCTTATGCAGTGGAATCAACTCGTCAGTAGTAAAATTTACTACCATTATACTTTCATCTAAAGTTTTTTAGTATTTCATTTAGATTAATTTTTAATTCTTAATCTAGACTATATTGCTCAAAGTTTCTTGGAATTTATAAAATTAGAAAATCACCTAATTTAGAAATTTTAGAAATTTTTATTCCAATATTTAAAAATTGTCGTAAAGCTAACTTACTACTAACTTCTACCGTAAGAGATGAATTGATAACGAAATAGTAGAGTTTTTAAGCTAAAATCTCGATTTTTTCAGAAAATAGTTGATATTTAAACCCACAAAGATGAATTTTCAAACAAACTGTTGAATTTTCAACGAAAAAAGTTAATTTTAGATTAAACAGTTGCATTTATAAGAAAATAGTTAAAAAGGCCTCTATTTTGTTTATTTAACTAACAAAATGAAAAAAGGAGAAATTTCGGAAGATTTAAGCCTCCTATTTTGTTCAAGCTATGTTCAGTTGCTTGAAACTATTCAAAATCAATAAAAATTCAGTAAAAATACTTTCTAAGAATTCTCACTTACGTCTTTGAGCAAATATAAATTTATTTATTTTGAATAAAATAATTAAATTTTCAAAACAATGGTTCAATTTTCAACAGAAATTATGAATTTTCGTCGACAGAAAACTAGTTTTCAACAAAGACAAGAAAAAAACTAATTTTCAGCCAAAAACTTGAATTGCCAACCAAGTAAGATTTTTCAGTAAAAAAAACAACATTTTCAAACAATTTGTTCAATAATGAAACCGAAAAGGTGAATTATTTACAACAAATTCAAATATTCAACCCAAAAATATTAATTTTTAATTAAAAGGTTAATTTCAAATCAAACAGTTGATCTTTCTACCAAAATTTGCATTTGAACCCAAACAGAATCTTTTATAATAAAACCGTTGAATTTGTAAGCCAAAAGGACGAAATTTCAACCCAAAAATATGAACTTTAAAAAAAAGGTAATTTTTAACAAAATAGTAAAACTTGTTATTGAAAACATCCAATTCTTAACCAAAAATTGAATAGTTAAATATTCAGTTAAAAAATGTATTTCAGACCCAAAATAAAAAGAATTTTTAATAAAAGGATTAAATTTTCAACTAGAGAGATGAATCTTCAACTACTGAAATGAATTTTTAAGAAGTTGGTTCAACTTTCAATAAAGTAGTTGAATTGTCAATCAAGAAGATTAGTTTTTTACTGTAAAAGACAAATTTTCAACAGAGTACATTAATTTTCAATCAAATAGTTGAATTTTCAACTAAAAACTTTTGAATTAAAAAGAATGAATTTAAAAACAAAGATAGTCGAATTTTCCTATTGGTTTCTATTAATTCAGTTCGAATGTAAGTGAAGCAACGAGAAAAACTGGGAAAATGTGAATCGAAACGTGCTACCAAATTAGTATAAAAAACAGGACTGAATCAGGAGATACAAAATGAATCTTGTTCTAATAAAAATCGTGTCTCTGTGTTAAAACTGATAAAATTTCTCGATTCGAGTGCTGGGTAACCGCAATGGACGAAGTGCTACCACGCGCTGCATTTGCTTTAAATGAAATATTCACATAATCGATGCCGCATAGTTGCAACACACACTTCACGGTTTCGCATGGTGGGCGCGTTGGAACGCAAACGAACGGATTTGGATTTTACCGCGGACCTTTCCACAGAAGCATCGCTTGGAGATAGATGTGAGGCTAGGATATGTGGACATAATGGGAAATTATGAAGCATTAATTGATGCTTTCAAATATTCCAGTATATCCAATTCCCTGTAAGGTTTCAATATTCTTTTACAGATTTTTTATAAACAGAATAGAACAATTAAACCGTTGGGTGTAATACTGTCGTCATATTTAAGAAAGCTGGATCTACAGAAAGAGCAAACCGAGATAATCGACGAAAACTGTTGAAATTAATATTCGTGTAGACCGCTCATTTAAAATGACTTTTAAAAATTTGTTTTGATTGTTCTATGGTAATTTACATATTATCTTATTATTTCAGCAAGAATAAAATAAATATAAATTGTAAATTTGTTATAAAAAATGCATATCCGGACAAAAAGCTTTACCGAAATAACGCAAAAAGGTGGGTTCTGCAGATCCTGCTTTCTTGCGAACACCGGGCCTCGGAAAACCGCCTTTGTATTAGCAAGATAGCCGGTTCTACGAAAAATTTGAATGTACGGTTGGCTCGATTTATTTTAGAATTTTTATTTTAGAAAATATTTCTTCAATTGAACAAAATATTTCTTTGTCTGAAGGGCGCGAGTCTGTTGGGTCTCGCGCTTCGCGCTCGAATATTTATTCTTTGCACTTGGAATGCTTGAATGAAACTTTATCAAAAACATCTCATTTAGATCCGAGTACTTGTAGATATCTTCAGAATCTGAATTTCCTATGTAATTAGGTGTGTATAGTTAAAGATTAAATTGCTCAAAGCTCTGTAGGCTTTAAGGTATACATTCTCATCGTGAAACTCGCGCTACGCGCTCGATTTCTAATACTTTGTCAACCATAAATGATAAGAATGTAATAAATGATAAAAAATCTTTATCTCTTCTTGGGTAAACATCTTTTGTCTATCATTTTTTTTTTTCTTATCGTTCATCGTTTTCAGAGCTGGCGGAACGCAGGTTATCTATCTTTCTCTCTCCTTAGGGAGCGTGAATGTAAAGGAATTAGAGTAAGCGAGACACTGGCATGTGGAAAACCGTCATCTATTTTCCACATGCGAGTGTCTCGCTTACTCTAATTCTTTTGCATTCACACTTCTTAAGGAGCGAGAAAGACAGATAACCCAAGTTCCGCCGGTCCTGATCGTTTTTTCACAAATTTTTAATTTTTATTTTCAATGTTATTTTTTACGATTAAAACCAAGACTACGCGTCCTATCAAAAAGTGAATTCTAACAAATTTGTAGATAGAATTGATCAATGAACAAATTTGTAGATATTTTTTAGGAGCACAATCTTTGTTGTTTCATCTTTTTTCGTATCTTGCATAGTTTAACCGCGAAATGGAATTTTTGATTTTTCATTATTTTTTGTGCAATCAAAATTTTTATTTTTGAATTTTCGAAAAAATTCAAAAAGTTCTTATAATAATCTTGTCGGGCTTCTGAAAAGTAACGTTATTCTTGTTTTGACTTTTTTCATATCATGCGTTTTTTGGCTTAAAATTTGTATTTTCGATTGATTTTTGAAATTTTGTAAATGCTATAACTCTGATAATTTTTTTTTATCGAAAAAAGTCATGAGAATCAATTGTTTGGCTTTCTAAGTACTACGGATAGCCGTACATAAAATTTTTAAATCTCAAAAAGCTGGTCTTAAAAAGATTGAAAATGCTCTAGCTTTTTGAATTTCCATCCAAAATGGCTGGTTAACGAACTCATTCTTTCTTTTGGGATCTAAAAAAAGGGTGCCAAAGCTCGACTCGATCCGTTAATTTTTTCAAGATTTATCGTGTTCACGGACAGACGGTCGGACGGACAGACACTCGCCATCGCCAAAACTTGAGTTTCGGCTTCAGGGGGTCTCGAAACGTGGAAATTCATTGAAAAACTGTGATGTCAAATTTCAGACAATTCTAATACTTTCTCAATCATGAATGATGAGAATGTAAAAATTACAAATAATAACCACTTTTGAAATATAAATAAATAAAAATTATTAAAAAATTTCAAAAATTTATTTGTAAAAAATTTTTTTCAAATTGAAAAAAATGTTTTTTTTTTATACCTTTCTTAAGCAATAAACAAATGGGTAATATCAATGTATTAATTCTTTGTTACAATTTATTCAATTATTGGTGTTGATTTTGCAATTAGTAATTACTTGATTTGCAAATTCTGCCTTTTTTGAGGTCCCGTAACGTGAAGAAAGCTATATCTTAGTACTGCTTTCTCACGTAATATTACGTCCCCTGAGACCCGGCCGGGTCTGGTAGAACGGGCTTTCTTACATGATTTTAGGTGCCACATTCGACTCCGTGTCACACTTCGTGCAGATCCGTCAAATTTTATGTAGGACCAGCTTTCTTACCTAACACGACTCGCCAGACTTGTAGAAGTGGCTTTTTGCAATAATTATTAAAAATACTGTTTACTTATATTAAAAATATTTCAAAGCAATTTTAATAAACGGATGTACCCTTTTTCTACGATTCCAATTGTATAAAAAACTCATTTTCGATTTTTTGTAGATCCGGCTTTCTTAAATATTATGGCAGAATAACGGCCTACTTGCATTTTCAGAAGTCACTTGTTTTTCGTTTCTTCTTCATTAAGTTATGTGCAAAACAAATGAAAAACAAGTGAGTTATGAAAATAAAAATAGGAGTTTATTGCACCCAACCGCTCAATTTCAGATTAAAATTGAAAAATTTCACATTTATTTCTTTCAATTCAAAAAATATGACTTTACTACCATAAAAAATAAATTTTAATTCAAAGAAAACAAATTTTCAACAATATAGTTTAATTTTCGATAAAAAGATAATTATTGAACAAAATAGTTGAATTTTCAACAAGTTAGTTGAATTTGTAACCAAATTGTTGAATCTTCAAACTACAAAGTAGAATTTTCAACCAAATGGTTAAACGTTTGAATGAAAAAAAAAAATAAAACATCAACCAAAAATAGTTGCATTTTTAACCCAATAATTAAATTTGTCAGAATAAAGTTAAATTTTGGAACCAAAAGTACGATTTTTCTGTCCAAATAGATGAATGTTTAACAAAACAGTTGAATTTTCGATAAAAATATAATTTCTCAACGAAAAATGCACTAGTAAATTTTTAATCAAGAAATTAAATTTTTATCAAAATAATTACATTTTTATCAAAATAGTTGTGTTTTTAACCAAATTGTTGATTTATTAACCCGCAAAGATGATGTCTCAACAAAAAAATGTAGTAATTATTATTTCAACCAAAAAAGACAACATTTCTACCAAAAGAGATGCATTTTAAAACCAAAAAGATGCATTTGCAACCAAGAAGATTAATTTACTACCAATAAAAACCAATTTTTACAACAAAATACATGAATTTTTAAACAAATAGTAGACTTTTTTACTGGAAAAGATGAATTTTCAGTAAAAATATTCATTTTTAACCCACAAAGATGAATTCTCAACAAAAAAATATAATGGTTGATATTTCAACCAAAGAATATCAAATTTCTACCAAAACAGATGCATTTCAAATCCAAAGTAGACAAACAAACAGCAGACTTGTTTACTGAAAAAGATGAATTTTCAGTAAAAATAATTAATTTTCAACAATAAAGAAACAAATTTACAAGAAAGTAATCAAATTTTTTACCAAAACGATGAATTTTCAACTAAAATTATGCATTTTCC
This sequence comes from Andricus grossulariae, assembly GCA_011634705.1. NCBI lineage: Eukaryota > Metazoa > Arthropoda > Insecta > Hymenoptera > Cynipidae > Andricus > Andricus grossulariae. The sequence goes on along the minus strand of JAABKJ010000755.1, from coordinate 55,791,958 downwards.
AACCAAAAAGATGAATTTTTAACAAATAAAGACTTTTCAGTTGTAAAAGAAGAAACAGCTTATTAAAAGTGTTAAACTTTTAAGCCAAAAGGTAAATTTTATGTAAACAGTTGTATGTATTGTGTATTATATTACTCAAACAAATTTGCAGGTGTCTCTGAAAGCTAGCAGATGTTTTTGAATTGGTAAAGCTACTTACCAATCTATATACATTTATACAAGTTCCACTGTCTGGAAGGCGTTAGGTTGCAATGACAATACAAATTGAAGGGAGTAAATTCGAAGCCTAGGCGAAAACGAGCCAAGAGGCATTCCAATAAGTGGATTGACTCCACGTGCTATGCCAACCACCCTGAATTCACCGTTGCCCTTTCCGCTCCCACGAAAGCTTCAAGCTCGATCCTATCTACCCTTGGGCTCGTAAAGAGGGAAAGAGGAGGCTATATCAGAGGGCTCTCTCCATTGGCCCGACATCCGCAAAAAGCTCATCGCTCAAGCTTACAACTCGACGACCTTATTAGACAACCCTGATTTGTGCCTTCCAGCGAACGCACGGAATTTCTAAGAGAATCTCCGGAAACTCGAAAGGCGAAAGTTTTACGTAGAACTTCACATATACCTCAAGATGTACAGCAGTCTGACCTTCATTTCATCTTCCTGTCCTAGTTGAACTTTTCATTTTCACTTTTTTTTTCTCATTTGCACCTCATTGAGGACAAATCGAGTGAATGCCTTAACCCTGAGTGAAGAAAATGATGAAGAAAGGTCAGGATATCGAATAAGAAGCGCTTAAAGTCTATCACTAGTATTAGATTACCACTTTTACTCAAAGCGTTGAAATTTTGAAAATTAAAAGTTATATAGAACTCAAATTTCAGCTGTACACAATGAACCCCGGGATATCGAACCGTTGTATATCATTCTGATTATCAACTTTAGACCAAAATGTTCGTAGGTTAGTCATGACTGACATAATATTTCTAATACAAGGAATGTTTTATAAAAATTTTTTATTTCAGGGTGGCAGAAAAATAAAAATTTTCCTATATTGGGCTGTAAATCTCTATGGCTCTGGAAATTAATTGTTTTCTTCGAAAGCTCAGTTTTTAAATTTCAACATGCATGTAGACGGTCATGACTTTGTCATGACACAGCAACTGACGCTCGACAGTTGCTTCTCATAAAAATTCATGGCAGACAGTTGATTTTGAAAATTTGTTTATTCTGATGGGCAATTTTATGTTCAAATGAAGATTACAAAACCTGTATAAAAGGGTTCCATATCATTTTGATCCAGTTTCGGGATCAAACTGATCAACTGGCATTTACTGCGTGAAAATATAAAGAAGTTAAATTTGAAACCTTAATATTAAAACCATTTCAAATCAAAAGCTTTCGAAAAAAGAATGTTCAAATTCCTGTCGCCTTCAAAATTCAAATCGAAATTGGAAGTATTATATTCACAATATACGATTAAAGCGCAAGTTTCTTAACTTTTGAATTAAAAACTGAAATCCAAAATTAAATATAATGTTCAAAGTACAAGGTAGGAAATATTGACTACTGAAAATTTATTTATTTAGTGCGTTTTAAAACATTTAATTCCTAAATTAAACATTTTGAATTCTTATATTTTATATTGAAATCCATTAAAATTGGAAAATTATAAAATATTGCGCATGTACAGTTGAAGCTCGTTGATTCACAGTGAACATTTATTTCAATGGCAAAACAACTGAAATTTTCAATGATGCATGTTTAGAGAGTTGTTTTGGTATTTTTGAGATTCTTTTATTCCGAGGCTTTATGCCAAAAGGCACTTTTGCTAATTTCCCATTTTCTCGAGATTGAGAGCCTCTTATATTTCAATTGGCGAGAATTAAGAGCTTAATATAGTCGTGTGAGCCCTTGCGTAGCCTTGCTGCTCGATCCACGGTGAATTAAAAAATGGACGTGCGAGGTCTTAAAGCGAGTGACGATAAAAAGTAATGAAACTAGTAAAAGCCTCGAGCTTCAGAGGAAAGAGGGTGGAAAAGTTCTTTTGAGAATGTTACCCTATGGCTTGACCGAGTTACTTTTCTCCTGTACGCTGACCGTCTCGAATAAAAAGTTTCAGGAATCGCTTTGCGGAAAGTATATTAGATGATTCGGAAGAGAACTGCTGAGACAAAATTAAAGGGAAAACTTCAAAAAGAAATGAATAGGAAATATTGAAAGAGATGTTCAGAAAAAATTAATTCCCAAAAAACTTTTCCTCAAAAGAAAATGATTAGTCCTATTTGTAAGCATTTCAGGTTTAATATTTTATAATACAAATCTAATCAATGATCAATTTTACCGATATCAGAAAAATTATTGTAGAATGTTTCAATTATTCATCAAGCCTCAGAAATATTGTAAATTTCTCGTTTTTGTTTCTCGTTCAATAAAAGAAGTAGGTTTGCTGCTAGATTCGTTACGTGTCCGATAACCTGACACATCTGAATTATGAAACGTCAATCATGAGCTGGCCGAAACGAGAGACGATAAAAATGGCCCGGTAATCAATATTCAGACCAGACGCGACCAGATGTCTTGGAAATTATTAATGAAATCAGATCGATGTTCTATTAAGTACTTGAAAGTACTTATAATAGTAACAAGTATTACATTTTTATCGATCTGTGTACATTTTCATAAAATGGACATATTTTCAGGGTTTCGTAGCCCCGGGCAGAAACCCTCATAGCTTCGGCCGGGTGTCCATCCGATCGTCTATCGTACGACTCAATATGGACATAGGGCCCAAAATTGAGATAGGATCCAAGACTGACATAGGGCCCAAAATAGGCATAGGGCTCGAAAATCGGCATAGGGCCCAAAAATCTTATAGGGCTATAGGCTGCGAAACCCTTTTATGTAGGCGCATGGTGCCTACTTTGTCTAGTTTTTTAATCATCAGGTTCCTGAAAATACTTCAACAAAATCGACATCATGTTTAAGAGAATATTAAAAGTTAAATGCGAAGATTTTTTAAAACCAAAAAAATTGCTTACACAGAAAATAATTCAATAGGAAATAATTAAATCAAGATCACTGAAAATAGTTACCGTCAAACGGGGTCATTTTGGACAATTGGGAATCAATTGAGGGGATGTAGGGGTGTCAGAATTTATCCCACATGTCCGAAATTACCCTGTTTGACGGTATATTTCAAATTTCTTTTTCACAGTTCTAAACCCAAGTTTCATATAAACAAATGTGTAATGGCCTAGAATGAACTATGCGGTATGAAGGAGCTAACTAAATTCAGACTAAATTGGCGTGCAATGAGTTGTGCTAGAATAAGATATAATTATCCACAATACTCATTTATTTGATTCTAATTATATCTGTATTGCATAATTCATAAAAAATAACTTAACCGAATATATCTCTACGATAAATAATCATCAGAAAAGTCACGTGACTTTTTAAAAATGTAAGGATTTCCTTCAGTCACCCCAGCAGGTAGAAAACGGTGCAAAGGATAATTTCGTCGCAGCTCTGTCGAAACTGGATGTCTAATGAATTTACGACAAGGATCGTTTATTCCGCAGTCTGCGCAGGAAATCAATAGCTCCATTAAATATTTCATAGATTTCGCGGAATACGATGTTGGTCCGGTCACGTCGTTCCCATCTGTCGCGATCAACCAACTTCAATCGTTAATGGAAATGGTGGGTTTCGCAGGATGCTGTAGTCGTGCCGATGACGTAGCATGTTTATGCGCACCATGTGATGCTGTAGTTCCGCTAAGCTTCACCCTCGTGAAATTTACAAATTCACTTTAAAACCGACATTTCAGCATTTCCTCACTGAGCCTGATATATGCGCAGATGCCGTCCCGAGATCGTACCAAAGCCATTACCGTCCTCGTTACTACAGCTGCGATTTCCGCCTGATTCACGTCTATCATCAGGCCCATCACGTCCTTCTTCCTTCCTCGCGCGTCCATATTCTCGTATGTGATTGGCATGTCATTATTTATCCATCCTCATTCCAATTGACGATTCTGTGCTTCGATTGTTTAATCTTCGATTAACAGATCTATTCAATTGATACGCATTTTTGCGTTAACCTACTTTCCCAGCCCTGATTGTCTGCACAGCGGTGTAACCTGGCTTTAGAGAAATCACATTTAAAAGTAATAATAGACCAAATATTTGTTAAAGAATGAAGAAAGTATGTACTAGTGTACAATTTTAATGTACTATTATTTTACTCAATCCTTTTTCTATATTTCACCCCTCCTCTACCTCCTAGCTCCTCCTCTACCGTCGACTCTTCTCACTCTCCTATATATATATAATTAAAAAATAAGGTTAAACAACCACCGCAAGGTCCCACTGGGAGCAACTGCCATCTCAAAATGATACCGGCTACAAGTAGGACCACGGTAAATCTCACTCATGACCACGTCTCACAACCGTGAGATAGGTGGTCACAGGATACGAGGAAATCACAATAACAGGCCGGCGAAACCCTCGTGTGTTTCGAGGACACGAAGCGACCCAAGGATGACAACTTTCTGCATCCATCTCGCAAGTGCCTTAGCATATTTTTGGTACGCGGGTATGGCTTTAAGGTTACGAACCAGTGATAGTTTGACACCTCCGAGAGCACCTATCACAAGGACAATTACTTGTACTGAATATTTTCGGTACAGTCGTTGCAACTCCCTTTTAAGGTCTTGATACCTTTTCTCCTTTTATTTTTCCTTGGCAGTGATGTTGTATTCGGAAGGAGCCGAGAATTCGATCACGAATATAGTTTTTTTCTTGTAGTCTTGGAGAACAATGTCAGGCCTCGAGTGTGCAACGGAGACTGCTGTCCGAAAATCGTAGTTCCAGAAAATTTGGCACTTCTCGTTTTGGAAAGTTGACTCTATCTCTCTTGGAGCGTTCGGCAGGGCAGGGTCGCGGCCAACACCGTAAGAGCGACAAAGATAGTAACAAAGCACTCTTAGGGCCGCATTGTGTCTGTAGATATACATCGTTTCTGCATGGGTGGAACACCCCGATAGTATGTGTTCTAGGTACTCAGAGTGTGCATGACGCGCTCTGCACCTATCGCTTGGAACTTCTTGACATAAAATGCGGTCACGGTATGCTAAGGTGGAAATAACAGTGTCCTGGCATGCGAAAATAAAACCCTCTGAACCTAAATTAAGCCCTGATGCTCTGAGAAAAGCAAAAGTTAGCTCCTTCGACGAGAACTGTTTTTCTACATTTTTGTGAAAGTTTCCGTGCGTTTTCTTGTCGAATAGGTCTTGATGGAATTTTTCAAATTCTGCTTTCTTCACTTCGGCTTTCAGAAGCGAAGCATCTAGATGGAGTAATGCACTTCCCTCACTTCTGACGTTATATATATATAATTGAAAACTAAAGGTTTAGAACCACCGCAGGGTCCCACTGGGAGCAACTGCCATCTAAAAAATGACATTAGCTCCCAGTAGGACCGCGGTAAATCCCACTCATTGCCACGTCTCACAACCGTAAGATAATATATATTCTTTTGATTCAAATACAGTGTCTAAGACTAGAATTTTTGACAAAAAAAGAAATGAAACTGTAGACGTTTCATCTGAAAAATTAAGTAAAAAAGTATAATGCGAAAATTTCATAAAAACATTACTTTTGATTACACAGAGGTCTACAACGGCATTTTGTAAAGCTCGTAACTCCCTTATTAACTAGTTCAGCCAAAGATTTGATAAAACATCAAGACTCATTTATCCCCACAGAATGGCTGTTATTATTAGAAATATTCGAGTTCCTAAAAGGAAAGTTATCAATAATTGCATATAAAATGAGATATTTGTTTAAAAAAAGTTTTGTACCACGCCTTATATTTAGTATAGCTGTGACAGTACGGCACCATTACCGACAGAGCAAGTGGCGTCATTTATAGTTAGGAATATTATCTAAGTTTCTCAGCAATGCGATGTAAAAATGGATTATGTTTATATTTATTACGAGCGTCCTACGCCACTCGTCATGAGGTGGAATGAAGGCAGTTAGGTTCCAGAATAAATATCGTATAAGAAAATGTTTTTGTTGATAACATACAATAAAGTATACTGCGTGTACTTAGGCAAGAAGAATAGACGTCTTGCCTACTTAGTGACTGGATACAGAATGATCACGTAGGCAGGGTCAGTGTAGGCTGGTATTCAGCTCGTTGCAGTGACGTCACGATAGATACTCGTCGACGTCACGGCCATTTCGTTTAATTTGGTACTTTATTATTATTATTACTATTATTAATCTAGAGCTAACAAACATGTACGTAGGTATACAAATGATCAACGTAGTCAGCTTAAATGTAAGGCATCTGAACTCAGTGAAAGTGGTATGTAGTGCCTGTATTAAGAAGAAGTAATTAGCCTATGATGCTCTTAGGTACAATGTTTTAACTATTTTGAAAATATGAAAAATTTGACAGAAAAAAAAGTAATTAAAGTGGGATGACTTTACGCGTTGAACGTATATGAAGATTGAATTCGCTTGCAGGGTGTGAAATGTTTTTACAGATCGGCCTGCGCATTCGATGGCTGCTCGAGGGCCGTCAATGAACGATGCCATTTGCGATCGGCTTGGCACATGGTCGCTGCCTTCAGACACCGGTGCCAGCGTTCGATCATGCCGTAAGCAAACTCAATGTTTCAGATGGGAACCGCTTCTGGCCAGCAAAAGAAACAGTCAGTGATTGTGAGATAGTATTTATATGAATCTCTGTTCAGGAGCATATCCACGATATCCATGTGGACATGTCTGAACCGGCTATCGGGATTGACGAATTTGGTGACAGCGAGATGCTTTTAACATGAGACTTTAGACAGCTGGTTATTCACTCGCGACTTGCACCAGACTGGGATTGAGGGAGCAGTTGAGGTCTGCGAAAATGTGACCAAGTTCTTTATCGAAAGCTTAAGCTTCGGTAAGTCCGGTCAAGCTGAACTCTGTACACAGATGGACTCGACTCTAGACAGAGAATCGATAGCTACGTTATCCGGGCCAGGAATGTACTTTTTATCACAGGTGAATTGTGTTTTGCACTCCACGTGTCGCGCACGTGGAGACGCTTTGATTTTTTGGACCCGCTCCGATAGTTTCGATTCAAGCGAACTTTTCAAGAGGTGTCGGAGATCTGTGATGGTCGAAACAGCGGCCTTCTCTGGAACCTGACAATGACTCAAACGATCTTTTTTGACTCCTTTCAGGATTTTCATCCATTTCGTTGGATTAACATGAAATAAAACAATCTGAAGAGTACTATATTTTGTCAATCTGACAGCACCTTTCGTCTCCTTTGAAATGTCAGAGTGATAGGTCAACATTCAACATTATCGCTCAACACGCTGAAAAAAATCTAGACAAGGAGGCTCGATGATAAACAAAAGAATATTCTATAACTTCTTCTCGAAGTTTTTTTTAATATTCGGCCGGCTGGATACAGCTGGCCAAATTCACTCACAGGCTTCACAGGTTGACTCTAACAGCAAACTCTCATAATTATTGTCTTGCAACAAATCGGTTCTCTTCCAGTCTATTAAACTTTTATTTTCAGAACTATCCGAAATAAGATTTTTCGGTGAAAATTCAACTATTTATTGAAAATTCGTATTTTATGATTGGCAAATAAAATCTTTTACGGTTAAAAATTTGAATATTTGGTTGAAAATCTAATTTCATGTTGAAAAATCATATTTCTTTATTAATAAATTTACCAGTTTGTTGCAAATTTAATAACTTTATTAAAATCAATTTTTTGGATTTAAATTTCATAGATTCAGTTAAAATTCGTCCCTTTGGATGAAAATGAAACTATTTTTTGAAAGCTTATCTTTTTGTTTTAAAAATTCATCTCTCTTGTGTCAGTTTTATGAGTGTGAACGTTATCAATTTACCTGTGCTTCTCAAGGTAGAATGATATAAATCCATACGTTCACTTGAAACATAGATTATCGCAGGTTTTCGAGGTAAACTAATTTAACGCGTGCGAGATTTTATCTTCTACTAAATACATTATGTTACACTAATTAAAAATGTTCATGTCACCAAGTCCTAAAATTATTCAAATAAGCGATTTGAGTTGGGGAATAGGATAATAAAAATATCTCAGAACAGTATATATGCACGAAACATCAGAATATTCATCAGTTACGCTGTTCTCCAAATTCTGCGTTAATCAGTTTTCCCTACATTCGGTTAAGATGAGGATTCTTTATACTATGGTCTTAGCATTGGACGTTATTCTTAATTTTATTGGTAAGTCAATAATGAATTAATATAATTTTCATATCAATACATTATTACTTATTTTAATTGGTGTTTTATAGTTTTTTCAATGAAAAAATTATACAATAAAGGGTTGAATTTTAATCGCTATTTGCCAAATATTTGAGTTTCGAAGCCAAAATATAAAACTTTGCTCTTTAAAACTTGAAATTTTAAAAGGTTTCTACATTTTCGAGAAAAAATATCTCTTAGAGCGAAAACCAAAATATCCGTGATTTGCAGTGTATTTTAATCAGCTTTTAAATTGACCACCCTGTAAATTCCACGTCACTTTTTTCCCCAAAATGAAGATTTTAAATTTTGATTATGACTTTGAAGTACGGTAAAATAGATTAAGTGTGTAAATATGTATTTTTTTCAAAATAAAGCAATCACTTGTAAATACGATTCAAATGTTACACAATCACGTTATTTACTACCGGGAATTATTCATGGGCTGTAACTGACTTATACAAAATGAAATGGAATAATCCAATTACTCTTTTACTATTTGTAAACAACTTAAGAAATTACAAATTCATTAATGTTTTCTGCTTTTAAACAGAAATATCATCAGGTATGCCGCCCAAAACAACGAACTTTCTGACAAATTTTGGGACCAGTAACGAACATGATAATCACCAAGGTCCGTTAACGAAAATATATTATGCGAAATCAGTATAGGCCTTTAATAATTTACTAATATTGAATTTCCTATAATTTTTTCGCGATTATAGGAAATTAATTATAGAAAATCATTATATAGAAAACAATTATCGGATGATCAGCATTATCATACATTATACAAAAATATTGAAGGAATTAATATAAAAAGTAGACAAACTGCAAATAAGAGAAACGTTTTATTTCAGACCACTGATAATTCTGCACACATAAACTTCACGCAGAAAAGACCTACGAATCTTTGTTGTATTTTGATTACGTAAATGGCTTGTCTGACATATACTTGTCGCTGATCGATTTCATATTTAGTCTTAATACGTTATCAAGTTCCCTGAGCGTCTCAAGGTAAAATAAGTTTTCCCTACATTTAAAAAATGAGGAACTTTTTTTATCTAGTTTCAGCCTTGCACGTTATTCTTAATTCTATTGGCAAGTATTTTTTTTATATTTTTTGTATTTTTCTATTATTATTATTATTTTATTTATTTATTTATTTATTTCATTATTATTATTTTTTTTTTATTATTTTTTATATTTTCATTTTCATAGTGAGTATGTTGAAACACGTCTGTTATACATTAATGAATATGAAAAAATTTGTAAACTTTCTGATGAGAAACATTTTTCATTATTAGTATAGTTTTTTTGCTGTTTAAGTATAATACTTTGGAAAAATTGTGAGACTTACTTATTTTATTTACTTTTTTATAGTTTCATCAATAAAATCTTTATACATCAGGAGATTCAATTTTGATCGCTCGCTGCCAAATATTCAACTTTCAAGGACGAAAGATAAAACCTGTCTCTTTAAAACTTAATTTTTCAATTATACTAATATATTCTAAAATGAAAATAAAAAATATATTAAATCAGTTTTTATATTAAATGAAATGAAATTAAATTGTTAGTATGAAGTAACGTACAATAGAGTAGCTGTGTCATACGTAATTTTCCACATTAAAGAAATCTTTGTTGTCTTTTTGCAGAAATAGCATCAAGTCTGCCGTTAACAACAAGGGACTTTTTGGAAAATTTTGGATTGAGTAACGAACATCAGAATCATGAAGGTATGCGTGAAAAACTATTGATTATCTCTTGTTATGTACCAGGAAATATTTTATGGACATGAAATCTTGTTTCCAGCGGTTCAAAGAAACAATTTCGAAATTTCACTTGAATCTTCAAAATCTTTCGGAATCTTCTTAAATTCCTTGATACCTTTGGAAATATTATTGAATCCATTAAAGTCTTTGAAATTTGCTCAAATTGTTTGAAATTCTTTAAAATTGTAAGAATCCCCCAAAATCATTGAAATACTTGGAGATAGTATAAAATCCTTTGCACCTTCTGAAATTCTTTAAAATTTCTTGAAATCATTGGAAATTGCAAAATTCTATTGAAATCAGTAGAAACAATTCAAAATTTATTAAACATTATCGAAATTAAAACTAATCATGAAAGCATCTTAAAAATCTGTTCAGACCCCTAGAAATCTGGGAAATCCAAAATTCATTAAATCTTTGGAGGTTCGATGAATTCCTTCAAATCTTGTGAAATCTTTTGAAATTCTTTAAAATCTGTGACAATACCCCAAAACCTTCAAAACATCAGTAATCTCGTGCAACCCTTCGAGAAGCCCTAAAATCCGTGCAAATTCTTAGAAATGTCCTGAAATCTTTTGGAATCTATTAAAATCCCCGAAGATGTTCAGAAATCTTTTAAACCCTTTAAAATCCTTTGAATTGTTTCAAAATCCTATCAAATGTCTCGAAACCCATGGAATAATGGAATTGTCATGTTTTGAATCTTACAAATATCTAAAAAGAAAGGAAAAAAGCAAATTGTTAAGAAAATTAAAATTTCTGAAAAGTAAGTAAAATAACTATCATATTGTAACATATTGTAACTCTTATAAAATCCTTTCATATCTTTTGTAATCTAAAAAAAAATGAAAAATCTTTAAATTTGTAATCTGGTGAAGAATGTTAGAAAACCCTTCAAACATATTAGTTTCAGTTGTATGCGACAATACTATCGTAGCTGGATGAATCTAAAATGTGAACAAAAGCTTGAAAGTATTTCTTCTTCAAGAGTGATATAAGTCATTTTCTTCATTGGTATAAAATTCATTTATAGTCAAGTATTTTAAAACAAAGTTTGGTTTATTTTCCTCTACGATAACTAATAAAAGACGTCCACGTGGTTATAAAATACAAATATCTGACAAGAAAAAATTCAAGGCATTTATAATTTATGAGATAAGAACTATAGTATATATGCCTTATCTCACCAAATACATCTACGATGGAAGGAATTCGACCAAGTAAAAAGCCACCAGTACAATAAAAATTTTTTTTAAGATAAGTTTGCCAAGTAATTCTAGAATATATCTGAACTCGATGTAATTTTCCAAGTTTCCAGCGTAACGTAAAATTGTTGAAGAATTACGAAACTTCCATTTCTAACTATTTTTGTTTGAAGTGAATATTTTTTTATATAAATACCTATTCCTGGTGTAAAACGCTGAGGTAACCAAAAATTCTTGAAAATTGGAAATGTTCGTGATGATTTTTATTTAAAAATGCTAATTTCCGATAAAAAAAATAACTCGAGATAATTTTTTTTCATTTCTATAGTCTTTTTCGAAACATTATGATTTTATATTAAAAAATTCTGGAAAAAATTCCGATTTGTAATATCAACATAATTGCGTGATGTTTTCAGGGTTGAATTTCGGAATAGGCAGTGCAAATGCTGTATCTAAATACATTCTTATTAAAAAACGCAGCTCTTCCTCACAACGTTTGGTGTTTCTTTATGTATCATAACAACGTTCTCCAAAGTTAATTTATTATTTAATTACGGCCTGGCTGGTGATGGCCCAGGACGGTAATCTTGTTATAAAAATGTCTTCCACTTACCAGCCCTTTGCCAAGACACTTATCGGAGTAAACCGAGTTAGCGCGTCACACTCTTTCGACCCGCGAATAACCCTCAAAGCTCGTTATTTTTCATTTGAATCAGGTGTCAGGTAGGATAGTTCCTATCCATGCCTCGCGGGATCGGGTCTTCTCGACTGCTGGTAAGTCGACTATCTCTTTTACGCGCACAAGGAAGAAAGTGGCAACTCGCGAAAGTGAGAGAAAAAACACATTGAATCTTATTTAGCAATTTACAAAACTAGTATATTTGAAATCAGAAAAAGAACGAAAAAAAAACATCGATGGTACAGATGCTTACATCTAAAAATGCGGTAAGACACGATACGAGACACCGTGTTGATTGAGTCATTCCAATGGCGATCGATCCAGTGCTGCCTCCCGTCGCTGGTCGCAGAGTCACCGCATGTGATTTCGCTCTCTAGTCATGGTTTTGGTGGTGCACTAGCAGACTGTCATCCTTTAGTATCATCTGCTTGTTGGTTGACGACCTGTGAGTTTCTGTGCATCGATTTCTTGTAGTGTTTTTGGCGTCGAATCACTAGTATTTGGATGCTTGTCAGTTGTGTTCCTTGCCGGCTCCTCCTGATCTTCGCTTCGTGACTTCTATCTCGACATTAAATCCCTATATGACAAGTTTGTTACCAATACTCACTTTGATAATTACAATTCAATCGGGTTCCACTCAACTCCAGGTAAATTTTAATATAAATAAAATTACTTAATCTAAATTCGGAATTGCTCCCAGGAGAAAACAATGAAACTCCTGTAAGTCACCTAAGCCCAATCGAAAGATATTTTTGAGTAAAGCGGGTAAAAGAAGTTTACACCGGAATTCCGAGATCCCGGAAAGTTTCTTTCATATTTACATGGTTTTATTTTTAAAACTTCGTGACAGTATTCGCAATAATTTGTTGCAATGATTGAAAACAAATTGAAATGCAATTTATTACTTTACTTTTATCATCCCCAGTAGAAAAACTAAAAAATATTATAATCCTCTGTTTCTTGTTGCAGAGATCAGTTCACAGTCCGAAAGTTTACGCAATGGCGCACCTATTCCTAATATTCCTAGTACCGAAACTTCTTATTCTTCTGATAAACATCATTCTCCTGAAAGGTTCAGGTCTAGGTCTCCTCGTGGCAGATTTCATTGTGCCAGACCTTCTTCTCAAGAAACGTCCTCTTCTGGCTGGTTTCCTCTTGCCAGACATGTTTTTCCCGAAAATTCTCCTCCTGGCAGGTTTCATCTTGCAAGAGCTTCTCCAGACAGTATTCCGCCTTCAAGGTGTAACCCTGCCGTCAGGTGTATAAATCCACCTACCAGGCTTCCTTCTTATCACAAAGGTGGTCATGGTCTTAAACATCTTAAATTTCTTCGGCTTACATCCCGCACGAATCCGCGCCAGATATTCGAACTTCGAAGATGCACTTTTCCAGCCGATAAAGGACTCAAATTGAGAGTAGGAGATCATATCTTTGAGCCCGTGCCAACCCAAGAACAAATTGTTTTATCAACATCCGATGGTGACGTCCTTGCAATATTGGAGAGTACTAATTCTCTTGCTGGAATCTATATTTATGATAAGAGTAATGAAGCTGTAAGACGAGCGAAAATAAACATGGAAAGCCGCACGGTTACCGTATTGACCCCAGAAGAAACCAATGAAACTCCTGTAGGTCACATGCGTCCAATCCAAAAGTATTTTCGAGTAAAGCGGGTAAAAGAAGTTTAAACCGGAATCCTGCACGCTATTAATTTAATTTAATTTAAAAATTGAATAATTTAATAAAATCCTGCAAATCTTGTGATATTCTTTAAAGCACTTTACAATCTTTGGAATCGCTGAAAATCCCTTGGAGTTTTATTTTCTAAAATCTACTTTTCTAGGTATCCCTTGAGACCTTTGGAAATCCCACAAAAAATTCTTCGAAATCGCCTAAAACTTTCGAGATGTTGAAGTTTTAGGCCAGAAAGACTAATTTTCTACAAAATAATTGAATTCTTAACAAAAAAAAGAATTTTATTAGTATAAACAGAGTTATAAATCAACAAAATAGGTGCTAGTTGAGAAATAATGCCCCACAGAGGGTTCGATTCTTGGGTCGTTGTTCTTGGTGGTTTAGAACCCAACTTAAACTGTATGTCCCCCTCCCAACGCTAAGCAAGTGTGTAGGGGGTGTGTGGAAGGAATAGCTGATTGGTGCAAGGGAAATGTGGACCCTTAGGGGACACTTTAGGAACTAACATTCCATAAACCATGTCCACGATTCACCAATCGCCGTTCTTTTTACGGATCATGTCAATCAGTCTAGCTGAAGGGCTGCTGGTCGGTCTGCGTATGCTCTCGTCCAGCACATGCTGCAATTGTTTTTTTGCGATTTGCTAATTTGTCAGAAGGTAGACTGCGAGCACGTTCCGCAACCAGCTGGCCGTTCGTGACGATGTTGCGTAAAACGTCCCTATTTGGACTTCTGTGGAGTGAGAAACGTTGACGATATCTGGTATTTGGATAGGATTTCGGCGTAATTTGACGATTGATCGCCAATACTCACGCCGAATAGGGTTGCTGCTTTCACAAAACCGTAGACAGAGAAGCCGTAGGTGATATCAACCAAGCACGACTCGTGCAGAAATAGAACGAGTTGGTTGTAAGCTAGCAGGTCGGCTCAGATGATTAAGTAAGAAACAGTTGCTACGAAAAAGTTCCAAGGAACTTCTGTTGGACCTCTTGCGGACCAGAAAAAAAAATAGTCGGAAGTGTTAGAGAAAGCTAACACGTTCCATCAGCATCCACAACATTCTACCATGCTGTAAATCTGGTTTCAGAAAGGGGTTCTTAGATATTACAACCCTGCTTTGAAGCGTCTTTATTTATACGTGCTCCCAGAAGACTTGAATCTCTTCTTGACTTGGCGGATCTTCAACGGCACATGACGTTTCAATGAACAGAAAGAAGGGATCAGTAGAAAAGGTTGAATTTCTTGAATACACTTTACCCGCCGTTCGAGGCGCTCTTTGGCGGTTAAAAAAACTCTTATTTTTTGCGTTCAGTGCTGCGTGATGGTCGACAGCCTAAACTTGTTCAGTGTATGATTTGCTTTTCTTAAGTTTCGAGCAATGAGTAACGAACATGCGAATCATCAAGGTATCTTTAGTACAAATGAAAATGAAAAACGAATGTGTTGATTGATAAACAGTTTTTTCATAACCAGTTTAGAACTGTTGATAATCTCTCGTACCATGAAATATTTTACAGGCATGGAATCTTGTTCCCAATATTTTGAAGACAAAATTTCGAAAAAACATTTTTCATTTAGCACCTTATTTGTAGGTTTTCCCCTCTTGAAGCATAGAACTCTTACGAAACAATATTATAGGCGAATCAGTATAGGCCTACAATGGTTACATTCACCAAAGTTTTTCGAAATCTCCGGAAATACTTTGGTAGTCCTCAAAATCCCTGGAGATGTTTGCAAATTTTTGAAATCCTCTGAAATCCTCTGAAATCCCTTGAAATATTTCAAAATTGAATTTTTCCAAATCCATAAAATCTTTGTAAAATCTCTTGAAAACCGTTCGAATTTCTTAAAATAAATGTAGATGTTTGTAAATTCTACCAAACTTTTTGAAATTCCATAAAATCTAACAGAATGGTTGGAAATCCGTGAAAATTTTCTGGAATTCATGGAAATCCATTAATATATTTGAAATCTCAAAACTCTGTTGGAATCCTGTGAAATTCCTTGGAATCTGAAAATTGTCACTCGTTGAATCAGTATTTTGAGTTATCACTGGTGAACCAGTGATTTTCCTATTTGGACTAGATGAACCAGTATGTGACTCAACTGAAACAGTTACTGAAATAGACCATCAATGCCAAATGAAAGATTTTATCGGTGACCATATTAGTCATACAGCGCTCCATGCAGCCAAGACATGAACCTCCAGTCATATCGTACGCGCGTGTCTCCGATCGCGTGTTTGCATACCGCGCGAGTGAAGACAAATTTTAATGTGTACTAACTTTATTTTTTGCGTTAGAAATATTAGATGCCTGGCTGTGATAAACAGAAGTTATATCTTCTTCTCGAAAGTGGGGAGGCGCCTAACTATTTGGGTTTGACTTTGAGCGATGCGACGCGTTGTCGGAAAGACTGAATGACGGACGAAATCATCTGAAATAACGAAAGCTTGAAATTTAATCTTCGACAGAAGTGACGAAACTCACTTTCTTATTGTTGGTAACAAAAATTAATACGAATAAAAAATTTAAAAACTTAGATTGGTTTATTTTCCTGTATGATACCTAGCAATATATGTCCATGTGGTTATGGATTACAAACATCTCACAAGTTGAAGCTCGAGTCATATACAATTCATAAGATAAGAATGTATTATATAGGAATGTATTATCTCAGCAAAAACATGTACGATGAAAAAAATTCCACCAAGTAAGAAGCTATCAGTAAAATTAATTTAGAAAAAAGATTTATTTTCAACAAGAGAGTTGAGTTTTGAAAAGCTGAAAAGTCGAATGTTTCAGAAAATATTTAGCTCTCTAAACCGAACAGATGAATTTTCAACCACGTTACATGGACCGCGATGGTCCATACTCGATTCCAGCTGACGGTATTTTTTGCAAATTCTTTTTTTATCACAATTTCTTTCTTGTATTACAATGGTAGTATAATAAGAATAAAATGAATATTCAAATATAAAGAAATAGTAAAATGAAAAAATATAAGAGTTGAATATGAACAACAGACATTTTATATTTTTATCATGATATTCATGTTTCAAAAGAAGCGTAATGAGTGACGATTTTAAACAAAAAATGCATAAGAAATCAGTATTTCCCAAGAATGTCGCGGCACTGATTTGTACTTTAAACATTCGCTCCGGAAGTTGCAAAGGTTTGAAAAAAGCAATATATTTTTGACATGAAAAAGTTTGTAGATATTAAAAAGTGTGCTAGAAAAAATAATATTTTGTCTTCATTTAGATTAATTCAATAGTCAATTGGAAATAAAAATATTAAAATAAAAAAAAATTGACTAAAAATTTAGACAGCAGAATTCGAGCCCAGATTTTTTGGGTAAAAACTTTGAGAGCTACCGCCTGATCCAAGTGGGAGTTAAAAGACTCTCACATCGTAGTCCACGCAACGCGCGTGGATGTTTCAAAGCTTTTTTTCTCGAGAATAGTTCAAAAGCGCATCTTATCGCCTTAGCATATTACAATTTCGGTGAAGACCTAATGCTGCGAGGAGTATAAATCCAAACCAAATGTCAAATGGTGTCTGTTTCGCGTGTCAGTCAAAATTAACAAAAAGTTTTTGAGAAGGACAGTATTCCAATAATGAATTTATTTTTATATTCAAATATTTGTAAAAGCTTTAAGTTTTCCAATTGTTCTATTAAAAATGTTCAACTTTCTTGATAATTTAATTTTTAATTATTGATCGGCAAGTTCGAAGTAACAAAAAAAATATAATTAGACATTTTGACAAAAAGAGATTTTCTGTATATTTAGTGCAATACTATTTTCCGGAATTTGTATTCTGCCTTGCTTCACGTACTTTGGAAAAGTGTAATCTTCTGATTCTTATTTCAGAGTTAAGTTCACAGTCTGACGTTTTACGTGATAGCGTTCCTATACCTGGTGTTCTTTGTACCGGAACAACTTATTCTCCTGACAGACATTATTCTCCGGCCAGGTCTCCTCATCCTGCGAGTTCCAGATCCAGATCTCCTCCTGCCAGGTTCCCTCCCCTCGAATTGCCGCCTTCCAGACTTGTATCTTCACCTCCCTTACTTCGTTCTTCAGACAGGTCTTCTTCTTCAAGGGCTCATCCTTATGCCAGGTGCATGGACCCATCTACCAGGCTTCCTTCTTGTCACACAGGTATACGGATTTGAAAATTTTCAACTTATTCCGCTTACTTACAATATTGGCGTGTAGTCATGCTCTTGCTGGAATCTATATTTATGAGAAGAGTAGTGCACAATAGGCTTTATAGCTTGAGCTTTGAAAGGACGCGTAGTTTTTGTTTTATTTCGAAGAAACATATATTATAAATGAACAAATTTAATTTTTGGACAAACGTTGAAAGCTACGAAAAAGTGAATATAAAAGAGATAAATACCCAAAAAAGAGCTACAAATTGGTTTGTCACCCTTTTTTGATAGGACGTGTCGTTTTGGCTTCAATCGTAAAAAATAACACTAAAAATAAACATAGTAAATTTTTGGAAACACGACACAAGCTACGAAAAAAAATGAATTAATAAAAATCAAAGTTTTGGCAAAACAAAACAAGGTATGAAGAAAATAAATAAACAAAAGTTGTTCACCTGAAAAAGATCTACACATTGCTGTTGTCCGAACTAAGAGCATGACAAGTCGCATTTCCCGTGAGGGTCACAGTCGCCCGTTTTACACGGATTACACACACAGCGTGGACCCTTTTTTTGGTATTTTTTTTTGGTAGAATCTGACGTCAGAGCAACTTGGCCACCGGGGGTCCCAAGCTCGCCAGAGTCTGGTCAGTTTACCCTCACTCGTTTCTAACACATTTGTGTGAGCTTACAGCTATAATAGTTTTATTCAAAAATGTTTAATTTGTAAGTGTAATTGTTCAATTTTGATGTGTAAATAACAATTGAACACTTAGTAATTGTAAAAAAATTCGAGTAATTTAAAGAGATATTTAGATCTTAAGAGAGATATTCAGATGGTTTAAAACTAAATGTAGATTTTTGCAGATCTTGAACAGAAAATTTAGAAGCTTCTTAAAAATTGTGAAAGGCTTCAAAAGAATGAAAACATTTTCTTGAGCTTCCTAGGAATATTGAGAACAATTTTTTATTCTGAAAAATTATTCCAAGAGAATATTCAAGAAGATTTACAAATATTTCCAAAATTGTCAAAAAAGAATCTGGAAGATCTTGAAGTATATTTTTTTAATTTTTCAGGATTTTAATCATTTTAAAAGATATTTAGAAGTTCTAAAAAAATATTTTAAAATAATTTTAAGTTGAAAAACATTTGAACAACGGGTAGATTTTTCAAAACTTTCAAACAAAATATGAAAGCTTTTCAAGGATTTTTGAACTTTTGAAAATAAAAATAATTTGACCTCGAATTTAAGAAATGTTCAGTTAACAAAAATCATTCGCTCAATTATTAATGTTTTTAGCTTCAAATTGCTTGAAATAATATAATTTTGAAATTTTTTGAATCTATTCATTGATTCTTCAATTTGTTTTTTGAAAATGATAGCGTGGTTTTATATTTTTTGTCCAGAAATTTTTCAATTGTTCAGTTCATGGAAGTTTGAATTGAATATGTTTAATGCTTTAATTTGAAAAAATTAAAATGCAAAAGAGGTCAATTTGTATTGACCAAAAATAATTTGTTTTTATCTGAAAATGGATAAACCCCCTGTAAGCAGTTGAAGCCTACAAGCACATTTGCAGCTTTCACTTATAGTTTTCAACTGTCTTGCAGCGTTTTTATCGGATTTCTGATCAAAATTATCCTCAATATTAATTGTGCATATAATTCAATTTCAGCATTATCTATTGATTATAAATAATAAAAAAATATTTTATTATATGCATATTTATAACAGAATTAGCAAATTTATATCTATGTGCACTTTAATTTCATCTTTAGCAATTGATGAATATTAAAGACTTATCTTATTATTTATATATAACATCAATAAACAATAGAATACCATTGCATCATTCTCGTGATTTTATTTATTTTCAATAAAAAAGAATTTACTAATATTTTACAATCATTTTATGACTGCAAATACCCTGAGCATGAGCTTTAAATTTAAATAACGCACCATAAGATAGTGTAAAAGAAAAGTAAGCCTTTCCGAAATTCAGTGATGCGTTCATAAGATCGTACTCAAATTTTCAGAAAATTAATAAGACCAGGAAAAGTGTTAGAAAAGAGTGAGGGTAAACTGACCTGACTGGCGAGCTTGGGACCCCAGGTTGCCAAAAAAAGGTTCAACGCTATGTGTGTAATCCGTTTAAAACGGGCGACTATGACCCTTATGGCAAATGCGACTTTTCATGTTCTTAGTTGGGACAGCATTTGGTTATGAATTATTTTTTGATAGCATGCATATTTTTTGTTTGAATCGCTAACAAGAACCTTGAAAATAAACAAATTAAGTTTTTGGAAAAACGACAAAATGTGCAATAAAATGTTGATTGACAAAATTGTTTCTTCTATAGGATGCGCACTTTATTTAATTATATAAACAAGACAATGAAAACAGATCTGTTTATATATGAATGCATATTATGAATTGTAATAACATAAAATTATTGATTAGGTACATTTTTCAAGGTAGCTGAGATTAGAAATCAGTGCAAAGTAAGGAACAAATAATAAAGCAATTATGGAAAATCAAATTTTTGGATCATTTTGCAATATCTGAATAAGCAGTCCCAGACTGAGGTACATATATAAATATAATATTAATTTGATATAATAGAGTTGAACTTATTGTAGAAAAGTTCGCACTCCACGCAAAATCGAGAGCAAAGATGGTGTAAATCGCAACATTTTGCTACCTGGTAAAATAATCCCACAACTTTGTAACTTGTGACTTACACAGTTTTCTGACATCTGAAACGCCCCTACCATTTCTATGTAGTGCTAGAACTACCGTTTCGATCGCTGTATTACTGTGGTGCATTCACTGCTTCGTCATCTTTACGCGAATGGTTCTGTTTAATCGTTCACGGTCTATGTTCGACCAGTTGATGAGCTCAAAAAGTACGTGAGGACAGGGTTGTCATACGGTATAATTGAACTGATCTTATTTGACATGAGCCATGCTATTCAGTGTTTTGCTCGATGAGTTCAACGCTTAACAGAACCGAAATGCACTAAAGGAGTTTCCTTGAAAGATACCCGTCGTATCGCGTATTATTCTAGTTATCTTTGGTTGTCCATGATCAAAACACTTGATTCTTGAACCCCAAAGCTTCATCGCACGACTTACAAAGTCGATGATGCGTGGGCAGATTTTGTATATTTTGAAGATTTCAAGCAAATAGTCACGTAGTACCAGATCCGTTTTGTTCTTCTGTTAGGATCTTATTCTTGTCGCAGTGAGAATATACCTTATCTCTAATGATGGCTGTAAGGCATTTATAAATTTTCGGAAGATAGGCTATCAGTTTAAATTCAGATGGATTTTCGATCATGTCCGGAGATGGAGCTTTTCAGTTACTTCCCGACCAGTAGTAAGTCATGTCTTCCGATTGAGGGACTTTGGTGTCTTGCTGGATATTTTGTTTTACACTCAGTTCGCGATAGAACCTTCTTTCATCTGCCTGAAAGGTTCGATTTGGTTGCCTTCTTGCACTATTTTTTGGTACCGACGCAGTCTAGTAGTGAGAGCATCAAGTCTTAGCAATAGAAAGTCTATAATCTCATACAATATTGCTGGTATCAAAGTCTTGGTGCACCGAAAATGGCTGAATTTATTAACATGGTGTATCAGCTTTCTGGTTCTATTTTCTTTCTTATATTGAGTCAATCGACCCAATTGTCACCTTACTTTGCCGACATTCATATCCAACCTGATCTTCCATGGTGAATCTTGATTTCTTCCTGGGACAAGAACTGCAATTGTAGGCCTAGTTGCGGCCCGACGTTCTAAGGGCTGCCACAGCTGCACAGTATACGTGAAACCTTGCTGTTCAGGTTCCTTTTTGATGGCAGCTATCTTAACAGCCGAAAACAATCTGTTTACAAATATTGGGCGTTTCTGCTCTGATAGATTCTGCTCCCTTATTCTTGTAGCTAGTGGTGGTGCTGGGTCATCATCAGGTTGGGGAAGAAAATCAATTGCCGCTGCTTGATCGTGTGACGTGGCTTCCTCTAACTAAAGTTTATTGTCGCCGTTTTTCCACGCCGAATGAATCTGTTGTTTAATCTCCATTCCTTGGTCTTCTGAGATGCGTAGATAAGTCCTGATATCTTCCACCTTAGCGATAAGATTATTTAGTGCGACTTTCTTTATGTGAGGATACTTTGCAGAAAACTTCTTTTTGAGTGGTCGGCAGCAAATAGCTAACGCTAGCCAAAACATCCTCAGCAGGCAAAGGTCATGTTTTATTGCTTACCGTTTGTCAGAGATGTTCTTGCTGGACAGCTGTTTGATAAGTGAGATTTGCCTGACTACCTCGGAGCTCACCATTAACACCGTCCCGCATGCTGTGGCCCTCATCGGTGGCTTCAAGGGCACCCTGACGATCCTCGGATAGCGACCAGAGTTTCAAAATCTTTAATAGACTCTCCACTATAATTGATAGGTTTCGGTGTTCCCCCTGATCCCTTTCCTATTCGTTCGCCGCCTGTCTGGCATGGGAAACCTTCTCAGTAGCAGTGCTACCGCCAAGCAAGTAGGTTTACAGAACCAGTGCTTATAAATTTGACCGTTATTATTAGAAATTTGGACATCTAAAAAAGAAGTACTTTTTTATTTCTCATTTTCAGTCGTCAACTGTAATCAATTATGATCTGTACTACAGAGGTCTTTAAAACCTTCTATTTGATCATAAGGGAGGCAAGATAGAACATCGTCCACATAACGATAGAAAAACAGTGGGGCGAAATTTCGATTTGGGTGAGAATTTCATGTTCTAAGACTGCCATTACCAAATTAAATGATGTTACTGGCCGTGATGAGCAATCAGTTTTGTGAATCTTTGGGAGTCCATAATACCTTGGAGTGCATCCATTAGTGCACTTCAAGATTCTAACGAAATCTACATTTATGCAACAAAGAAGAAATTGGTCATCTACTAATTTGTTAAATTTAATTTGTATTTTTATGGTAGGATCTCTATTAGGCAATTTATAAGTATATAAGTTGTAAGATAATGTTGTAAATTTGAAGCTAGTTCAAATCTAAACTCATCCCTTTTCTTTTCATCAATAAGATATATTTTAACTTCAGTACTACATAAAGTATCCTAATAATGGGTTTCCATGAATTCCAGAAAATTTTCACGAATTGTGGTACGAGTTCATAAGATTGTATGGGATTTAAAAAAGTTTCTAAGGACTTACAAATATTCTGACCAATTTTAAGAAATTTCAACGAAAATGATATATAACAACAATATAATAAATTATATACAATTAAGACAATGAAAGAAATAAAATGAATTTTATTATGACCACATCCTGAAGTTATTTATATACGCAATTTATGCTCGGGAGAAGGAAAACGCAAATATCTCAGACCAGTATATATACACGAAATATCAGAATATTCATTAATTACGCTATTCTTAAAATTCTGCGTTTATCAGTTTTTCTTAAATTTTGAAAAAATGAGAATCCCTTATGCCCTGGTCTTAGCTATGGACGTTATTGTTAATTTTATTGGTTAGTAAAGAATGAAATAATATTTTCTTATTTTCTTTTTCACAGTAACTACGTTTAACATAAGAACTATATACCTTACAAAATTCTATTTTTATCGCCCTTGACAAATATTCAAGAGTAAAAAATCCAGGATTTGCAGAGCATTTAAATCAGTTTTCATGTTGATTACCATGAAAATTCGATGTCACTTATTTCTCCCAAAATAACGATTTTGAATTTTCATTGTGACTTTCAAGTAAGCTCAAATAGATTAGGTGTTTAAATATGTATTTCTTTTCACATTGAAGTAATCACTTGCAAATACGAATTAAATGTTGAATAATACTATTTGTAATAGTTATTTCAAATTACAAATTCATTAATCTTTTATGTCTTTTCACAGAGATATCGTCAGGTATGCCGCCCAAAACAAGGGACTTTCTGGCCAATTTTGGAATGACCAACGAAGATGCGAATTATCAAGGTATCCTTAGTACAAATAAAAATTGAAAACGAAAGTGTTTCTAATGAAGATTTTCTACATTAACAGTTTGAAACTATTAATTATCTCATGTACCAGGTAGTATGTATTTTTTTAGGTTCTTCCCCTTTTGAAGCATTCTGTTCCACAAGATATTTATGTAGAATATGAAAAGGATCACAACTATTTTTGCAAGCGCCCATTAATAAATGGTCTTCTGTAGGTAGGACCCTTACGAAAAAATATTATAGGAAAATCAGTATAGGCCTACACTGATTACCTTATATTGAATTTCCTATCATTTTTATTCTTAGAAACTTTTTGAAATCCCATTATATCTGACGAAATCGTTTAAAATCCGTGAAAATTTTCTGGTATTCATGGAAACCCATTAACATATATATTGGACATTCCTGATCTCTTTTGGACTCCTGTGAAATTCCTTGAAATCTGGATTTGAATAAATAAACAAAGAATTCGTTTGTACTCTCTTAAACTGAACTACTGAAATTATCACTGGTTGAATCAGTATATTGAGTTATCATTGGTGAACCAGTGATTTTCCTATTTGGACGCTTGAATGAAGGAATGACGGGCGAGATCCTTTGAAATTTTCTGTAATCTATGTACTGAAATCTTTAAAATTTCTTGTATCCTGACCCATGTGGTTATGAAATGCAAATATCTCACAAGCTCAAATCATATACAATTCATGAGATAACAATGTATTACATAGGAATGTATTATCTCAGCAAAATAATGCACGATAAAAAAAATTCCACCAAGTAAGAAGTTATTAGTACAATTAACAAATAAAGATTTATTTTAAACGAGAGATTTGAGTTTTTAAAAGCTAAAAAGTAGAATGGTTTCGAAAAAATTTGGCGTTGACGACCAAAACGATAAATTTTCATCAAAAAGTTCATTTTCAACTACAAAAAAAAATGATTTTTTAACAAAATATTTCCATTTTAAAACACTAATTAAATTTTCAACAAAACAAATGCATTTTCAACTAAATAATTTAGCTTTCAGACTAAAAACACAAAATTCAGGAACAATTAAATTTTCAACGCCTAAGAACGAATTTTCTGGCTGAAAAGACAAATGTTTAACAAAACATTTACATTTTTTACCAAGAAGATATCTTTTAACGAAATAGTTCAGATTTTAACTAAAAAAAATTTCAACGAAGTAGTTGAATTTTCAATAAAAAAGATGAATTTTCAGCCAAAAATATCAAATTTGAACCAAATAGTGAAACTTGTAACCAAAATATTAGAATATTTAAGTCAAAAAGGCCAATTTTCTCCAAAAAATTACATTTTCCACCCAAAAATATAAATTTTTAACGAAATAGGTCAATTTTTACCCGAAAAATGTATCTTTATCTAATAGAATGAATTTTTAGAAAAGCAGATTAACTTCTAACTTTGACAATCAATTTCCAACGAAAAATATAATAGTTATATAATTTTCAGTCAAGAAAAGAATAAAATAAGTAAATTATTACCAAGGTAGTTCATTTTTCGACCTAGTCATGGGGCATTCTCAATAAAAATGGCTTTAAAAAAATTCACGTACGTTACATGCACCGCGATGGTCTGGGCTCGATTCCAGCTCACGGTTTTTTTTGTGCAAATTTTTTTCATCCAAAATTTTGTCTTGCATTGCAATTGACTGTTAATTTATTCATAATTAGCCGAAATATTTAGTAATTATTGCTTTCACCTAAGATACGAATAAAATATATAAAAATAGTATAGGAATAAAATAAATATTTAAATATAAAGAAACAGTCAAATGTTATGTGTTATGCTATGTGTAAAATATTATATGTTATTAAAGCAGAATATATATAAAAGACTTTTTCTATTCTTATTATTATTCGAAAGTTGTGAAGGTTTGAAAAAAACCACATATTTTGGATATGAAAAAAGTTGTTAAAAATGAATCTTTTGTCTTTAATTAGATAAATTGAATGGTCAATTGAAATAAAAAATATTTCAATAAAAGAAATTTACCAAAAATGGAGGTAGCAGAAATCGAGCCCAAAATTGTTGGTTAAAAACATGGAGAGCCACCGCCTTATATAAATGGGAGTTGAAAGGCTCTCAGATCGCAGTCCATACAATGTGCGTGGATATTTCAAAAAAAATTTCTCGAGAATAGCTAAAAAGCGCCTCTAATCGCTTTAGCATATTACAGTTTAGGTGACGACCTAATGCTGCGACGAGCATGAATCCAAACTAAATTTAGAATGGCGTTGGTTCCTCGTGTCAGACAAAAACAAAATGTTTTTGAGAAGGGCAACATTCCAATAATGAAAGAATTTCTATATTCAAATACTTGTGAAAGTTTCAAGTTTGTCAATTGTTCAATTAAAAATGTTCCACTTCCTTCATAATTTAATTTCTAACAATTGATCGACAGCTTCCAAGTTACAGAAAAGATAATAATATAACTAGATATTATGACAAAAATATAATTTCTGTACATTTAGTGCGATATCCTTTTTTGGAATCTTCATTTCGTCTTGCATAACGTACTGTGAAAAAGTGTAATCTTCTGAGAATCTTGTTGCAGATTTAAGTTCACAGTCCGAGAGTTTACGTGATGACGCCCCTACACCTGATTTTTTTCGTACCGGAACAACTTATTCTCCTGAGGGACATTATTCTCCGGCCAGGTCTCCTCATCCTGCAAGTTCCAGATCTATATCTCCTCCTGCCAGGTTCCCTCCTCTCGAAATGCCGCCTTCCAGAACTTTATCTCTATCTCCCTTACTTCGCTCTTCAGACAAGTCTTCTTCTGCTAGGGCTCATCCTCATGTGAGGTCCATGGATCCTCCTACAAGGCTTCCTTCTCATCACAGGAATGGATTTGGACTTGAACATCTGGAATTTATTCGGCTAACTTCGAAAGCAAATCCGCGCCGAAGATTTGAACTTCGAAGATACACTTTTCCAGCCGATAAAGAACTCAAATTGAGAGTAGGAGATCATATCTTTGAGCCTGTGCCACCACTAGAACAAATTGTTGTATCAACATCCGATGGTGATGTATATGCAATATTGAAGAGTAGTAATGTTCTTGCTGGAATCTATATTTACGATAAGAGTAATGTAGCTGTAAGACGGGCGAAAATAAACATGGAAAGTGACACGGTTACCGTATTGACCACAGAAGAAACTGACGAAATTCCAGTAGGTCGGCTACGCCCAATCAAACGATATTTTCATATAAAGCGGTTGAAACACGTGTAAACCATACCTATAAAGGAAAGTATTTCTCTTTACTCGAGAAATCGTTTATTTTTCTAAATTTTTCACTTTATTTCACTTGAACCATTTATATTTCTTTGTTTCTTCTCAGAATGTTAATGATTTATCTCCTTACCCATTCTAAACCTGTTTCAGTCAATTGATTTCTATCCTTATCTATCCTTATCTTTTCGAAATCTTTTTAAATATAATAATTCCCAATCAAGAAATCTTCAAACCTATTTTATTTTATACCTTTCTATTTCCTCGTTCATTTTAGGAATGTTACTCATATACATCCTCAACTGTTCTAAGTCTATTGCAGGTTATTGATTCCCATCATAATCCGTTCAAAATTTATTTTAATCTATCCATTTCCAACACAGAAATCTTTAAGCCTATTTTATTCGATCTATTTCTATTTCCTTGTTAATTTTCAGAATGTTAACAATTGATTTCCTCAACTTTTTTAAAGCTATTTAAGTATATTGATTCCTGTACCAATCCATTCGAGATCTATTTGAATCTATCCTTTTCCAACCTAAAAGCTTTAAACCTATTTCACTTGAACCATTTCAATTTCTTTGTTCCTTCTAGGAATGTTCATGATTTGTCTCCTTATCCATTCTAAACCTATTTCAGTCTAATCATTCCTATGCTCATCTTTTCGAAATCTATTTAAATATAATAATTTCCAATCAAGAAATCTTTAAACCTATTTCATTTTATCCCTGCCTATTTTCTTGTTTATTTTAAGAATGTTATGCATTTACATCCTAAACTCTTCTTAGCCTATTTCAGGTTATTGATTTCGATCCTAACCTATTCAAAATTGATTCAAATCTATCCATTTCCAATGGAGAAATCTTTAGGCCTATTTTATTCGATCAATTTCTATCTCCTTCTTCTATTTCAAAATGTTAATAATTTATTTCCTTACCTTTTCTAAAGATATTTCAGTATATTGGTTTCTGTACCAATCTATTCGAAATCTATTTAAATCTATCCATTTCCAATCTGAAATCTTTAAACCTATTTCACTTGAACCATTTATATTTCTTTGTTCCTTCTGCGAATGTTAATGATTTATCTTCTTATCCATTGTAAACCTGTTTCAGTCAATCGATTTCTATCCTTATCTATCCTCATCTTTTCGAAATCTATTTAAATATAATAATTCCCAATCAAGAAATCTTTAAACCTTTTTTATTTTATACTTTTCTATTTCTTAGTTAATTTTGAGAATGTTATTCATTTACATCCTAAACTGCTCCAAGTCTATTTCAGATTATTGATTCCCATTATAACCTGTTAAAAATTTATTTAAATCTATCCATTTCCAACACAGAAATCTTGAAGCCTATTTTATTCAATCTGTTTCTATTTCCTGGTTGATTTTCAGAATGTTATTAAATATTTCGTTACCTTTTCTAAAGCTACTTAGGTATATTGGTTTCTGTCCCAATCTATTCAAAATCTATTCGAATCTATTCATTTCCAAACAAAAAAGCTTCTAACCTATTTCACTTGATCAATTTCTATTTCTTTGTTCCTTCTAAGAATGTTAATGACTCATCTCCTTGTCCATTCTAAACTCATTTCAGTCAATTCATTCATATGCTCATCTATTCGAAACCTATTTGAATACAATAATTCCCAATCAAGAAATCTTTTAATCTGTTTCATGTTATCCCTTTCTATTTCCTTGTTCATTTTAGGAATGTTACTCAAATTCATCCTAAACTGTTCTAAGCGTATTTCAGTTTATTGATTCCCATCATAACATGGTCTAAATTTATGTAAATCTATCCATTCCCAACACATAAATCTTTAAGCCTATTTTATTCAATCTATTTCTATTATCTTGTTGATTTTCAGAATGTTAATAATTTATTTCCTTACCTCTTTTGAAGCTATTTCAGTATATTGATTTCTGTACCAATCTATTCGAATTCTATTTGAATCTATCCATTTCTAAACAAGAAAACTTTAAACCTATTTAACTTGATTCATTTCTTTTTCATTGTTGCTTCTAAGAATGTTAATGATTTATCTCCTCATCCATTCTAAACCTATTTCAGTCTAATCATTCCTATGCTCATCTTTTCGAAATCTATTCAATTATAATAATTCCCAATCAAGAAATCTTTAAACCTATTTCATTCTATCCCTTTCTATTTCCTTGTTCATTTCAAGAAAGTTATTCATTTACTTCCTTGTCTGTTCTAAGCCTATTTCAGCTTACTGATTTCCAACCCAACCTAGTCAAAATTTATTTAAATACGCCCATTTCCAATAGAGAAATATTTAAGCCTATTTTATTCGATCATTTTCCATTTCCTTCTTCATTTTCAGAATGTTCTTCATTTGTTTTCTTAATTTTTTTAAAGCTATTTGAGTATATTGATTTCTATCCTAATCTATTTGAAATCTATTTGAATCTATTTATTTCCAATCAAGTGACCTTTAAACCTATTTCACTTGAACCATTTCTATTCCTTTGTTGCTCCTAAGAATGTTAATGATTTATCCCCTTATCCATTCTAAATTTATTTCAGTCAATTGATTCCTATGCTCATGTATTCCAAATATATTTAAATATAATAATTCCCAATTAAGAAATCCTCAAACCTTTTTCATTTTATCCCTTTCTATTTCCTTGTTCATTTTAGGAATGTTATTCATTTACAACCTGAACTGCTCTAAGCCTATTTCAGTTTATTGATACTCATCCTAACCTGTTCAAGATTCATTTAAATCTATCCATTTCCAATAGAGAAATCTTTAAGCCAATTTATTCGATCTACTTCTATTCCCTCGTCGATTTTCAGAATGTCAATAATTTATTTCCTAACCTTTTCTCATGCTATTTCCATATATTGGTATCTGTCCCAATCTATTCGAAATATATTTGAATCCATTCATTTCCAAACAAGAAATCTTCAAACCTATTTCACTTGATGCATTTCTATTTATTTCTTCTTTTTAAGAATGTTAATGATTCATCTCTCTATCGATTCTAAACCTATTTCAGTCTAATCATTCCTATATTCATCTTTTCGAAACCTATTTCCATATAATAACTCCCAATTAAGAAATCTTCGAACCTATTTCATTTTATCCGTTTCTATTTCCGTGAAAATTTTAAGAATGTTATTCATTTACAGCCTAAGCTGTTCTAAGCCTATTTCAGTTCATTGACTCTCATTCTAACCAGTGCAAGATTCACTTAATTCTATCCATTTCCAATAGAGAAATCTTTAAGCTAATTTATTCGATCTACTTCTATTTCCTTGTCGATTTTCAGAATGTTAATAATTTATTTCCTAACCTTTTCTCATGCTATTTCAATATATTGGTATCTGTCCCAATCTATTCGAAATATATTTGAATCTATTCATTTCCAAACAAGAAATCTTTAAACCTATTTCACTTGATCCATTTTTATTTGTTTTTTCCTTCTCAGAATGTTAATGATTTATCTCTCTATCCATTCTAAACCTATTTCAGTCTAATCATTCCTATATTCATCTTTTCGAAACCTATTTCAATATAATAACTCCCAATTAAGAAATCTTCAAACATATTTCACTTTATTCCTTTCTATTTCCGTGTTCATTTTAAGAATGTTATTCATTTACATCCTAAGCTGTTCTAAGCCTATTTCAGATTACTGATTCCCATCATATCCTGTTTAAAAGTTATTTAAATCCATCCATTTCCAACACAGAAATCTTTAAG
Source organism: Andricus grossulariae (assembly GCA_011634705.1). NCBI lineage: Eukaryota > Metazoa > Arthropoda > Insecta > Hymenoptera > Cynipidae > Andricus > Andricus grossulariae. Next base: position 55,761,135 of record JAABKJ010000755.1, on the reverse strand, counting down.
CCTATTTTATTCGATCTATTAAAATTTCCTGGTTGATATTCAGAATGTTAATAATTTACTTCCTTACCTTTTCTGAAGCTATCAAAGTATATTGAGTTCTGTACCAATCTATTCAGAATCTATTCGAACCTATCCATTCCCAACCTAAAATCTTTAAACCTATTGCACTTGAACCATTTTAATTTTTTTGTTCCTTCTAAGAATTTTAATGATTTATCTGCTTATCGATTCCAAACCTATTTTAGTCTAGTCATTCCTATGCTCATCTTTTCGGAATCTATTTAAATATAATATTTCCCAAACAAGAAATCTTAAAACCTATTCCATTGTATCCCTTTCTATATCCTTGGTCATTTTAGGAATGTTCTTCATGCACCTTCTTATTTGTTCTAAGTCTATTTCAGTTCATTGATTCCCATCATAACCTGGTCAAAGTTTATTTAAATCTATCCATTTCCAATAGAGAAATCATTAACCCTATTTCATTCGAAGAATTTCTATTTTCTTCTTGATTCTCAGAATGTTAATAATTTAATTCTTCACCATTTCTAAAGCTACTTTAGTATATTGGTTTCTGTCCCAATCTATTCGAAATATATTTGAATCTATCCATTCCCAACATAAAATATTTAAGCCTATTTCACTTGAAACATTGATATTTGTTTGTTCCTTCTAAGATTGTTAATAATTTACATTTGTATCCATTCTGAACCTGTTTTAGTCTAATCATTCCTATGCTCATCTTTTCGAAATCTATTTGAATATAATATTCCCCAATCAAGAAATCTTTAAACCTATTTCATATTATCCCTTTCTATTTCCTTGTTGTTTTTAAGAATGTTATTCATTTACCTCCTTATCTGTTCTAAGCCCATTTCAGTTCATTGATTCCCATCATAACCCGGTCCAAATTCATGTAAATCTATCCATTTCCAACACATAAATCTTTAAGCCTATTTTATTCGATCTATTTCTATTTCCTTGTTGATTTTCAGAATGTTAATAATTTAATTCCTTACCTTTTCTAAAGCTATTTCAGTATATTGATTTCTGTCCCAATTTATCAAAAATCGATTTGAATCTGTCTATTTCCAAACAAGAAATCTTTGAACCTATTTCACTACATTTCTATTTCGTTTTTCCTCATGAAAATGTTAATGATTTATAACTCTTCCCATTATAAGTCTATTTCCGTCAATTGATTCCTATGCTCATCTATTCGAAATCTATTTAAATATAATAATTCCCAATCAAGAAATCTTTGAACCTATTCCATTGTATCCCTTTCTATTTCCTTGTTCATTTTAAGAATGTTATTCATTTACCTCCTTATATGTTCTAAGCCTATTTCAGTTTATTGATTCTCATCCTTACCTGTTCAAGATTCATTTAAATCTATCCATTTCCCACAAGAAATCTTTAGGCCTATTTTATTCGATCAATTTCTATTTCCTTCTTCTATATCAGAATGTTAATAATTTCTTTCCTTACCTTTTCTAAAGATATTTCAGTATATTGATTTCTGTACCAATCTTTTCGAAATCTATTTGAATCTATCCATTTCCAACCTAAAAGCTTTAAACCTATTTCACTTGAACCATTTATATTTCTTTGTTTCTTCTCAGAATGTTAATGATTTATCTCCTTACCCATTCTAAACCTATTTCAGTCGATTGATTTCTATCCTTATCTATCCTCATCCATTCGAAATCTATTTACATATAATAATTCCCAATCAAGAATCTTCAAACCTATTTGATTTTATACCTTTCTACTTCCTTGTTCATTTTAAGAATGTTACTCATTTACATCCCAAACTGTTCTAAGCCTATTGCAGGTTATTGATTTCCATCATAATCCGTTCAAAATTTATTTTGATCTATCCATTCCCAACACAGAAATCTTTATGCCTATTTTATACGATCAATTTCTATTTCCTCATTCATTTTCAGAATGTTCTTCATTTGTTTCCTTAACTTTTCTAAAGTTCATTCCGCGAATGTTAATGATTTATCTCCTTATTCATTCTAAATCTATTTCCCTCAATTGATTCCAATGCTCATCTATTCGAAATCTATTCAAACATATTAATTCTAAATCAAGAAAGCCTTAGACCTATTTCGTTTTATCCCTTTCTATTTCCTTGTTCATTTCAGGCATGTTATTCATTTACATCCTCAACTATTCTAAGCTTATTTTAGATTATTGATTCCTATTATAACCTGTTTAAAATTAATTTAAATATATCCATTTCCAACACAGAAATCTTTAAGCCTATTTTACTCGATCTATTTCCTTGTTGATTTATAGAATATTCTTTATTTGTTTCTTTAACTTCTCTAAAGCTATTTCAGTATATTGATTTCTGTCCCAACCTATTCGAAATCTGTTTAAATCTATCCATTTCCAACCTAAAATCTTTAAATCCATTTTACTTGAACCATTTCTATTTCTTTGTTTCTTCCAAGAATGTTAATGATTCATCTCCTTATCCATTCCAAACCTATCCCAGTCTAATCATCCCTATGCTCATCTTTTCGAAATATATTTTAGTATAATATTTCCCAATCAATAAATCAATAAACCTTTAAACCTATTTAATTTTTTCCCTTTCTATTTCCTTGTTCATTTCAAGAATGTTATTCATTTACCTCATCTGTTCTAAGGCTATTTCAGTTTATTTATTTTTATCCTAACCTGTTCAAAATTGATTTAAATCTATCCACTTCCAACACAGAAATCTCTAAGCCTATTTTATTCGATCTATTTCTATTTCCTTGTTCATCTTCAGAATGTTATTCAGTATTTTCTCACCTTTTCTGTAGCTACTTAAGTATCTTGGTTTCTGTCCCAATCTATTTGAAGCCTACTTGAATCTATCCATTTCCAATCAAGAGGTCTTTAAACCTATTTCATTTTATCCCTTTCTATTTTCTTGTTCATTTTAAGAATGTTATTCATTTACATCCTGAACTGTTCTAAGCCTATTTCAAGTTATTAGTTCCCATCCTAACCTGTTCAAAATTTATTCAAATCCATCCATTTCTAACACAGAAATCTTTAGGCCTATTTTATTCGATCTATTTCTAGTTCCTCGTTCATTTCAAGAATGCTATTAATTTATTTCTTTACCTTTTCTAAAGCTATTTTAGTATATTGATTTCTGTTCCAGTCCTTTCGACATCTATTTGAATCTATCCATTTCCAAATGAGAAGCCTTGAAACCTATTTCATTTCATCCCTTTCTATGTCCTTGCTCATTTTAAGAATGTCATTCATTTACCTTCTTATCCGTTCTAAGCCTATTTCCATTTCCAATAGAGAAATCTGTAAACCTATTTTATTTGATCAATTTTCATTTTCTTCTTCATTTCCAAAATGTTCTTCATTTGTTTCCTTAAATTTTCTAACGCTATTTCAGTATATTGATTTCTGTACCAATCAATTCGAAATATATTTGAATCTATTTATTTCCAATCAAGTGATCTTTAAACCTATTTCACTCGAACCATTTCTATTTCTCTGTTCCTTCCAAGAATGTTAATGATTCATCTCCTTATCCATTCGAAAACTATTTCAGATCCATCTTTCCTATGCTTATATGTTCGAAATATATTTAAATATAATGTTTTCCAAACAATGAATCTTTAAACCTATTTCATTTTATCCCTTTCTATTTCCTTGTTCATTTTAAATATGTTATACATTCACCATCTTATCTGTTCTAAGCCTATTTAAGTTTATTGATTCTCGTCCAAACTTGTTCCAAATTTATTTAAATCGATCCATTTCCAACACAGAAATCTTTACGCCTATTTTATTCGATCTTCTTCTATTTCCTTGTTGATTTTCAGAATTTTAATCATTTATTTCCTCACCTTTCTAAAGCTATTTTAGTATATTGATTTATATACCAATCTATTCGAAATGTATTTGAATCTATCTATTTCCAACCTAAAATCTTTAAACCTATTTCACTTGAAACATTCCTATTTCTTTGCTCCTTCTGAGAATGTGAATGATTTATCTCCTTATCCATTCTAAATTTATTTTAGTCAATTGATTCTTATGCTCATCTATTCGAAATCTATATAAATATAATAATTTCCAATCAAGAGATCTTTAAACCTATTTCATTTCATCCCTTTCTATTTCCTGGTTCATTTTAAGAATGTTATTCATTTACATGCTTATCTGTTCTAAGCCTATTTCAGTTCATTAATTTTCATCCTAATCTGTTCAAAATTCACTTAAATGTATCCGTTTCTAATAGAGGAATCTTTAAGCCTATTTTATTCGATCTATTTCTATTTCCTTGTTGATATTCAGAATGTTTTTCATTTACTTGCTTAACTTTTCTAAATCTATTTCAGTATATTGATTTCTGTCCCAATCTATTCGAAATCTATTTGAATCTATCCATTTCCAACCTAAATTCTTTAAACCTATTTCATTTGGTCCATTTCAGTTTCCTTGTTCCTTCTAAGAATGTTTTTGATTTATATTTTCATCCATTCTAAACCTATACCAGTCTATTCATTCTTCTCCTAATCTATTGAAAATCTATTTAAATCTATACATTTCCAATCTAAAATACTTCAAACTCATTTTGTTTGATCAATTTTCATTTCCTGCTCCTCCTAAGGATTTTATTCATTTACCTCTTTGTATATCCTAAACCTATTTCATTCTATTAATTTCTATCCTAATCTTTTTGAAATCTGTCCCAATCTATTTAAATATATCCATTTGCAATAGGGAAATCTTTAAACATTTCTATTTCCTTATTAAATAAAAAAATGTTATTCATTTGTCTCCTAATATATTCTAAAGCTTTTTCAGTTTATTGATTTCTATTCTAGTCTATTTGAAATCTATTCTATCCATTTCCAATTTAGAAACTTAAAACCTATTTCATTTGATCCATTTCAATCCCCTTGTTTCTTCTAAGAATATTATTTATTCATTTCCTTACCTATTCTAAATTTATTTTAGTCTTTTGATTTCTATCGTTATCTATTCGAAATCTATTTAAATATAATAATTTCCAATCAAGAAACTTCAAGCCTATTTCATTTTGTCAATGTCTATCTTTTTGTTCATTTTCAGAATGTTATTCATTTAATTTCTTTCAGTATATTGTTTTCTGTCCTAATCTATTCGAAATCTATTCAAATCTATCCGTTTCCAACCTAAAACCTTTAAGCTTATTTCATTTAATCAATTTCTATTTCTTTGTTCATTTTCAGAATGTTATTCATTTAATTCTTCACCTTTCCTCAAGTTATTTCAGTGTATTAATTTCTATCCTAATCTATCATAAATCTATTTAGATCTATCCATTTCCAACCTAAGACCTTTGAACCTTTTTTATTTGATCCATTTCAGTTTTCTCTTTCCTTCTAAGAATGTTATTCATTTATGTCCTTATTTATTCTAAACCCATTTAAGTCTATTGATTCTTATCGTAATATATTCGAATTCTTTTTGAATCTATTTAAATCTATACATTTCTAATTTATGAATCTCTAAACTTATTCCATATTTCATCCATTTATCTCCTTATCTATTCTAAACGTATTTCAGTCTATTGATTTTTATTCTAATCTATTCGAAATCTATGTCAATCTATTTACATATATCCATTTCCAATAAAGAAATCTTTAAACCTATTTCACTTTGTCCATTTCTATTTCCTTATTTAATTTAAAAATGTTATTCATTTATTGCCTTAACTATTCTCAAGTTATTTCAGTCTATTGATTTCTATCCTGAACATTTCGAAATCTATTTAAATCTATAAAAATCTATTCGTTTCCAATCTAGATATCTTCAAACCTATTTGAGTTGATACATTTCTATTTCCTGGTCCATTCTAAGAATGTTATTTATTTATTTCCTCATCTACTTTGAGCCTATTTCAGTCTATTGATTTATATCCGAATCTATTCTAAATATATTTTTTAATCTATTTAAATCAATCAATTTTCAATCTAGAAACCTCCAGACCAATTTCAATTGATCAATTTTTATTTCCTTGTTCCTTCTAAGAGTGTTATCCATTCATTTTCTTATCTATTCTAAACCTATTTTAGTCTATTCGTTTCTGTTCTGACCTATTCGAAATTAATTTTAATCTATCAATTTCCAATAGAGAAATCTTTAAACCTATTTCATTCGATCCATTTAAATTTCCTTGTTCCTTCTAAGAATGTTATAAATTTATTCCCTCATCTATTTCTAAACCATTTTCAGTCTATTGATTTCTATATTAATTTATTAAAAATATATTTGAATCTATCCATTTTTAATCCAAAACCTCTAAACCTATTTCATTTCATCAATTTCTATTTCTTTGTTTTCTCTAGAAGGTTATCCGTTTAGCTTTTTATCTATTCTAAACCTATTTCAGTCTATTGATTTCTATCCTAACCTATTCGAAATTAATTTTATTCTATCAATTTCCACTAGGGAAATCTTTAAACCTATTTAATTTCATGCATCTCTACTTCCTTCTTCATTTCAAGAATGGTATTCAATTATCTCCTGGTCTATTCTAAAGCTATTTTAATCTATTGATTTCTATCCTAATCTATTCGAAATCTATTAACATCCATAAAAAAGCGTAGAAAAGATGATGCTCATTAAAAAATATTCAAATTTTGAAATAAATTTAGGTTTGGTTGTGTTTCATTTGGAATTGACATTTTTGAACAAAAATGGTTCAGAGTTTAATCTATGATTTTTGGTTAGAGTAATAAGATTTACAAGCTTGGACATAAAATGCCTCTAAAGGCTGACCATTAAATTTAATTTTTGGGGGAGTTATAGAGGGAGAAGTAGAATAAAAAAATTAGTTTTTCTCGAAAACGGCTAAACTGAATTTAATAAAATGAAAATTTGGAAATTTGAAAAAATAGGGGTCAAAAACGTGTTTTCAATATTGAAGAAAAATTTGTGATATTATGTTTCAGAGACACACCTCTATTTGAAAAAATGCCTAGATTTGTGCTTAATCTTAAAAATGATGAAAAATTCTAAAAAAATCACTTATTCAATGAAAAGGGGGAAAACATATTACTAATGAGAATTTCTAGATTGAAAGAAGTGAAACTTAAACCTACGATAATTCTTCAACTTTTTTCACTAGAAAGACGAACAAAATTAAAGTAAACAATGTTTCGTTTCAAAAAGCGGAAAATTTGAAAATTAAACAATTTCTTATTTGAAGAAGAGTACATTTTATAAATAACGAACTTTCTTACTTAAAAATGACATAATTTTTAAATGAAACCATCTGTGGATTTTAAAGGGGTAACATTTGTTGTTTAAAAGTAAAATTTAGTGTTTAAACTAACGAATTTTTTAAACTAATTTCTGCAGTTTTTAATTAAATGCTTGAAAACTTTACTAGAAGCATAAGTTTGGCTTTAAGAATCATTCGATGATCCCAGAAGTTCAAAATTTAAAAAAAAATCAAGATAGCGGCTAGTCTAATTTTCAAAAATTGTTAACCTACTTTCGTACTTTTGGAAGGAAATCGTCTGAAATTTCGCTAGAAAATCACGTTTATTCAAAAACATTCTATGTAGATATTAGGCTTTCAAAATTTTGGGAAAAGTGCAAGATGGAGGCGGGAAAACATGAAAAACAAATTTTCAATAATAACATTATATATATATATATATATATAATTCGATATTATGTTGATTTTATTAACATATTAATAACATATTCAGTATTTGAAATAAATTTTTTTCCCTAATATTTGGAGAATTCAACATACACAAGTAATTTAATTATTTTTTAGATTTGAAATCTTCTCACAATGTTACAAACTATGACTAATAGATTAATCATTTTACAAAGCAACAATATTTAAAAAAATTTATATATAATGTGAAACTGAATTTTATATTTATAAAAAATGATAAATGGAGAAAATAATATTAATCTTTATACATTATTCTTTGTATAAAAAAATATAAAATTTATTTTTAGTGTGGCTTTGACACCAGTGCGTATAATATTAGTGTAGTTTTTTAATTTAAGTGAAAAATTATTTTCAATATCAAATAAAGATTTCGAATAAGTATTTATGTTTCAACACAGAAAATATAAAATGTAATCTTTACAGCGATTTACCCACCACATGGGAAATGGTTACCATGTCAACTCTATTATATCTTGTTTTGTTCCGATGCGAAAAAATTCAACTATATCTTCTTCAAAATTACCCGCAAGATTTAAGAAAAATGTTCAGCAACATTTTACACCAACGAAAATAAATTTTAATTAAAAATGTGATGCATAATTGATATTTCAACAAAAAAAGTTTGTAATTTTAAACAAAAACAGCTAGACATGTTCAAGAAAGACGAACTTTCAACAAAATAGTTGAATCCTAAGCCAAAAAAAAAGGTAGTTTTAAAAATAGTTGAATTTTCAACCAATTTGATGAATTTTTAACTGAGAATATCAATTTTCTGCCGTAAAAGACGAATTTTTTATCGAAACAGTTCATAGATGATATTTCAACCAAAAAATATTTTAACTTTAAATAAAAAACAATTGCATTCATCCAGAAAATTCGAATGTTGAACAAAATAGATGAATCCTTAACGAAATGGATAAATTAAAAAAATAAAATAAAAAGACTGGCTGGGGCATTGATGGAAAATTAAAGCCTTCAGAATCATGTCGTGCTAACCTTTTAATCCATTGTATTTTAGTTTTACATTTTTTTTATGGTGCAGAGGATAGTGGTTTTAAAGTAATTTTACATGCCGCACCATAAAATTCTTCATGATTGGGTGGAAACGACCTATGGGAGTATCGGTGATTTCGCCTGGGGCCAATGGGGTAACATTTTTGTCATTGCCGAGCATATTTATTCTCACACGTCTCATGCCGTGACGAAAACGTTGATATATTCCACCAAAAACATCTCTAGACTCCAATATTGCAAAGACGTCACCATCGAATGTTGATAATACAATTTTTTCTTTGGTTATAGGCTCATACGTCTGTTTTTCTGTTTGTATTTCAAGTGATTTATCAGCAGGAAAAGTGTATTTTCGAAGTACGAATATCCGGTATGGATTCCTACAGGGAACAAGCCGAATAGAGGTGAGTTGTTCAAGTCCACATCCATATCCGTCAGGAGAAGGAAGCATTATAGGTGAAGCTGTGGAGCTGGAAGGAGACCTGGACCTGCCACGAGATGTGGACCTGTCACGTGGAGGAGAGTCGGCCGGAAGATGATTCAGATCAATATCAGGTCGATGATTTCTTTCAGAAGAAGGTCTGCTACGTGGCGAAAGAGGAACATGGTCGCTATCAGGTGACAATTCGGACTGTGAACTTGACTCTGCAACAAAAAAGAGTGGCTTACATTTTGTATAACATGACTTACTCATTAGCTTGATAAAACCATGATTTGATCATTCAATTATTTGTAACGAGCTGCATTTCGTCGGTCTTGAACCGCATGCGGACGCCAGGTGAGGACGTTTCTCATGAAATGGAGAGATTCTAGGATGAATCAATTTCACGGTTGGATTCTTTGTTATTTTATAAATTGGAAAAGATACTTTGGAACATGTGCAGCAGGAAGTAAAAGATTCTTTTATATATATATTCATTTGATCAATTTGGAATCCCTAATGTGAAATCTCTAAACGATATTGTGGATTTCGATTCTCACGATTATGTCGTTTTCGCCTGCTATATGCGTGTGACACGAGGCATCAGTGCGTTAGACAGTGATGGAACGTGTTACGATTTTTCGTTCTTCTGTTGAAGTCATTGATCCCAACGGATCGACCTCAATCTGCGCTTGCTTCGATTGTAGTGACGTTCATTGGTAGCCAATGAACCAATGAGCGCTATTCAGTCGTAGCACGCGCATGTCAAGGTGTCCTTTTCGGGATCACTGTTGGAAATAGTAATCGAATCGGATTTTAGTTCAAGTTCGATAATACGACAAAGTGTTTCTCCGTATTTAGTAATGTGATACGCATGTTGTATACAATATGAATAAATGAAGACAGAAATGAGATTGGTGAGTAAAGAGAAGAGTATAGCGTCATGGCGTGTTACGGTTACTGTGTTAAATAGAGACAGAGATTGTAAAAATCGCGTATGTTTCGGCTCTACTTTACCTATCCCTAATATAAAATCTCTAAACGATATTTTCGTTTTCGATTATGACGATTTTCGAAAGTAACGCATTTGGTAACGCTTGCTTACTGTAGGCCGCTCATATCCTCTCCGCTCAACAGTAGTGTGTGTCTGTGTGTGGTACTGCATTTGAAATCAGTTATGCTAATTAAGTCGCCTTTATCTGCGCATGTTTGGATTATAGTATATTTGATTGGCCATAGTGCGCGCCTGTATGCGAACTAAAGCCAATGAGCACCGTTCAGTTCAAGCATTCGCAAGTATTTTGGGATCACTGTTGTGAATAATAATCGAATCGAACTGTAGTTCGAGTTCGATAATACGACAACGTGTTTCTTCGTATTTAGTAATGTGAATTGCATGTTGTGTACAATATAAATGAATGATGAAAGAAATAAGGGCGGTGAGTAAAGAGAAGAGTCTAGCGTCATGGTGTGTTACGGTTACTGTGTTAAATAGAGAGTACGTTTCAGTTCTACTTTACTTAAAGGGTTAAAATCTCCATTTCCTTATAGCGACATATTCGAATAATTATCTTTTCTGTTTGAATAGAGGTATGTCAGAGATCTGTGTATGCCTACAGATCAAATATTTTATAATTTAAAAAAATGAAATTAAGCATTTTTTGGCTCTTAAGCGACACTTATATTTAAACAAATCACCGATACTTTAAGGAATTGATTTTGATAATTTGAAGGGATTTCAAAGAAGTTTAAAGACTATAGGGTATTTTTGTAATCCAAGAAATTTTCAAGAGCTTTAAACAATTGCAAAGAATTTCAAATATTTTCAGGTATTATAAAAGATTTTAAGGAGTTTTTAATTGATTTTACTTATTTAATAGGATTTCAGAGAATTTAAAAAATTTCAATTGACTTAAAAAGATTTCAAATTGATATATACATTGTAGGAAAATATTTGAAAGAATTTCAGAAGATTCCAAGGGATTTGTTATCTATATAAATAATTTGATTTTAGGGCATTTGAAGAGAATCCAAAGCATTTGAAAGAGATGCCAAAAAGGTCAATGAATGTCAACAGATTTTAAAGGGTTTGAAATATTTTAGGATATTTTAATAGATTTCAAGAAATTTTCAACTGATTTTAGTAATTTAATTGATTCAAAAGGATTGGAAATATTTTAGAGTATCTTGAAAGATTACAAGGTATTTCCGGAAGCTTTAAAAAGTTTCGAGTAATTTTAAAATATTTAAAATAAATCTTTAGGAAAATTTAAAAGATTGCAAGGAATTTTCAAGAGTTCTAAAAAGTTCAAAGTGATTTTGAAGAACTTGAAATATTTTAGGGAATTTCTTAGGTATTTGTTTCAACACTTTCAAGAGATTTCAAAGGATTTCGAGAGTTTTAGATAATTTAAAAAAAATGCAAGACATTTTCAAAAGATTAACATAATTTAAAGAAGTTTACAATTTTTTAGAGAATTTGAAAACTTGTAGATTATTTCTAAATATTCTAAGGAATTTTCAGTTGATTTCAACAATTTATTTGATTTTAGAAAATTTGCAATATTTTAGAGTATTTAGAAATTTTTCACGGAATTTCCGAAATTTTTACAACATTTTAGAGAATTAAAAAAATATGTTGAGGGTTTGAAAACTTTTACAGTATTTTAGAAGATTTTAAGGAATTTTCAAATGATTTTAGTAATCTAACTGATATCAGATGATTTTGAAAGATTGAGTCATTTTTGAAAGCTTTGAAAAGTTTCAAGTGATTTTAAAGATTTAAAAGAACTTGAAAGATTTTAGGAATTTTTAAAGATTCGGAAGAATTTTGTATTTATTTCAATAATTTGAAGAAATTTCAAAGGATCGAAAATATTATAAGAAGTTTTAGAAGAATCTAAGGCATTTTCAAGATATATAAATAATTTCAATGAATTTCAAAAGATTTTGAAGGATTTCAAATGTTCCAGGGTATTTTAAAAGATTCTAAAGAATTTTAAATTGATTTCAGTAATTTAATTGGATTTGAGAGCATTTAAAAAATGTCAAGTGATTTTAAAAGGTTTCAACTGAATATATATTTTCGGAAAATATTTTAGAGAATTTCAGAAGATTCCAAGGAATTTTTTTTATTTCAATCATTAATTAATTTCAATAAATAATTTGAAGTATTTGGTTTATTCTGTTTCATCACAAAATTAATAGGCGCGCGCAAGAAAACTAGTAAGAAATAAATGCTATTAAAACCCGAATTAAAATTATAGATATTATATTTACCAATAGGATGAGGGCAAATTGCTAAGATAGGCAGAATAAAAATTAAGATCCACATTTTTTTCAAATAAAAGAATTGAGTTTTGAAAAATTTAGATAAGTGTGTAACTAATGGAAAATGTTAAAAATTGTTGACTTTATATAAGTATAGTCGCTATCTCATTCGTCCTTCAAACCTATTGGGATTTACGACCTTTTGTACAATTAGGAAATACAGGAATTAATTACTACGCAGTAGAAATTTCAGTATTTGTTGACAAACATGATAACATTTTATATTTCGCATTGCATATAAAACCCAAACGCATTTAGAAAGTATATAAAAATTCATAGATTTTACGAAGAATTCAAAGGATTAAAAAAAATTAAAACAAATTCAAGGGAAGAGTCTAAAAAATATAATGGGAGTCCAAAAATTAAAGGAAAATTTTTTTTCCATCTATCTTTCGACTCAAAATTAAATTTTCTTTTTCATACCCTTTAATTCTTCACGTTTGATTATTTCTTTCGAATTCTTTAAATTCTTTGGAATTCTTTGAATTCTTTTAAATAATTTTGCATCTGTTGAATTCTTATAAATTATTTGAAATGTTTTTAAGTCTTCTTACACTCTTTAAACTTTTTAAACAAGGGAGTTATTTCAGTACATTATGAAGTTAATCCCATACATTACGATAGTCGGTAATGCAGATTCCAATCATATCATCAGTCGGTAAAGCAGGGAGGTCGGTAAGTTTTTATATTATAATTTTACACTAGGTCGGTAAAACAGAGAGTATGAAGGGCTGCGCAGTACACTTTTACTATGATTATGGATGCGCAGTAGACTTCTACGATACCTATGGATGCGCAGTACACTTATGTGGTACTTTTGGATGCGCAGTGGAATTCTACGATACCTACGGATGCGCAGTACACTTCTATGATACTTATGGATGCGCAGTGGATAGAGGGTTGCGCAGTTAAGTTCTCCAACATGTAATGATACTCAGTATACGTATAAGGCACATTCGAGTCAATAAGTTGTTACCAGTAACAGATGGCACCAGTGTAATTTTAAATAAACAAATAATAAATATTGATGAAAGAGAAAAAATCGAAATTGAAATATATAAATTTTCAGCAGGGGCGAAAAATTTACAAGTTTTACCAAGAGAGAAAAAAACTTGCGCATCTTCCTTTTTTTCAAAAACCATCGCTGAAAAAAAAAATTCCATTGCTGAAGAGTGAAGAAAGCCGAATTTCCCATCAAATAGTTGAATTTTCAACTTCTACAATATAAGGATAAAGTTTCAATCAAAAACGGAATCGTTAAATTTTCAGATAAAAACTTTGATAGAAAAATAACTTCTCACAAAAAAATAAATTTTCAACAAAATTGTTAAATATTTAATCAAAAAGATGAATTTTCGACGAAGAAGATTAATTTTCTAACAAAAAAGACGGATTTCCAACTTATCCAATACACAGGATATAATTTGAAGCAAACATGAAATAGTTAAATTTTCAGATAAAGAAACAAATTTTAACAAAAAGAACGAATTTTGAATAAAATACCTGAATTTTCGACAAAATTATTTAATTTCAGAGCCAAAAAGGTGAATTATCTACAGAAACAATTAATTTTTAACCCAAAAATATGATTTTTCAACCAAGGACATAAATTTTCTGCTCAACAGTAGAATTTTTAATATGAAAGTTCATTTAAAAGAAAATAGATGAATTTGAAACTATATTCATGAATTTTTAATAAAAAAAATTAATTAATTTTGAAAGTAGTTGCACTTAAGTCAAATAATCGACATTTCAAACCAAAATATATGAATTCTCAACGAAGCATGTAACAGTTGATGTGTAAACCAAAAAATTTAATTTTCAGCCAAAAAAGATAAATTTACAACCCAAAAGATTAATGGCCTGACAAAATAGATGAGTTTTCAACAAAATACATGAATTTTCAACCAAAATGTTGAAATTTCAACTGAAAAAGATAAATTTTTAACCAAATAGTTGAATTTTGAACTGAAAAAGATAAATTTTGAACAATGTAGTTGAGTTTTTGCCCAAAAAAAAAGATTTTTTAACAATATAGTTACATTTTCAACAAAATATCTTTGAAGATTTCAAGGAAATAAAAGCAGTTTTTTAAGTTGGCTGGGGAAATCAAAAATGATTTTTTTATTTTGAAAAATTAATTTTAAGAGAATATTTGAAAAGGTTTTTAATAAATTTGGATTAATAAATGACAACTGAACAATTATTAATTTGAAGAATAATCGAGTAAGTTCAAAATATATTCAGAAGTTTTGAACAGATTCAAAAATAATTTAAAACGTGAAAAGTTTTCAAAACATTGAAAACTTAACGTAGATTTCTGAAGATTTCAAGCACAAAATTTATCCGATTATTGAGCATTTCAAAAGGTTTTAAGTGAATAAAAAATTTGTATTGAAATTCCTAGAAAAACTTACAATGTTTTTTTTTTAAATTAATTTCAAAAGAATATTTTATTAGATTTCCAAAATTTTCAAAAAAGAATCTGGATGATTTGATAATGAAATTATTATAAGATTCTTGGAAAATTTTTGAATGATTTTTTCAAAGAAATTTCTAAGATAATATTTAAAAAGATTTAAAAACAAATTTTAATGTATAGATTAATGTTTCTAGCTTAAAATAGCCTCAAATGATATAGTTTTTAAAATTTGTCAATTTTTTTATTAATTTATCAATTCACTGCAATGAAAGATAGCGTGGATTTATTTTTTTTTAATCGTCTAATTTTACAATGTATACAAATTAAAAAGCTTTCATTTTATATACGCATACATTATTGAGCGTTTGAATTAAACCAATTTTAAGATTTAATTTTGAAAGTTAAAAATTCAAAAGTTTTTCACTTTAAGTGCATTAATTTTCAGTTCAGTTTTTATAACTTCAAATTAATTTTTTTTTATCTTCAAGAGTTTGAATCTTTCAATATCATTGACCGCGATCAATACTTTTTCAATTGTTCAATTTTCATTTGCAGTCAAAAAGTTGTTCTTTTTCGACCTAGGATGACAACTTGAAAAAAAATCAAACGTAAGGTTTTTTGGTGTCCAATAACGATTATTTCTTATGGTTTTTTAATATTCTACCATTCCTTTAATATTTAAACACAGAGGCTTTTTTTGAATTGGCGATCATGTACACATCCTAGTTTAAAATTATCTCGTAGTAATATTCCAAATATTTGTCATGCTGGGTCAAAAAAGAACAACAAATGAAAAATTACAAAAAAATTGAACCTGAATAAAATACAACAATGTGCAAAAAAATACAAAGAAGTACCAAATTCGTCTTAATAATAGAAAAAAGTTGTACGTTCCTGTAATTTTAGCTTTAATACATTGTATTTATATGTAGACTCCTGTAAAAATAGTTTCAGTTTTTTGTACCTTTTTGTAAAAATTTTTTCACCAGGGATACAAAAAAACGTGTTGAAAACACATTTATTTATTTAAAAACCTCAACGTTTCGACCAACACTGCGAGTCTTCCTCAAGACTCAATACACATATCTGTAATTTAATAAAAAGTATATTTATGAATATAAAGGTCACATAATTTATTTGGTAAAAAGGATAGTGGTTTTACAAAAATAAAAATTTGAATAAAACATACTTCAGTCAAAAATATAAAAAAATGTCATTAGAAAAAATGGTTGAAAGGATACAAATCTTTTCAATTGAAGCCTCAAAGATTTTGAAAAGGCTTCAATAATTTATGAATGTGTCACATAATTGAAACGATGTTCACATACAGACGATAAAAGACTGTCATGAAAAGTCGTAATTGTAGAGGTAAAAACTTTTAATAAACCTCCGATGAAAAGGCGCACCGAAGCTTGACAATATAAGATTAAATAACATATTATTCAATTAAGTAAAAAGATTTCAAAAAGGGGGTTCAATGCATGATTCTTTGATAAATTTGGTTCATACACATTATTTCATCATTCAAATTTATTGAGGTTTCGATATATTTATTAATAAAAATTGATTCAATGATACGTCTTTTAAAAGTAATACCCTAGCCAAAATTGTACTATTATCAAAAATCAAAAACATGATTAAATTTCAATAACAGATTTGCAGAACAAATCTCATTCATTCCTTAGACCGTCAATATCAATATATTTGAATAATTTTCCTTAGGACCGTAAGACCGTAGACCGTAAGACCTAAGGAAAATTATTCAAATATATGATTAAATTTCCATGAATGTTGTGATAAACCACATCAGACAACTTTTGTATTGTTTCAGAATCTTTTTTGTGAGTCAAGAATTTTTCTAAATTGCGGTTACTTTTAAAACAAACTTTAATATTAATTTTTTTTACGGATCTCCTCAATCTTTTAGAAAAACCTTAAACGTACGGTAAGCTAACTTTTAGATCAATTTTTTTTGTAGTTGCCTGGCCATTTCTTTTTCCTTTTTTCTATAACAAAAGTATTGTGTATTTCATTAATATACTTTCTTTAATGACATTCTTTATCAAGGGCAATGGATAATTGTTTAATTGTAAATTAGCTTTTACTTGATCTAAATTTTCTTTTTCATATTTTATATCACTCAAATGATGAGATTCACATTTAAAGTAACAACCAGACTGAAATGTTTTCTCAAAACAATTTGTGATTAAATTTCCATTAGGTATTTTTTGAATCTCCAAGTGTAAGAAAAGGTGTGGTTTTGTTCGTTTTTAAGTGTAAGATGAATGGATTCATCAATAGTGTTAAATACATTTAAAAGCTGTATAATTTTATTAGTTGCCCAGGCGGAAATATTATATATAGTTTATATATAGTGTGAAGTATTATATATAATATTCTTTCATTTTATACAGTTTTTGAATGAAACAAATGAATATTATATATAATACTTCACACTATATATAAACTATATGTAATATTTTCGCCTGGGTGGAACACTTGTAAATATGTGATCTACATAACGTTTATAGAAAATAACTTGAATGATAATTTAGATAAGGCTCTTTTTTCGACATTTTCCATAGCCAAGTTTGATACTATGGGAGATCCCATTGGACATCCTGATAACTGTTCATAAAATTTGTTATTAAAACAAAAAACTGTATCATTAAACATAGTTCTAACGGCAATTAAGATTAATGAACAAGTAGAAGATATCATAATGTTATCAATATTTTGTTTTAGAACCCAACTATTTTTATGAACAACTCAGTGGATTATCAAATTATTGTTTCATTCATGTAATTAATACTTATAGAAATATGGTATACAATAATGTAGGACTCGAAATGAAAGAAATGGATCAATTCCACTGTTAACTTTTAAAAAAATCGTTGACTCGATTTTTGACGGCAGCATATGTACTTTTACGCAAAAATTTTTTAGAATCCCAAAATCCTGTTTTGGAGAGATGTAAAGAAAGAGAAAAAAGGGGAGGGAGTCGCGTGTCTCGATGTTATTTCTTAAGAAGAAAAAAGGAAAAGTATCGCCCAGTGGGGGGTTTCCAATTGCATTCTTCGGCCTAATTAGGTTTGCGGGCTTAGGCTGAGAGGCCCAATTACGGTAATTGCGTAAAGATGTCACTCTCGTAAGCGGATTTCTATCGGCTCTACTGGCATTGTGTTCAGAGCAAACCCCGACACGAGACGCAGAGGGAAACCGTTACTTCGCATTAAAATTCAACCCCCTGTGTATACGGTAATAACCACAAGTAACGCTTCTTTTTTTACAAAATAAATCACCTGTACTCAGCTTGTCAATTTCATGAATGGCGATATAGGATTATCTGAAGAGGTCCTAATTTTTCAGAAAAGTTTATTCATATTTGAAATACCCGTATTCCAGTTACATATTTTTAAAAATGATTTTGATTTTGTGAAATGAGTCTCTGAACTAACTTCTCAAAATGATGTGTACATACGTTTCATTCATTTGATTAGTTTAAGAGGTTATTAATGATTCAAATTTTCAGAAAAATATAAGGAAAAAATTATTTGAATACTTATTTGAATTGATTATTTAATGATTAGCTAATTAAATTTTTACATGCTATGATTCGAATCACATAAAGATTGAATTTTAATTTGTTTAAATTAGGTACATAAATTCATTATTTACTTCAAGGTTATGTGATTGCATATTGGCTATAATTTGTATAATCAAAGCTTATTATTTACATTTAAAGTATCTTTATACCAATTACTTAATTTCTGTCAATGTTTGTGATGTGAAATGATTATCGGCATTCGAATTTTCAGAAATGCAATTTAAAATTTTAAAACATATATAAATTGAAAATTATTTGGATATTTCAAAGAAAATAATGTGACACATTATTTTTTTAATAATTTTTTTCATTATCATTATACATATTATTATTAGTTGATCCTATTCAAACTTCAATTTTCTGGAATTATTTTAAAAACTTATTAATATATAAAATATTCATAAATGAATGTTAAAATTTAAAAACATATCAAGTGAAAATTATTTCAATGTTTCCATGACAATAATAGTTTGATGTTTATTACTTATTTTGTGAAATGATGAATAAGTTATTAGCTGATTAATTTTTTCAACGAAAATCAATTGAATAAAGATTAAAATTTAGTTTTTTCCAAATTAAGTAGCATAAATTGATCATTTACTTGAAGGTTATATAATTAAATATTAGATATAATTTTTATAATAACATTTTATTTATATATAAAATACCCTTATTACAATTAAATAATTTTTCAAATCTGCTTGATTTTTTAAAATGAGTATCTGAATTTATTTAAAAAAAATATGTGTTAATATGTTTTGTTTTTTCTAAAATTATTTTAAAACGTTGAAAATAAATTAAATTTTTAGAAATGAAAATTAAAAAAAATGTCAATTAAACATTACTTGAATGCCTGGATGAAAATTGTAGTTTAATGCATTTATGTTGTGAACAGATTAATTGATTATGAACTGATTAATTTTTTTCACAATATTAAATTACGTAAAGAATAAATTTTAATTTGCTTAAATTAGGTATTATACATCAATTGATTATTTACTTGAAGGTTATGTAATTTAATATTAGCTATAATTTTGATAATAAAAGATTATTTATGTTTAAAATACATTTATTCCAATCGTGTACTTTTTGTAAATTTTCGTGATGTTGGGAAATAAGTATCTGAATTCTACTTTTAATATTATATATACATATATTTTACTTTTCTATGGAATTAGTTCAAAAGGTTATTAATAAATCAAAACATTCAGAAACGAAGGTTCAAATTTAAAAAAATGTATATAAAGTAAAAATAATTTGATTTTTTCGATGAAAATAATTGTTTGAAAAAAATCAATGTTGTGAACTGTTTAATTAATTATTAGCTCATTAATTTTAACCACAATATTGAATTGCATAAAGATTGAATTTAAATTGTTTTTAATTCAGAAACATAAATTGATCATTTACTTCGAGGTTATGTAATAGAATGCTGGTTATAATTTGCATAATTAAAGTTGATTTAAATTCGCAATACCACTATTTCAATTACATTATTGTTGAAATGATTCTGATGTTGTGAAACGAGTGTCTGTATTTAATTCTCCAAATTATATGTGAATATGTTTTTATTTTGTCGGAAATTAGTGTGGAAGGTTACTAATATATTAAATTTTCAGAAATGATGGTGAAAATTTTCTTAAAATGTAGAATAAAAATTATTTCAAGGTTTGAATGAAAATTATAGTTTAATGTTTTTTATGTTATAAACAGATTAATTCATTATTCGATGATTATTTTTTTCAAGAATTTTATGTCACATGATGATTGAATTTTAATTGCTTTTGATTAAAAAACATGATCTGATTATTTACTTCATGGTTATGTAATTGAATATTGACTATAATTCTTACAATAAATTTTTGTTAATGTTTAAAATACCTCTATTACAATTATATTATTTTTTCAAATTTTTCAATGTTGTGAAATGAGTATCTAAATTTTGATTTCGAAATTATATGCACATATATTTTAATTTCCTCTGGAATATTTTAAAAGGTTATCAATAATTCAAATTTCTAGAAAAATATGTAGTAAAAATTATTTGAATGATTCAATGGAAATAATTATTCAATGCTTTTTGTGTAATGAAATGGTTAATTAATTATTGGCTTATTAATTTTTAAACAAAATTAAATAACATAGATATTGAGTTTCAATTTTTATCTTTCAAGCAAAATAAATTAATTATTTACTTTAAGGTGATGTAATTGAATATTGGATATAATTAGTATGATAAAAGTTTCTTTTTTTTAGCCTATCTCTATTACAATAATAAAATTTGTTATGCTATTTATGATGTCAAGTGAGTCTCTGAATTCAATTTTTGAAATTATATGTACAATGTTCATGTGTTTCATTTTTTTCAGAAGAATTATTGTAAAAAGTTAATAATAATATTTAGAAATGAAATTTCAAGTTTAAAAAAAAATATAAAGTGAAAATTATTATATACTAATTGAATTGAATATTGGATATAATTGGTATAATAAATTATGTGATATGATTATTATTTATTAGATGATTAATTTTTTGCACAATATGAAATTACATAAAGATTGATTTTTCATTTTTGCATAATAACTAAGGTGAATTGATCATTTACTTGATGGTTATGTAATTGACTATTGGCTATAATTTATATGATAAAAGATTAATTATTTTGAAAATACCTCTATTCCAATTATGTAATTTTTCTTAGATTTCGTGATGTTGTGAAATGAGTATCTGAATTCAATTTTTAAAATTAGGTTTTGATTTTTTATGAAATTTATTTAAAAGGTTAATAACAATACAAATTTTTTGGAAAATATAAGATGAACATTATTTAAATGTTCCAATAAGAATAATTATTTATTCCTTTGTATGTTGGAAACTGATTAATTAATTGTCAGCTGATTAGTGTTGTTACAATATTAAACTACATATAGATTGTTTCTATATTAAGGAACATAAATTAATCATTTATTTCAAGGTAATGTAGTTCAGTATCGGCTATCATTCGTAAAATTAAACTTTATTTATATTTGACATATCTCTGTTGCAACTGTATCATTTTGCTAAATGTTTTTGCTATTTTGGAATGAGTATCTCAATTCCATTCTCACAATTATATGTAAATATGTTTGAATTTCTTCTGAATTAACTTTAAAACGTTAATTATAATTATAATTTTCATAAAAATATAAAATTATTCATGATAAAATAGATTTCTTTTCGATCTTAATTAAAAAAAATAAGGCAAAATTTATTTGGATGTTTCAATGAAAATATTTGTTCATTAATTTTTATGATGTATACTCATTTTTTTAACAATATTGAACTACATCATTATTGAATTTCAATTTTTCTTTCGTGTTGTAACAGGAATTGAGAACTGACATTAATATTATATCATTTAACATTAGCTATGATGTGTGCAATCAATGTTTATTTATGTTTCATACCTCTATTACAATTGAGTATTCTAGCATGACGTCATGGTTTAGATAGGATAGGTGGAAATATCAGGAAGGTTAGCGTAGTTGGTGCATATTTACAATAAAATAAGATATACCAAAATTTAGGTTTGGAGTATCGGATCGATTTGATAAGAATTGGGCACTATAACTTAAAATTTTGGATAGTTGATTTTATTTCGTGAAACTGAAAGGTCTTCAACCGCAAAAAGGATAAAACATAATTACGCAAATGTATTTCACCCTTGAAAAATATTACTGTTTATACATTTATAACTTACTTTACGTTTAGAATATATTTTCCAAAAAGTCGTAGGCATTCCCATGTAAGTATGTACTAACTATGCTAATCTCCATGACATTTGCACCTATTCTATCATGATTGTGACGTCTATCTCAAGTACTCAATCATATAATTATTTTAAATGTTTGTTATCAATTCTCGATTATCAAATTCAACTGTATTAAATGATGATAGTAGATTATACGTTACATGGATTTACTGAATACATTCTTTGAGAATACAATTTCAGCAAGAATTTGATTGATAAAGAAATTTGATCATATAAATAGTTATTCGAAAACTGAGTAAATGACAAAAATGAATATAAAAGTTAGCGCGCGCTTGAGCGCGCATATAATGATCTGGTATTTATAAATTGAGGTTAGGAAACAGAAAAAAAACCGGCCCACCTGATCCACGCGCACGCGCATATGAGCAGTCGTACACTCCTGCATTGTACCGTACGGGAATGATGCGAGAAAATTGATGAAGTATAGCCTTTTTTAATATTTACAAAAATACAACAGATTCTAGTCATAAAAAGCCACCTACTTATGAAAAAAAAAACACCGCTGAGCAAGTAACGGAATGGTTTTCATAATTTTTTTTCACTTTGAAACTAGTTTTTAACTCACGTACGGTAATGATGTTTTTGTTGTCAAAATGCACTTTTCAGTTTGAACATCGAATTCACAAAAAAAAGAGTTAATATTTTAAGCTCGATTTTATAGAATCTTGTATTAAACGATACGCTTAATATTTCTGTATTTATTACTCTATTGTAACTACAATATCTTACTAGAAAAAAGACGTACGGTAATGACGTCTGAAATTACAAAAATCGAGGGACAGACTTTAAGGTTCTTACAATATTATTTCTTTGACTTGAAAAATGTGTAAAAATTAAATTTATGTTTATCTATAGTTTACAAACTTGATATGTTAAGCGTTTTTTAGGTTGCTGTATAAAAAAAAGGAGAAAAACAGTTTATCCTTGAGCAAAGTGAAGTTGGGACGCTGTACGCTAATGACGTTTCGGGTGTTCTTTTATCAAATCAAAGTAAATAGGAACACAAATAAATAAAAAAAAAGGAGTGCCCATTTTATAGAGGATGATAATAACTATTTATTGATTAAAAAAAAAATCGGTGCGAGTTTCTAAGTTAATGTTATATTACTGGGACTTCAAGTTTGCCTCCAATTTGACAATTACCCATAATAGTATTGAAAAATTTCTTTATGACTTATTGGACACCAAAAAACTTTACGTTTGATTTCTTTTCAAATATTGAGCAATCGATTGGACACCATATATGCCATTTAAAATTATCTTATTGCAATTTTCTCAATATTTGTCATCCTAGGTCAAAAAAGAACAAATTTTTGACTGCAAATCAAAATTGAACAATTGAGAAAGTATTGATCACGGTCAATGATATTACAAGATTCTAACCCTTGAAGATGATAAAAATTTTAATTTTAATTTTAAATCTTCAAATTTTTTTATTCAAACGCTCAATAATTTACGTGTATGAAATGGATTTTTTAAATAATTGCATAGTTAAATTGTATAGTTAAAAGATTTGAAGAAAAAACAGAAATCCGCGCTATCATTTTCATTGCTCGGAATTGATGAATTAAAACACATTAAAATTTGTTTGGAAATCTTTTTCAATATTTTCTTAGAAATTTGTTTTGAAACAATCATTAAAAAATGTTCCAGGAATCTAATAATAATTTTATAATCAAATCCTCCAGATTCTTTTCTTGAAAATTTTGAAAATCTTATTGAATATTCGTTTAAAATTAATTTGAAGAAAAATGATTGTAAGTTTTTCTTGGAATTTTGATACAAATTTTTTATTCATTTAAAACCTTTCAAAATGCTTGAAAAGCTTATAAATCTTTTCACGTTTTAAATTATTTTGGAATATTTTCAATCTTCTGAATATATTTTAAACTTACCCGATTATTTTTCAAATAATTGTTCAATTGTTATTTACTAATGAAAATTTGTTCAAAATCTTTTTAAATATTCTCTTAAAATTAATTTTTCTAAATAAAAATTATTTTAAAATTTCCCAGAAAACTTAAGAAACTGCTTTTATTTTCTTCAAATCTTCAAAGATCCTTAAAAATCTTCAAAATTTTCTTTCGAAATCTTCAAAAAAATGTAGAACCTAAACCTAATAAGAAAAGCCAACTATATTTTTGGGTAAAGGTTCACTTTTTTCTGAAAAGGCTACTATTATATTTTTGGATCGGAATTCATCTCGTTTTGTTAAAAATTCTGTTATTTGTTTTAAACTTTAATCATTTTGTTAAAAATGAAACTATATTGCTAAAAAGTCATCTTTTTTATCAATAATGTAACAACATTGTTCAAAATTAATTTTTTTAGTTGAAAGTCCATCCCTATTGTTTAATATTGAACTATTCTTATGAAAATTCCTTTTATGTTTGTTTGAAAATAAATCTTTTGAATTGACAATTAAACTATTCCAGTTTTCTTCAGAAATTTATCTTCTTTAGTTGAAAATTTTAACATTTGGTTAAAAATTTGTCTTTTCTAGTTGAAAGTTCACCTTTTTGGTTGAAAATTCATGTATTTTTTTGGCAATTCGTCTTTTTTGTTAGCCCACTAATCTTTTTGGTTGTAAATTTATCTTTTTTGGCTGAAAATGCAATTTTTTGTTTAAATATCAACTGTGACATGTTTCGTTGAGAATTCATCTCTTTTTGTTGAAAAGTCAATCATTTGATTCATTTTTTTTATTAAGAATTAACAATTATAGTTGAAAATTCAACTATTTGCTTTTAAATGAACGTTTATGTTGAAAATTCTACTGTTGAGTAGAAAATTTATCTTTTTGGTTGAAAAATCATATTTTTGGATTGAAAATTAATTTTTTTGTGTAGATAATTCGTCTTTTTGGCTTTACAATTAAATAATTTTGTCGAAAATGTAGGTATTTTATTCATAATTCGTCCTTTTTGTTGAAATTATTTTCCTTATCTGAAAATTTACATTTTTAAATTTTAAGTTTTATACATTGTATACTCAAAAGATTGAAAAGAAAAAAATCCACGCCATCATTTTCATTACTGTGAATTGAAGAATTAATAAAAAAATTGATAAATTTTCAAAACTACATGATTTTGAGCAATTTTATGCTAGAAACATTAATTTATACATTACAATTTGTCTTGAAATCTTTTTAAATATTCTGTTAGAAATTTGTTTTGAAAAAATCATTTAAAAACTTTCCAGAGATCTAATAATAATTTCATTATCAAATCATTCAAATTATTTTTTTGAAAATTTTGGAAATCTTATTAGATATTCTTTTAATATCAATTTGAAAAAAAATCATTGTAAGTTTTTCTAGGAATTTTTTTAAAAAAATTTTTATTTATTTAAAACCTTTCAAAATGCTTAAAAAGCTTATAAATTTTGTATTCGAAATCTTCAGAAATCTAAATTTTCTTTTCAATGTTTTGAAATCTGTTCACGTTTTAAATTATTTTGGAATCTTTTTAAAACATGTTAATATATTTTTCTTTATTAACAACAACAAAAATTCAAAAAATTACTCAATGTCGTCCAAGTCGATAAAAAATTATTGAAGCCTTAATTTTTTCAAATTTTCTGTATATTTTTGTAGAAATAATAAAGTAAATCAATTTTTAAAGTTTGTGGAAGTAAGTAACCTTAGATGGAAAAAAGTACAAAAACATTTGTCAAAATAGAATATTTAAAAAAATGACGAAAAATGTACTTTTGCTAATCTGTACCTAAAGTTGCTAAAAATAAGAGTTTGCTGTTTTTTTATTTTTCAATGCTCTTTTTTAATAAACTAAAGAAACACGTACGTATTTTTAAGTTTCAAACAAAATTTTTTTCTATTTTTGACAGATTTTGTGTTAACGAATTTCTAGCCTCAGGATTCGTAAAAAAATATTTAAAAAAACTTTGTTTGAAACTTTAACATATGTACTTTCTTCCATCTAATATTATTTAATTCCATGAAGTTTACCCAACAAAAAAAATTAGATGATAATTATTTTCCAATACACAAAAATTTAAAAAAAAATTAAAATTTCTCTTGTAAATTAACTTCATTGTTGGAAATTTCATTGCTTTGTAGAAAATTTGCCTAATTGCCTTGAAAATTTAACAATTTGGTTGAAATTTTTTCCGCTCTTGAATGAAAAATCTTTCTTGGTTAAAAATTCATCTCTTTTGGTAGTCGTTTTTCGTTCAAAATTCAAGTATTTGGTGAAAAATTTATGTATTTTGTTGTAAATTTGCCTCTTTTTGTAGAAATTTTATCATCTTGGTTAAAAATTTAACTATTTTATAGAAAACTAATCTCTGTGGTTTAAAAATTTAACTATTTTCTTTTAACCTTTTTCTCATAAAAATAAGCTTCTTTTTGAAAATTCAACTATTTTGAAGAAAATTCTTCTCTTTGTTAGAAGGTTAATCTTATTGATTGAAAGTTAGACTATTTGGTTGAAAGATTAACTACTTTGTTAAAAATTAATTTTATTAGTTAAAGATCCACCTCCTTAGCTCAAGCTATAACAATTTTCTTAAAAATTTGTTCTTTTTAAATTGCAAATCAATTTTTTTAGTGAAAAATTCTAATAAAAGATTTGTTGTTAAAAATTAAACTTTTTTGTAGAGGATTCGGTTCTTTTGGCTTAAGAATTCAAAAATTTATGGAAAATTGTCACCCTATCTTGAATGAAAAATATTTCTTGGTTAAAAATTCATCTTTTTTGGTAGAAATTTGATCTTTTTTGATCGAAAGAGGAAATTTTTAGTTGAAAATTAATCTGTTTTTGTTAAAAATGATAACTGTCTCCTAAAAATTTATTATATGTGTTTAATATTTAACTATTTTGTTCAAAATTCGTTTTGTTCGGTCTAAATATAATTTTTTAAGTGAAAATTTCTATATTCCATTTTTAGTTAAAAACTGATCGCCTTCAGTTCAAAATTCAACTATTTTCTTAAAAGTTTATGTATATTGTTATAAATTCGTCTTTTTTCGTAGAAAATTAATCTTTCTGATTGAAAATTGAACTGTTCAGTTGGAAATTTCTTGTTCTTCGTTCAAAATCAATTACTTTAATCTGCAAATGTAACCATTCCATTTTTGACTAAAAATTGATCTTTTTTAGTTCAAAATTGAACTACTTGTTTAAAAATTAAGTTTTTTGTTGGAGATTCGTAATTTTAGTTATAATTTCAACTGTTTTGTGAAAAAGTAATCTTTTTGGTTGAAAGTTTATCTATTTTGTTAAAACTTTAATTTTCTTTTGGTTGAGAAATAATTTTTTAAACTTACAATGTAACTATTCCATTTTGGGTTAAAAAATGATATTTCTATCCAAAAATTAATCGTTTGTAGTTAAAAGTTCAATAATTTGGCTTAAAATTGAACTACTTTGTAAAAATCCTTTTTGTTTGCTTGAAGATTCAATATATGAGTTTGAAATTCAAATATTTGTTTGTAAATTAGCTTCGTTGTTGAATATAAAATATATTTGGTAGCAAATTTGTCATTTGACCTTGAAAATTCAACAATTTTTTAGACATTTTTCCCCATCTTGAATGAAAAATATTTCATGATTGGAAATTCATCTTTTTCGGTAGAAAATTGATCTTTTTGATCAAAAGTAAAACTGCTTAGTTGAAAGTTATTTTGTATTTGTTGAGAATTGACCTATTTTGATGAAAAAACATATTCTTTGGTAGAATTTAACTACTTTTCATATTAAATAAAAATATTTTCCGGCTGAAATATCAACTTATAGATTTTTCGTTGAGAATGCATCATTTTAGTAAAACTCTAATATTTTTTATTCTAAATGAAAATATTTTTGTTATTTGAAATGTCAACTATTATATTTTTCGTTGTTGACCAATCTTCTTTGATTGAAAATTCAAATACTTGGTTGAAAGTTGAACTTCTTCAATCAAAATTTATTTCTTTTTTTTTAATATTCACCATTTTAGTTGAGAACTTCAATATTTTTTTGAAAATTTAATTTCTTTTTTAACAATTTTGCTATTTTGTTAAAAAGCTATAATTTTGTCGAAAATTCAACTCTTTTGTTGAACATTCGTCTTTTTGTTGAAAATTCATCTTTGTAGGTTGAAAATTAAATTATTTGGTTGAAAATGCTACTATTTTTTTTCAATTTATCCCTATTGTTTAAAAGTTTACATATTTTTATTTGTTTTCGTAAATTTCAATCCGTCCAAGCATTAGGGTGTCCTTTTTTATTTAGAAATTAATTTTCTTAACTAAAGATATAACTTATCGATTTTTGTCTGAAAATTAATGGTTTTTGGTTAAAAATTCAACAATTAAATTTTTCAATAAAAATATTGCTTTTTTTCGCTAAGAATTCAACCTCTTGGTTGACAATTGAACTATTTTGTTAAAAGTTCACTTTATTGGTTTAGGAATTAATTATTAGTTAACAATTAGTCATTGTTAATTATTAGTTTGAGTTGAAAATTAACGTATTGAATTTTTTATTGAAAATTCAACCACTTTTTTGAAAATTGAACTAATTTGTTAAATATTCATTTGATTGGTTCAAGATTAAACTATTTTGTAGAAAATACGTTTCTTTTCATTATTTTTTTCAATTAAAACTTTAACTATTCCATTGTTTGTCACAATGGGTCGTTTTGAGTTCAAAATTCAATTCTTTGATAAAAAATTTATGTGTTTTGTTATAAATTCATCTCTTTTTGTATAAAATTAATCTTCGGGGTTAGAAATTCAATTGTTTGGCAGAAAATTTATCTCTTTGGCCTAAAAATCCAACCATTTTTTTGTAAACAATTTTTTTCTTTTGAAAATCAATGTTTTGAACTGAAAATTTAACTATTCCATTCTTGGTCAAAAATTAATAGTTTTCAGTTCAAAATTCAATTATTTGGTTAAAAAATGTATCTATTTTGTTACAAATTCGTCTTTCTGATCAAATTCAATCCTTATCCGTAAACATTCATTTTATTAGTTAAAGATCAGTCTCTTTCGTTTAAAATGGAACTATTTTGTGAAAAAAGAATAATTTTTTTTTGTAAATTCATATTTTTGGGTTAAAAATTCAACTGTTTTGTAGAAAATTCATCTTTTTGTTACAAAGTTAATCTCATTGAATGAAAATTTGACTACTTGTTCAAAAGTTGAACCATTTTGAAGCAAACATTTTCTTTTTTGGTTGAAAAATAATTTTTTCAGCTGAAAACTTAAATTTCTCATTTTTAGTTGAAAATTAACGGTTTTTATTTGACAATTCAACTATTTGGTAGAAAATTGAACTTTTCTGGTAAAACTTATTTTTTTTTTCTGTTGAGAATTAACTTTTTCAACTGAAAATGTAACTTTTCCATTTTTAGTTGAAAATTCATATTTTTAATCAAAAACTTCTCTGGTTGAAAATTAATTTTATTAACTGAAGATTGCACTGTTCCATTTCTGGTGAAAAATTGATCGCTTTTAGTGGAAAATTCAACTATTTTTTGAAAATTTACGTATTTTGTGGTAAATTAATTTTTTTGTATAAAATATATTTTCTTGATTGAAAATTTAACTACTTCATTAAGAGTAGAACTAGCTTGTTAAAAATTAATTTATAATTTTATTTAAAATTTTAAGTGTTTTGTAGAAAATTCGTCTCTTCGGTTGAAAGCTTAACTTCTTTGTTAAAACTATTTTTTGGTTGAGAAATAAATTTTTTAACTGAAAATGTAACTTTTCCACTTTTAGTTGAAAATTGATATTTTTAGTCGAAAAATGATCTTTTTAGATAAAAATTCAAAAAATTGGTTTAAAGCTTAACTACTTTGTAATAATTCTGTTTCTGTAAGAAAATTTGTCATTTTTTTTTAATCAGTTGTAAATTAACTTTGTTATTGGAAATTAAATTTTTTTTGTAGAAAATTCGTCGTTTTGATTTGAAACTTCAACAATTTGTTAAAAAATTGAACCGTTGAGTTGAAAACTAATGATTTGATTACAAATGCACTTTTTGGTTGAAAATTAACTTTTTTGGTAAAAATTCATATTTTTGGTAGAAAGTTCAACTGTTTCGTAGATAATTCGTATTTTTTTGGTCAAATTAAACTATTTTTTATTTTAAATCAAAATCTTTTTTAGATGAAGTATCATCGATTACATTTTTCGTTTGGAATTAATCTTTTTGGTTAAATTAGACTTTTTTATTTAAATAAAAATATTTTTCTGTTTGAAATATCAATCTTCATATTTTTCATTGCGAATTATTTTTTTCCGATTGAAAATTTGAATACTTGATTGAAAGTTGAACTTCTTTGTTGAAACTTAATTTTTTTAAGATTCATGGTTTTAGTTGAAAAATCAACTATTGTATTGAGAATTTAATTATTCTTTTATAAATTTATATTAATCGTTCGAAAATCTAACTTCTTGAATATTCTACATTTTTTAAATTCATCTTTCTAGTTTAAAAATTTAACTATTTTGTTGAAAATTCTTCTCTTACACTTAGAAGTTTAACTATTTGGTTGTAAATAGATCTTTGTAGGTTAAAATTTCAAGGATTTTTAATAAAAAGTCCTCTTGTTTTTCGAAAATTTAAGTGCTTTGTTGAAAATTTGCCTTTTTGAATAAAGTTTTCCTTGTTTATTGAATATTCATATTTTTTTCTAGAAAAGTTTTTGGTTGGAAATTCAACTGTTTTCAAAGAAAATTTGTTATTTGGGCTCGAAGATTCATTTTTTTTTTCTCGGTTTAACTGTTTGTCATTGAAGTTTAAATTTTTTTGTTTTAAAAATTAGACCACAGCATGAATATTCATCTTCATGGTTTAAAAATTCAACCGTTTGTTTAATAATTCAACGAACTTGTGAAAACTTTCTCTCTTTTGCTTGAAAGTTAAACTACTTGGTTGTAAATGCAACTGTTTAATCTAAAATTAATTTTGATGTTTCATTAAAATTCAACTATTTGGTTGAAAATTTATTTTTGCGAGTTTAAAGTCAACTGTTTTCTAAAAATTAGTTTCATGATTGGTATTTTGGGCCCAAATGTTAATTATTTAATTGATTGAAGACAAATGATTGAAAAATATTATTTTATTATGGATGATATAGAAGAAAAGACCATTCTCACGCCCCTATTGACAAATACATCGTATAACATCCCAAATTACGACTTTGTAAACGATGTCGTATACGGCATCGTATACGACGTCGTGTATGACATCGTATACCAAGTCGTTCGTCACATAAAATAGTATATGCACCAATGCGCACAATTCGTGTCTTCACGCGACTCGCTTACAATGCTCGCAGGACGCTCGTCGCGTAAAGACCCTAATTATGAACCTTGGCGCATAATAGACTATTGAGCTATTAGTTTATGAGAAAGTTTGTTCAAAGTAATTGGTCAAATGACAGTCCGTTACATGCCCAATTCTGATAGTTTTGTTTTTTCGCATTTCTATAAGGTTCAGTTGCCAATATGCCTACATAACCGTGTGGTGAACTGTGAGTTTCGGTAATGAATCAAGAATAATCAAAAATATTAAAATATCAGACTTTACAGCTCAAGTTGGTGTCAAAATATGGGAAATAGGGCAATACATTCTGTATGATCAAATTAATGTTAATGCAATTTTGGATTTAATATAAAACGATGTAAATTTTCGAATTTTCAAGTTCAAATATATTGCTTTTTCTACAAAATAGTTAAATTTTTACCCGAAAATGATTTTCGTCCAAAAGATATGAATTTTCTACACGAAAATACGAATTGTGCTCAAAAAAGAAATTATTTTTAACTAAACTGTTTCATTCGTAACAAAATAGTTGAACTTTAAATTGAATAATTAAATTTGTATCAAAATAGTTGAATGTTTAACTACAATGCTAAATTTTTAACCGAGAAGGATAAATTTTCAACCAGAAAGATTCATTTCCTACTAATAGATGAATTTTTCTACAAAGCAGATGAATTTTTAACCAAATATTTAAATTTTTAGCTGTAACATATAAGTTGTTGACCTAAAAAAGTTTAATTTTCAACCAAAGCGGTGAATTTTTCACCAAGTAGTTGAATTTTATACAAAAAAATAAGAATTTTTAACAAAACAGTTAAGTTTCAAACAAATAATTTAATTTAATACTAAATTGTTGAATTTTCAATTTTCAAAGGATAAGCTTGTAACAAAAAATGGAATAGTTAAATTTACAGATAAGCAATTTTTTTCATCTAATAAAATAACAAAGTTTTTTAAAAAATAACCAAAGCGCTGATTCTTGACAAAATTGAAGTTTCAACGAATTAGTTCAACTTACAACCAAGCATTTTCTTTTTATTGAAAAAATATTTATTCAACCAAAAAAGATTTTTATTTGAAATCAAAAATATCATCATTTCAATAAACAAGACGACTTTTTTAAAAAATAATTTTGTCGTCAGCTGAAACAGATTAATTTTAAAAAAAGGTTCCATTTTTAACCAAATAGTTGAATTTTCAACTAAAAAGGGTAAATTTTTAACTAGAATGAAGAATTTAAAAAACCGCACTTTTAACAAAAGAGTTCAAGATTCAACCAAATACTTAAATTTTCAACTAAAAATGATAACTTTTGAAGGAAAAATGGAATATTTACATTTTTAGATAAGAAATTGATAGTTAACCAAAAAAATTAATTTTCAACAAAATTGTAGAATTTTTAACTGGAAGAGATGAATTTTCACCTAAAGATAAAACGATTTTTTAACAAAATAGTTCAATTTTAAACCAGATGATAGCATTTTCAACCCAATCAGATGAATTCTGAACCAAAAATATATTAGTAGACTTTTGAACTAATAATAATTCTTAGATTTTCTAATTGGGTTTTATTAATACCGTTCACGTTTAAACAAATAAACTAAAATAAGAGGAAAATTAAAAGCTTATTGAAAAAAATAGAAGAAAGAAGTGTTCTGCACAAAAGGCGAAAAGAGGAGAATAGGGGAAAGAGTATGAAGTCTGAAATATGAATGTGATATTCAACATTATTGAGTTATTATTGAGACGTACCTTTGCAGGATTATCTTTCACAAAATTGGCAAACATTGTTCAAATTTATCATCAGCAAACGAACAAAACTGTCCCCCTTAGATTGATAACTAAGTTTATGGATGGCCCCATAAATAAAAATCGATGTGGTCGAATGTCAGGACTCTACTTTGATACGTTTATATTAAAAGGTTCTATCTCAAAAGTCCGAATTTTAAGGTTCCATCTCGGAAGTCCGTATTTTAGGATTCTTTTTCAGTAGAAAAGTCTGGTAGAGTCTTTTCACTTGCATACTCCGAAATACAACCTTTCAGTTAGCACACGTAAAAATTTCTTACAAACAAAAAAATGTGCAGATACTGAATTATCAATACTTCTGTCATACTTGCTAAGAGAATAATACCTATGTGTTTCCAAATCATTTCACGCTTCCTCATTTCAGGAGGAGAAAGTGAATAATTTGATTTTGTTCTAATAAGTAGAGTGCTTTAACTCACTAGGTGGTGATCTTAATTTGATCTTGATCTCCAAGGAAATTTAAAAATAAGTGAGAGGGAGGAAGCCCAAAGGGATTTCGATTTAGGTTGACGTTAGTACGTTTCCCATTGAGAGCCCCTCGGTTTCCTCCTACACTGCTTACAAGTTCCTGCACACTGAACACAGAGAGACTTTAGAGTGAACAGAAATTCTTGGATTTGTTGATTGGCCGGAGCAAACAAAGTTAGCTTCCTAATCTCGTTTCCTCCCGACTCGTTCCCGAATTCACTCTACCATCCCTACGCGTAGCACCAAAGCCGCGTTTCTCAATCAGTTTAGCATTAACGTGAAAAAGTTCTAATTACTCTCTGTGCGGTGAATAACCATTAGTTCTGTCCGTCTCAAAACTTCTCGCCTACTATTTTCTAAAACTGCTATATATCTTAAAACAATCTCTAAACATCTTCAAATGAATAAAGCCAATTAGGTAGAAAGTGTATTTCAATTTAAGTTATAAATTCTTTTCTTTCATGGATAAATCTTGGTATAAAAATTAGTCAAAAAACTGTTCCGTACCCTATGAAGATGGTGATTAAGTCGTTCAAATCTCCTCTCTCCCCCTAACATTTCCCCTCGCGAATCGCCTCTATCCTATTCTGTCCTATGCGATTCTATCATATCTGATCATATCCGAAATTATATATCTATCTCCTCTACTCCACTCCCCTACTTCCCTACCCACCACATACTTTCCTCTTTTACCTTCCCTCACTTCCCCACCTCTACTTCTCCACCTAAACGAGTCTTTATAAGCCCTCCCATTCCCCTTCCTTCTACTCATCACACCGCGCTCTTACTCTCACCTATTTACGCTCAAATAGGGTATTATCCTTCACTCCCCCACAAGCTCTCTCATGTCTCCTTCCAATACACTCCTCTCACTTCTCTCACTCCTCTTACTTCCCCAACCATACTACAACTTCATCCACTTCTCCCCACCTCACTCTTATCCTGCTTCTTCCTCTCCCTCACTTCCCCTTTATCCTCTCCTTTCCTCTACTTCCCGTCTCGGAAAAAAGCACGAGGAACGCACGGACGCCCGACCGAAACTATGAGTATTAAAATATGAAAAAGAAAAAAGGGTATATAATATTTTATACATTTCGCTCCCAATCTATTCTTAACTAATTTAATTCTTTTCATTTATATCCTATTTTATTGAATTGAATATTATTTCTATCCATTACAAATCTTAATTTCTGAAAAAAGATCGTTCTCCCTCGCTCTGGTGGGATTCTAACACCACGTCTTCCCATTGCCGGTCGGGTACTTTAACCTCTAAGCTACTAGAGAGATCGAAGGCAGATGATTTCTGCAGATATACGCTTTTCATAACAAGGAGTTATGTTTTGAATACAAGTTAAATTAGATGGAATATGCAATATCATCGGATTTGGTAACGATCAATCATATGCAAATAACATTCACGAACCATGAAACTGGAAATCAACAATATCGACCTAAGATAACTCCTTATATAACAGAAAATCCTAATGAAATTTCGGACTAGGTGAAGTTTAAAAATTTATAAATTAAAAATTTCAGTTTCTGAAAAAAGATCTTTCTCCTACTCTGCGGTGGGATTCGAAGACCACGTCTTCCGATTGCCGTGCTCTAACCACTAAGCTACTAGATCTTACAGAGTAACCTTATAGAGTACACCTCGGCCCCATAGCACTCGGAGTACAGGGAGTCCAACGGACCCCACGTCAAAAAGTGGTGGATTCTGAAGCCCCCATTTGACTTCGCAGCGTCTTAGAAGGTAGTTTCATCCTTCCGAAATACAATGCAATAGCCTCGATAATCAAGTTTTATTTTTGAATTAATTTAAACAATTGAAAAGGTTCGAAATTCACGAAAATGCAGTTTTTCTTGAAAAAAATCATAACTGTTTTAATTTTTAATATTTTTGGCTAAACATTTAGGTACGTTCTCTCGAAATACAATATTTTGAAGGAAAAATATATTTGATAGTCCACGTTTCAAACAGATGTTGAAGAATGAAAGTGGCGATTTGAGCAAAAAATCGAAAATCAATTTTCAGTGAATATGAAGGTTCTACAAGGCCTTGAATGACCGTATAACGATCTTTTTTGCATGATTCATATATTTCAAGTGAAATGTACAAAAAAAGGTGATAATTGCCATAAAACTTTATTTTTATTTCAGGCCGCGTTTATTCGTTCAATATTTTAGTACCAATAGCGAAAATCTTCAAAACTTGATTGGAGGATCTGAAAATTGAGAGGGGCTCAGTCCGTCCAATCTGAGATATTCGTTGGAATAGCTGGACTAGATACTTCGTTGATTTTATTCTTTTTTTCCAAGGAAGCTATATTTTATCATTTTTTATTCCACTTTTTCCCTTCAATATGATATTCAATTTTTTATCAAGTTTTAGGAAGGCTAGAATGTAATAGAATAGGTTAAAAATGTTGGAGAAGGGAAGCTCGAAAAAAAAGAACTTGATAGAAAAAGAGGGAATTAATATTAATATATATATACGTCTGCTATTATTTCCTTCTTTAGAATTATTCTATACATTTCCATTGTTTTAAAAAGACGTATACTATACATGACTACTTCCTAATCTGTGTGGAGTAAGTACGATAAGAAGGAATAGGAGCGAATAAAATGTATAGAAAGAGAAGTAGGATAAATGGAAAATTACATATTGCAGCAAATGGGAAAATGGATAAAGTAACGAAACAGGATAAAATAAATAAATTATTAAAATTATAAACAAGATAAATTAAAACTAGTTGTGAATTCGATCTCGAGTCTTTCCACTTTATTTGTATTTATATTTATATAGTGCTCATTGCACGAGCACTTTTCTTGCCGTTCGCAAATGTATTTGCTTCCTCATAGAGGAACCTTTTGTGCTTTTTTGAATGATAGACAAACTAAAGTTTTCACTTTGATCAGTTCAAGAACAGAAATTCACTAAAAATTCAAAATTACAAAATAATACAAACAAATTTTAAACACAATGACAAATCAGACAAATCAAATTTTTTATTTGAAATGGTGATTTTCCGAGCTGAGAAAGAGAAGGATAAAATTCTATCGCACCCTATCTCTTTGCCAGCCTAATGCTAAGTTAACTGAAGTTAAGAGCTAAACTTTTAATTACAATCTTCACAATCTTTACAATCTTTACAATCTTTCAACAAATATTATTTTAATTTATCAATGAAAAACAGTGAAATTCAACGATGAAAGACGAATTTTTAACAAAAATTCAAAATCAATTTCGAATTATGTTAATGAAAAAAATTTCACTATAAAATCCGTTTTTTCAAATATTATGCATTACCATAGATTTCTCACTATTCAATAAAATGTATCAATATTATAAGTCAATCGATTCGTTTCGAATCAACAGATCTTTTCTATTCTAACATCAACTTCAAATTATGAGAATAAGAAAATTTTTACTATAAAAATAGATTTCTAATATAATACGTATACAAGTAAATGACCGTAACTTCCTCACTCTTCAATAAAATGTATCAATATTATAGGTCATTCGATTCGTCTTGAACAAAGGAATCTTTTATATTTTTGCATCAACTTTAAATTATGTTAATGAAAAAAGGGTCACAATAAAAAACTTATTTTTAAAACATTATTAAGTGCTAATAAAAAGTTCAACAAATATTTTTAGAAATCGTTCAGTCAGTTTCAAGGCATCAGTGGTGAAAATAATCCCTTTACATTTCAGGAATTTATCTGCAACCGTTTTCAAGTTATCCTGTTCACAAAAAAGTGTGACATCCACACACACATCCTCAAAATCCACACACGCAAACATCAGACACACACACATCCGGACAATTGCCTAGAAAATTGTATTAGACATTATTAAATTAAGGGAGTTTCAAATAATTAATTTAAAATTATTGGAAAATGTTACCATTGCGAAGCTTCCTCTATGAGAAAGAAAAAAAATTTAGGAGATAAAAATCTTGCCTCGGCCGGCTGGCTTGCCTGCGTCAACAACAACAACAACAAAATATTAAAATGCAGAATTTTTTGTATAAAAAATATCTACAAATTTTCTTGAAAATATATTTTGATTAAACGCATAGTTATTGTTTTAACCCTGGAACTGCACACAAATATTAAACTTTCAAGATCCGTACACATGGGTCCCTGAGACCCGGGCACCTTTGCGCGTTGATTTTTACGCCCTCCTTTTGGCCGAAATTACAGTTTTTCATTAATCTTGTTTAGGATTTCTAGAATAGAACTAAGTATCATCAGATCACTTTGAATAAAAATGAAATATTGAAAAACATATTCATTATTGAAAAAACTGAGAGAGGTGGTCAAAAATCATGTTTTACAACAAAAAATGCCATTCTTTCTCCAATTCGAAAAATCTAAGCGATATTTTGAGAAGGACATGTGGAAGTTTAAAGAGAAATATACTTTGCGGTTATTCTATCCAAAAAGTGTATTTATTGAGCAGAATATGAAAATAACAAATTTCACAAGAGGGCACAAATTTGAGAACAAGGAGAAAAGTCCAAAAATTGTGGTAAGTACACATCATATTTTTACATTAGCCCTCAAGTGCTAGAACTTTGAAATTTTCTGTTCCACCTAGAACGGGTTCAACAGACCAGAGCAAACTTCAAACTGAGATATCTCTGGTTTAAATAGACTTAGCTCCTTTTTTTTAATTGTAGCCCAGAGTCTCGCAAAAATAAATATTGTAGAAATAGATATAAAAATTAATTACGTATAAAAAATATTTCGCAAAGAATAAGAAAACTTTTTTGAAGAAAATACTCTGCTGAAGAAAAAAACGTTTGGGTCCCCGGGACCCGTTCTAGCACTGAAGGGTTAATAATTTTTCAAATACAAATTACGATTTTTGCACACCAAATTTCATACCAAGTATGAAAGTCGCTGATTCTTTAGGAACTTCAACTTCCTCATTCTTGTCAGAAATTATATCGTGAGGATCAATATGATTTGGTATGCACACTACAATTTTGACCCTCTCTCGTGACAGGCGCGCTCAAACATTTGGGTCAATCAGAAGAAACCTAAAGTGAATTTACATTGGTGGGAGAAGTGCTCATTGGAATTGTGGAGAAGAGCGAGGAAAGTCACTTTTGCGCAGTTCCTGTCAGACCTGTAACAAAAAGCTTTATTTTTTGTTCATTTAAATTCGAAACTTTGAAATCAAGAAATATTATTCAAAATTTGAAATAAATTAGGAATAATTTCTGTGAAACCACAACGAGTTTTTGTTTTTTTTTAAACTAAATTAAATGTAAGAGAATGATTACGAAATTCAATTATTCAATCGAGAGAAAAGCAACACAAGTGAAGAGACGACATTTTAGAGAGAGAAATGAGACACAACAAGAGAATATCACGATCAACGATATTTGTATTTAAAATAAATAACTGCAATCTTCAAATCAATTATGACACAAACATTTAAGAAACAAAAAAAGGTCAAAGATATGAAATTTCGAGATCCAATTGAGCGAAATTTATCCACACATTCAATTAATAGAATTCTTCATTTCGCGCATCATAAACATAAATGATATTCACACATACATAAATTCAACTCACAAGAGCCATTGACGCAAATAAAGAAACCCGCAAAATATATCTATATAGTTGACGCAAATGTATTGCATGAAAAAATATTAATGAGATGGTATGGGAAAAATGGATTTTTAATATGGCTGATTATAACCGAGCGTTTCTACTTATCGCTTTTTGAAGAGTCGCATCGATGATGAAAAGAGTACGGAGACCATCATGAACGGGCGATTAACAGCACGTTAATTCCAGCAGATCATTTCACATGGTGATAAAATTACTCCATGGGTTCAATAGAGCATAAAAATTGAATGATGGTTAAAAAAAAGAGATTTTGGTATCTGAATTGTTCCTCCAATTTTCGTCAAACATCTAATGTCCAAGATCGTTTACAATACTTTACCATCGTTGCGTCACAGTATAAATAAACCACGCTGAAAACAAACAACGTTCGAGTTTTCCAATCGTGCATTTAGTAAAAAAACCACAACTGACAAAAACATTTTCAAAATAACCAATAGATACCTCATTTAGATGCAAACATTGCGCCGCACAAACGTGGTTAATTAATCATTTATTGATCGCCTAAATTTAAATGTTAGCAGTCAACGGATTTCACAATAATGACCACACTTATTAATCCATACAGTTCGAAAGCAATAGCTTTCCACTCTTTTCTAATCACTTTTCTCGAACCGCCAATCGTCTTGAGTTACATAATAACACGTGACCATTCGTTTGCCGCGTTTCCAGAAATTCGAGCGCGAATTTCTGACAGCAAATCTCTCATTCGTAAGAAAATCGTTATATACATTAAATTTCCGACGCGCTAAATTATGAATCAGTCGCGCCACAGACCCAGTGTCCGGTTTTAGGGTTAATCGTGTAAAATATTATCAAAATTTTTTTAATTAAAAAAAACAGATTCAACAAAAACTTTTGTCGTACCAACAAAATAAGTTTGTCTTAGTAACTTACAGTTTGTTGTTGCAACAAAAACGGTTTTGCTACGATTACCCAAATTTTTTTCTCTCTGCAGAGAAGAAGACTATTGCGAAAGGCGAGTATCATGATGATAATGTGCTACTTAAGACCGATAGAGCCTTAAGTAATTGATTTCAATTTTTGATTTGTAGTTTGTATTTAAAAGAAGGAGTTCCGAGAATGTTGTAATGTTAACTGCTTTGTTCTTGTAACAATATACATTAAAACGAGCGCCAAGCACGAAGTTCATTTTTGAGTAACAATCCTACGCACTGCGAGGATATATTCCTTTGAAATAAAAAAGCTAAAGCAAAGAAAAGGTTTCTGGGGAAGCTTGAGCTCATTTTGTTTGTTGCCCTTTTTTCATTTTACCGAAATGTCAGCCAGCCCTCGTAGGGGTTGATGTAGAATTTCATAAGACGGCGAAGAGACAGGTTTAGGTAAGCTCTCCGGTTAACACTCAACTCGCGCCGTCCTGAGTTAGTATCCTTAATATGTCTGAGGCAGTTAAATTAAAGCCCCTCCAGTCGCTTCAGCAGGAGGCCCACGGCAATCTCGCATACCGTCCTCCTCAAGACAACAGTCCATTTCGTCAAGGAGATGGTTAACCCCTTAATCTATCTTTGTAATTATATCTCCTTCGCTATTGACAAATTCGTCACATCGCATCATGATGTTAACTTTGGAGAAATTAGAGCATCTGTAAATGCTGCTCTAGATTCGAAATATAAATTTAGAGAAATCAATACACCTTTATGGCAATTGAGGATGAGGATGAGAATGAAAGAGCGTTTATCCGTTTTCACTGATTGCTTAATATTTAGGAGAATATTGAATATATAATTCCAAAACGTCATGAGAATATTAAAATGTTTTTATAATTTACATTTACATAGAATAATTTTAGGAGAGGAGGGGGTCGTCCAA
Source organism: Andricus grossulariae (assembly GCA_011634705.1). Lineage (NCBI taxonomy): Eukaryota > Metazoa > Arthropoda > Insecta > Hymenoptera > Cynipidae > Andricus > Andricus grossulariae. The sequence goes on along the minus strand of JAABKJ010000755.1, from coordinate 55,719,785 downwards.
AAAAATTGGTTTGAATTTTATTCAGAAAAAAGATCTTCTCCTTTCACTCCACTGGGATTCGAACACCAGATCAACTGATTTCCGGTCAGGTGCTCTAACCACTAAGCTACTGGAGAGACCAGAGGAAGAATTCTTTTTTCTGAAGTACGCTTTATTTAGCCAGATATTATATATCAATGTTATCAGAATCTGTATTATCATCAGAGAAGGTAACGGATCGAGAAGAGAAATCCACACATAACATGGAGATCTACAATTTCAACCAAAGTTATATTCTCCTATACAGAAAATATTTTAACGTCATTTCAGACAAGATGGAAAAAAAAACATTTTTAATTAAACTTTATTCACAAAAAAGATCTTCTCTTTTCACTCCGCTGGGATTCGAACACCAGGTCAACTGATTTCCGGTGTGAAAGGAAAAGATCCGTTACCTTCTCCGATGATAATACAGCTTCTAATAAAATTGATATATAACATCTTGCTAAGTAAAGTGTACTTCAGAAAAAAGAATTCTTCCTCTGATCTCTCCAGCAGCTTAGTGATTAGAGCACCTGACCGAACATCAGTTGACCTGGTGTTCGGATTCCAACGGCGTGAAAGGAGAAGATCTTTTTTTCTGAATAAAATTTAATTAATAATCAGAGTTGCTGCAAATCCCAATTTCGAAATTTCCTTAATTTTCTATGACGAATTCCTTCATTTACCATGAATTTTATGCATTTTTTGGGGGCGTATGAAAAAAACCTAAAACATAGGGGATAAGTAATGTTAATGCAAAAAAAATGTTTGTTCCTATACTTATTTTAAAGACTTTTAGTGACAATAGACATACAGAACTTTATAGGTGAACTTTTAACCAGGAAAATTAATTTTCTACCCAGAAAGACGAATTTCTAACAATGCACTTGAAGTTCCAACTAAAAAAGATAAATTTTCAGTTAAACAAATTATTGTGAACGAAAAAACGAATTTTCTGCAAAATACGTGGAATGTCAACCAAGTAGTTGATTTTTCAACTTAAAAAAATCAATTTTAAGCCAAAAAAGGAATACCTAAATTGTCAGTTGAAACAAATAATTTATAATAGAAAAAACATGTTTCACTAAAATAAACAAACTTGCAACAAGGAAGATTTTTCAGTCCATAAAGAACAAAAATTTTATCCAATATGTTGAGTTTTTAAGCCAAAACACACACATTTTTGCAAAACAGTTCAAAAAATCAATCTTAAATCAAAGAAGTAAAATTAACTTCAAACCAAAAAAATAAAGTTGTAACAAAAAAAACGCATTTGCAACAAAATGAACGAAATTTAATTCAATAGTTGAATTTTCAAATAAAGAGGTTAAATTTTTCACTTCAAACAAAATAACAAAATTTTGTGTAACAAAAATTAATTTTGTATCAAATAAAATGAATTTTTTACGAAATGGTTCAATTTTTATCTGAACAGATGAATTTTGAACCAAGAAGTCTAAATTTCTACCAAAAAAGGCGAATTTTTTACCCAAAAAGTGCAATTTTCAACTAAAAAGACGAATTTTCAACAACAACGAAAAAACTTTAATCTTCATCTGAAAAGATGCATTTTTAACCAAAAATGGAATAGTTATATTAGTTATATTTTCAGTTAGAAAAATTAATCTTTAATCATAAATAAGAATTTTTAACCAAATAGTTAAATTATCAACCAAGGAAATTACTTTTCAACAAAAAAGGATGAGTTTTCAAGCGAAAAGTATAATTTTCTACTAAAATAGATGAATTTCCAATGAAATACATGAATTTTCAACAAAATGGGTAAATTTTCAACTAATTTTTTACTTAGAATAAAAATAAATTAAACTGAAATTGTAATGAAATAAACGAACAAAAAATAAGAAAAAAAATTGAAAATTAAATGAAACCAAAGTACAATAATGAAATTTTCAGTTCAAAAATTAATTTTCCGCCTGAAAAGATTAATTTATTTTTAAAAAATAATGGAAGAGATGAATTTTCAGTTGAAAAAATAGTTACATTATCTACTGAAAAAAGTGAATTTTGAACTATAATAATAAATCTTGAACTATCCAAAAAGACGAATTTTCTACAAAAAAAAAAAGGAATTTTCGAGAGAAAAAAAACGCTTATGTTTAACTAAAAAAGATACATTTTCAACCAAAAATGGAATAGTAATATTTTCAGTTTAAGAAATTAATCTTTAACATTAAGAAGGAATTTTTAACCAGATAATTAAATTATCAACCAAATAAATTACTTTTCAATCAAAAAGGATGAGTTTTCAACCAAGAAGATTGATTTTCTACTAAAATAGATGCATTTCCAACGAGATACATGAATCTTCAATAAAATGGTTAAGTTTTCAAGCAATTTTCAACAATTTTTTTACTTAAAATAAAAAATAAATTAAACTGAAATTGTAATAAAATAAACAAAGAAAGAATTAAAAATCAAATCAAACGAAAATACAATGATGAAATTTTCAGTTGAAAAATTAATTTTCAACCTAAGGAGACGAATTTATTTTCAACGAATAATGGAGATAAATTTTCAGTTCGAAAATAGTTACATTTTTAACTGAAAAAGTGAATTTTGAAATGAAATAATAAATCTTGAATGAGAAGAAATAAATATTCAAACAATCACAGCTGAATCCATGACCAAATGAATTAATTTTCATACAAGAAGATTAATTTTCTTCCAAAATTACGAATATTCAACAAAATACATGAATTTTCAACCGCAAAGACGAATTTTCGACAAAAAAAGTTGAATTTTAAACCCAAAAAGACGAATTTTCTACAAAAAAATTGAATTTTCAACAAGAGAAGTTGAATTTTCAACAAAAAAAAGTTTATTTTCTACGAAACTGTTCAAATTTCATAACAAGAAGACTAGTCTTCATCAAAATAGTTCAACTTTTAATCAAGAAAGATTTTTTAGTCAATATAAAAAAAAATTACCCAAAATGTCAAATTTTCATGCCAAGAAAACGAATTGTCTGAAAAATATTTGAATTTTCAAACCGAAAATATAACATAATATTGGTTCTTTACGTTCACATATATTGGGGGGGGGGAAGAGATCATAAAAACGAAAATTCCCTGATTCCATGCATTCATCGAGTGCGAGGCGTGAAATACGTGATGAGAATATATTCGTTGAATCCGAAGGAGCTTTAACAAAAGAGAATTCACAATCCCAGGAAAAACAGGGGGTACGAAACGTTGGAGGTGATTGTTCAATCAGGGTAATAGTCAGCTAATTACCCCAAGATGAGGTAAACTTTCCGTGGTTACAGGCTTTTAACGTGCTGCCTCTAGCGGAGTCCACCGGAGATATATGCGATTCACTACGGAAAGTTTAACTCAGTTTGGAGAACCCACCTCGCATTTACCTTGCTTGACAATTAACCTGCAACAATTTGTACTCTCAGTTTTTTCTTTGATTATCACATAATATTTTCAAATAGTTTCACCTTTAATTTAGCAAAAATATGAAAGATGCACAAAGAAGGAGCGCGAAGTGCGAGATCCGATAGACGCGCGCCCTAGGCGAGCTCAAACCTGCGAACACAGAAAAAACTGGGGGTACGAAACGTTGTAGGTAATTATTCCAGCTGGGTAATAGTTTGCTGATTACACCCCCCCCCCCCAACCGAGGTAAAATTTCCGTGGTACCAGGTCCTAAGGTGCTGCCTCTAGCGGAGTCCGCAAGAGATATCTGCTACTCACCACGGAAAGTTTACCTCAGTTTGGGGTAATTAGCTGACTGCTACCCTGCTTGAACAAATACCTGCAACATTTTGTACCCTCAGTTTTTTCTGTGGTTACCAAATGACAGTTTGCAATAGTTTCTTCCTTAATTTAGAAAGGTCTATGCACACAGAACGAGCGCGAAGCGCGAGATATGATAGACGCGCGCCCCAGGTGAGTTTAAACCCGCAAACATAGGAAAAACTGGGGTTACGAAATATTGCAGGTAATTATTCAAGCAGGGTAATAGTCAGCTAATTACCCCCAACTTAAGTAAACTTTCCATGGTTACAGGCCTGTAAGGTAATGCCTCTAGCGGATTGCGCAAGAGATATCTGCGACTCACCACGGAAAGTTTACCTCTGTTTGGTCTACCCACCTCGCGTTTACCCTGCTTGACTGATTACCTGCAACATTTTGTGAGTAATAGTAGTGTTTAAAAAAGGTAAACATGACAGATTTAATAGAGGAGAAAAAGATAAGTGGAGTCTTTTTTGAAAGGATGCGGTAATCTATCATGAGGTTATCTCTGATTTGGTTTTGCAAACGATTACCGGAGGCCAACTGAAAATAGGAAAGCTGAAAAAGCCGATCGGTGCGCCGAGTGAATAACTTAGAACGCTTAACATAATATCTGATCCGTCGTAAGCCCGAGGGCACCTTTTGCCTCAGAACCGTATCTTATTCCAGCCCCAAAGGCTGCCGGCGACAAATGCAATTTTTCCAGCGGTAGAAGAATCAAATGAGAGATCTGACAGTCATTCCTACCTACCTCCATTCTATTTTCCTTTTTACTTCCTTTTCTTTGATTTTTCTCACGATAGGAGCTTAATCGTCTTGGGCTCGCTCTGTTACTGAATTCGCAAAGACCATCTGTGGAACTACGCAACAGCAGGAGAAACGGACGCTTGGTTTTCTCGAGCGAGATAAGGCGAATGCTCTCAAGTAAATCGAAAAAGGAATTCTCCCTGCCAGGGCATTCACGCTTTCCAAACTCACCTGGACTCGAAAGGAATAGCTTTTCTAGACAGGTCTCTACTCAAATCCTGCAGGAAAATTCCCTGACAATTCCAGGCCACAAATCACGGGATTCCAAACCTAAATAGTCAGCGCCGTCTCAACTGTTTTCCATTGGAATACATAATATTGCACAATATACGGGAGTGGTACCTGCGCACTGCGCCTTTCTGCTACGTTGCTGCTATTTTTCAGGCATAATTTACAACCATCTTTCGCCTCGTGGGTGAAAAACTGCGTGGGCCAGCAGTTCTAAGAAGACAGAGATCGGGGGGACAGAAACCGAGAGTTAGGTGTATTTAAAATTGTTGTAAACAATCAGCTCGGAATGAGTATACAATTTTGCGAGTTTATTAAAAATAATGGTTTTGTTCAGTTCTTGCAATTATCCAAATGTGCAAAGATAGTACTGTTCATATGTGAAATTAAATGACTTTTGGTTCATTTGTGAAAGTAACTTTATTGAAGGATAAGTAATTTCCTAATGGGAAACGTTTCTAGGGATTCAATTTAAATGTTACATTCAGAAAGCGTCCGCAAATTATATGACAAGATATTCCTAAATACATTATCACCATCGAATAATTAAATAAATAATACTACAAATATAAATTATAATTTTTTGGATTTGTTCCTAAAGTCCATGAATTTAATTCTTAATTTAAAAATATATATTTTATCTTCATATACTTAGGATTTAGTGTATATTTGCATATTAATATTTTGAATATAAGACACTTTCGAGGTGAGTAGAAACTCTGTAAAAACACGGGAAATAAGGAGAATTTTCACTAAAATAAATATATTTTTCGGAGTAATATTAATGTAAATACCATATTGAATTTAATTTGGAACGCTACCACTTCTCGAAATTTCAAGTAAGAATATTGCACTCAACAAGATAAATGAATTTTCAACCAACTATTTGAAGCCTAAACAAACAAACAAAATTTTTTTATATAATAATTGAATTTTCAACTGAAAAAGATGAGTTTTCAACCAGAAATGGAACAGTTAAAACAATGAGTTTCAAGTGGAAAAATTAATTATCAAAAAAATAGTTAGACCTTTAACCAAAGTGGTGAGTTTTAAACTAAAATGCTGAATCTTTAACTGAAACAATTAAACTTCAAACCAAAGAGATAAATTTTCAACTAAAATGATATATCTTCAACTTTAACTTTCGACCAAAAATATGAATTTTTAACCATGAAGATTAATTTTCTACCAAAACAGACGAATTTTTAACGAAGAAATATTAACTCTCAATCAAATAGTTGAATATTCAACTAAAAAAGACTAAGTTTCAATCAAATCAGAAATAGTTGAATTTTAAACTAAAAGGATAATTTCTTTATAAAATGATGAATCATTAACTGAAATAGTTGAATTTTGAACTAAGAGGATACATTTTTTATAAAATGATGAATCTTTAACGAGAATAGTTTAAATTTTCAACCAAGAAGATTCGTTGTCTAACAAGAAGACGAATTCTCAAGGAAATTCATGAATTTTCAACTGAAAAATATCAATTTCTAACGAAAACTTGATGAATTCAATTTTCAGTTAAACAATAAACATAAAATAAAGAGATGAATTTTCAACTAAAAAAATGTCATCTTCAACTGGATTAGTTGAATCTTCTGTTAACAAAAGTCATTTTCAACAACATAAAAAACGAATTTTCAATAAAATGTTCGAAATTTAAACTGAAATAGTTGAATTTTCAGTTCGAATAATTAATTTTTCAACCTACAAAGACACGGATTTTCAAAAAATTAGTAATATTCTCAACCAGAGAGACGAACTTTCTACAAGAAGATTAATTTCCTACCAATAAAACGATTTTTTAACGTAGCACATAAATTTTTAATCAAACTGTTGAGTTTTCAACTAAAAGAGATTAATTTTCAACTAAAGAGATAAATTTCCAACCAAATTGATGAAACATTCAACTGGATTATTAAAATTTTCAGTTAAGAAAATTAATTTTCAACAACAAGAAAAACAAATTTTCAACAAAATATATAAATTTTCAACCAAATAGTTCAACTTCTAACAAAAAAGATCAATTTTCAACCAACGAGAGGAATTTTTAACTAAAATGATGAAACATTCAACTTAATTAGCTAAATTTTCAGTTCAAATTATTAATTTTTAACAAGAAAACAACGAATTTTTAAATTCAAATGATGAATCTTCCACAAAAAAATGGATTTCTGACAAAAGAGTTTAATTCTTAAGCAAGTAGTTGAATTTTGGATCCTTCTAAGTTGAAAATTCACCTACTTTGGTAGGTAATTCAACTATTTGGTTGAAAATGAACTTTTTGTGAAAAATTACAATGTTTTGTACAAAATTCGTCTTTTTGATTTGAAAATTCAGCCCTTTTGGTAGAAATTTGATCTTTTTTGGTTAAAATCATTAGAATCCTTAATAGAAAAATGCAAATATTTATCATACTTCAAAATATTTTGAAATCCCTTGAAACATTTCAAAGCTCTTGAATATTCATTGGAGTTTAAAAGAAAAACTAAACTCTTCAAAATCCTTTAGAATACCTTCAAATTATTAAAATCTTTTAAAAACACCTTGGATTCTGTTAAAATATTCTCAAGGATTTCAAAGAAATTCCAGAGAATTCAGAAATAGGTATGCACCTTAATTTAATCATAGTGGTTAACCCATGGGATAATTTATTTAAAGTGCCTAAGGTGATCCTTTCATTTCAAAAAGTGACTATAGTGACTTTATCTTTGAAAAGCAACTAAAAATTTATGTGAGAAAAAAGCATCAAAAAGTGACAGTGTGATTAGAGCTTTTTATTTGCTCATGCGTAGGAGATAATTTATGGATCGACAACCAACAAAACTACATACAGTCTTGAAAAATTTAACTTCGAAGCATGTAAAACGCAAATTCCTTCAATTTGAAATGTTCCCATTACTAAAAATTAAATAATTTTGAATTTCAATTCCTCAGAATTTTTCAATATCACATCAGAAGCCAGCTTTACATTGTGCAAAACTAAAGAGTAGCGAACTATAGCACGTAAAAATGTTATATTTCTGAAACTACTAAAAACACTGCACATTCCGAAATTGAAAATAGTTCAAATTAACTGATCAAAAATTAACAGACTTCTCATTTGCTGATGCATAGTAGATGATTCATGTCGAACAGACCCATGTTTTCAACCAAAAATTTTTTTAAACCTACAACATAAAAATAGAAGTATTCTTTCAGGAATTCTTCCATAGTCATATATTTTTAAATTTTGAATAGTTTCATTTGTAGAATCTTGAATTAAATTTTTTTTAAGTTTCGAAGAACTTACATTTAGCTTTCAATTTGAGATTATTAAAGCATTAAAAATATTTATTTTCCATTGAAAAATGTACGAAGTACGAAAACATGTACAAAACAAAATTCACGACACAATCACATGCATAATAAACTATGAGCAAACGATATAAGAGGGATAAAAATGTCGGCTTATATATTACTCGTTTTTTCGAAAACAAATTCTTTTTTCAAGATACTAGCATCTGGTTTATAGACTCTAGAATTTATTCATCACACTGAGGATCTTCAAGCGAACTAAGAAGAAGTAAGAATTTAAATTTGTGCCTAAAAGTAAAGTTTTAATATTGTTTGCTACATATTATTTTAGAATATGCAGAGATTTTAAATAAACCTGCTATACTAGCGACTATTCTTTTTAGTCTTATTTTAGGAGCGAGTAATTTATATTTTTAGAACTTTGCACAAACACATATCATAATATTCTATGAAGACATTTCATAATTTTCTATAAAAGTGAATACAAATGGATACACATCAGAGATACGATTGTATTATGTTATATATATATATATATGTGTGTTATATATATTATTATATTATATAAGTAATCATTTAGAGATAGATATAGATAGATTATAGATCTACGCCTATTAAGGAAATACTGAAATGTACAGACTTTCATAAAATACCAACGTAAATCACCATAAAGAATACTGGGCACACTGGTATTGAACATTCATTATTTTAATTCATGAATTCAATTTTGCTTCATTTTATTTTATACATTCGTTTACTTTTTCTATAATAAAGTGGAAATAAAATCTAATTGGTCTGGACAAGCTCCAAGGTTTACCATTTTCAATACTCTCTACACTCAAATTAAGGAAATTTCGCTAATTGTGCTAGTGATATTTCGCTACTTGAATTAAAAAAAAAAAAAAATAGAAAGAATCATTTTTAAAAAGGCGGTATTGTAGCATTTCCAACTTAATTGGCACAATGAGAATGCAATATTGTGAGACTTGTAAATAGGCTATGAGGAGACACTAGAATTATTTACACACCGATGTATTTCACCTTACTTATTCAAGGATAACAATTATTTCGCAGAATATCGATTTTATATGGAAAACAATCGAGGAGGAAAGTTCAATAACTGTTTAATGATCGAAATTACCGAAGAATTATTCAATATTTTTACTAATTAACTTTCTTAGGAGTAATAAATTTGTGATTTTTTACTACTCAATTCGTGAAATGATAAAAGGTTAATCGCTTATTAGTCAAATATCCGATTTGTAAATCAATTAGTACAATTTTCAACAGTTCAAATGTAGTGAGTAATTAACAGAACCATTACTGAAGACCATAATAATTATAATAATTTTTATTTCATCTTCACGAATAAAAAGTGGACGGAGTACATAAACTATGAGCCTGCGTTTAAATGTTATAATTTTTGTTCAATAGATTTGATATGGAGATGCACTTGTATTTTTATAAAGCAGACTTGAAATCATTTCATAAAAATATTGTTTTGATAAAACTGAAAGTGATAAAATAAGGGGATTGGGGGGGGGCTGTAACTTTTTCACATTCATTTTCACTTCCACATTTTCGAATTTCATGTTGACTGTTTTATTTTTAATTTTTTGTAACGATTAACATTTTTTTTTAAATACTACGGACGTGAAGTTTGAAAAAGTGGAAGTGGACGTAAAAGTGAAAAAGTTGCATAATCGCTTCCCAGGCTGGCCGTAACACTTCACTTTCAAAATTCCCTTATTTTTTCCTGACTAATTTTGCATGTTCCCGGATCATTAATATTCATAGACTAGAATTCTAATTTTGTAGCCATTTTTAATGTACAATCTTTCATGGATGAAGTAAAAAGAATTTAGATTGCAAATTTTCGTATCATCAGACTCAGGGCTGCCACAGCCTAATTTAATGGGAGAAATTCACATATTCGAAACGAAAAATTGACCAAAAGTTACTAATTTTTAACCCAAAAAGTGACTTTGGATACATAAGTCTTCAAAACAAGTCAAGTTAAATATACAAGAATTCCTCTGGATTTGAAAAAAATTTTAATTCTGTTGATTTAAGTGAATTAAAAATTATTTCAGAGAAATTTGAGAAAAATGAGAGAAATTGAATAAAACTCATAAAAAGTCGAATTGGATAAAATAATTTAAGTGTATTGAAAGCAATTCAAAATAATGCAAAAATTAATTGAATTCAGGAAGTTCGTAATGAGTGAATTGAAAACAAATAAAATATATAAACAAATTCATTAAGTTCAGTAAGTTTGAAATGAGTTTAGATAAATTAAAAGAAATAAAAAAAAATTTGACAAAATGCCTCAGATTCGAAGGTTAGTTTAAAAATCTTCAGGATCAATCCAATAAAAATTGAAAATCCATTACATTGAGTAGAATTGAGTGAATGAAAATCCTCAAATTTGTGTAAAAAATACTTTGAGATCTCTTAAAATTCCTTAAAACCATTGAAATCCAAAGATATCTCGTAAAATCTTTTTGAAACTTTAGAAAAATCTTAGAACCTTACAGGTCCTATAAAAAGAAAATTATTCTATAATTTCCGAAATTCTTTAAAACCCGAACTAACATTTTTTGAATTCCGTAAAATCATCAAAATCCTTGGAATTTCCTGAAAATTTTTCTAATCTCTTGAAAATGCCTCGGGATTTGTTAAATTACCCTAAATTAGTGAAAATATTTGAAAATCTATTAAAACATATTACAGTTTTTAAAATTCCTCGAAATTAAATGAATGCCCTTAAATATTTCCAATCCTTTGAAATCACCTGGAACTTTTAAAAGTCCTCACAAATTCATTCATTAAAATACCCTACATTAAAATCTTTTGAAAACACTTCAAATTATTGAAATCTATTTAAAATATCATATGATATTTCAAATCCGTAAAAAAATCATTTTCTTTACATTTTTTAGAGCTCTAAAAAATTTCTTGAAATTTAAAATTTGACAATAATTTTAAATAAAATATGAAAATTATATCTGAAAAATTCTTTGAAATTTCTTCAGTTCATTGAAATCAATTGAAAATTCTTCAAAATGTTTAAAGAAATCTTAAATCTTTCAAATTTTTCAAAATCGTTGGCAATACCTTGAAACATCTGAAATCTGATATGTAATTCATCAATTCTGGTGAATAAATTCTATGAAATCCATTAAAATATTATAAGATGCTGTGTAATCACATGAAATCTGATATTTCATGAAATTCTGAAAAATATATCAAAATACCTTGATGGTTTCTAAATTCTCTCAAAATCTTTTATATCCTTAGAAATCAAATAAAATCAATTGAAAACTATTAAAATATCCTGAAACCCTAATGTACTTGATGTTACGAACGTTCATATGAACGAAATCAAAAAAATTAATTTTTGAATTTTTTTGCCCAAATCAATTAGTAGGGCAAAAAAATATGTTATCAAAAAAATTTGCGAATAAAATTTTTTAGAGGGATTAACTATCCTTCAACATCACCCATTATTCAGAAATGCGAAATACAAGTTTGATTGTCGATATCTGAAAATTTGAAAAAGGCCAAAAATCTTCATTTTTGATCTCACGAATTATGAAACGGGTTAGAATTTTCGGCAACCCCCGAAAAATCTCCCTAACGGTATAGACACCTAGAATGTTGAAAATGAAAATTTCGATTGTCTATGTTTGTAAATTTAAATACGTCAAAAATTAAACTTCAACAATCAAACAATCAACAATCAAACTTGTAATTTTTAACATTTTGGTTGTGAATACCGCAAGGGTGGTTTTAAAGGGTCCTGTTGAAAATCCTCACCAGCCCTATAATTCTTGCGATAAAAATGAGGATTTTTGACGTTTTGAAATTTTGAAATATCGACAATCAAACTTGTCATTTTCAACATTTTAGGTGTGCATATTGTAGGGGTGGTTCTTAAGGGTCCTTCCGAAAATTCTCACCTGCCCTATAATTCGTGGCACATAAAAGAGGATTTTTGACGTTTTTAAATTTTCAAATATCGACAAACAAACTCGTATTTGTCATGTCCTTATAATAGGTTGAGGGTAATTAACCCCCTAACAATTAAAAAAGAATCTTTAAATTTGTTCAGATGAACGTCCGTAATATCATGTACATAAAACCTCATAGTTCTTAAACAATCGTTTCATGAATACCCTAAAATATTTCAAATCATTTCGAAATCCCGTGATACATTTTAAAGCTCTTGAAAATTCCTTGAAAGTTATAAAAATGCCCTAAAATATTTTAAATCCCTAGGAACGCCATAAAAAATGCATATTTCTAGAAAAATTAAAGGAAAGAAAAAAAACTGAATTTGTCTTTATGCAAAATCCGATATTATATGTCAAGTCTCATTCTCCGGGATTAGGATTACACTATGTAGTATTGCTACTTTGACTCAGATGAACCACAACTTTAGAGAGTACTAAAACCCACAAATTGCCCGCAACTGAGATTTTGGCGCAAGTGTTTCTGGAGAAAAATAATAAAAAAAATAAACAAAAATCCTTTGATAGAAGCTCTAAACATCTGCATAGTGTAATCCTGATCCCGAAGAACGAGACTCTCATATAATTACAATCGAACTTCACTTACAGGTAAGTTAGTTTGATTTTCATTTATATTTCAAGTCTCGTTCTTCAGGATTGGGATTACACTATGTAGATGTTCAGAGCTTCTATTAAAGGATATTTTGTTTCTAAGAACACTTGCGGAAGAATCTCCGTTCTTGCAGATAATCTGTCTTTTATAAAATCTAGCAAATACCTGAGATTGTCCTGACCAACTGGTCGCATTACAAATAACACTTATATCTAAACCTTCAAGATCTGATGAAGGTGTCAAGACATCTCTAGTGATGTCTGCTGTGAAGTGACCTCAATTTCAGCTTCTTTCAAACATTCCTTGCTCCATCTGCTCAGGGACTGGGAAGTCGCCTCATGATGAGGTTTATCAATAGTAAGGAATAAATTTCTCTAGTTTCCTCTTATTTCTTTGGTTCTTATCAGATAGTGATTTAAAATTCTTGCCACACAAACTCTTGTTCTTTCTTGGAAAGAAGACAACAAAAAACTAGGTTTAGCTGCTTCTGCTCTTAAAATTTTTATTGCATCCGTTATCTGGATCTTTATCCGATCTTTTGGTATTAAAATATTATCTATTTTGATTGAGGCTAGAGTTTGCACTCTGCGTGCTGTTGCCAAAATGACGAGTTCATATGCTAATTGTTTCAAGTCCAAAGATTCAAGAAGCTCCAAAGTCTCCACCCATTTTGAAACAACTTCTGGGTCCCAAATCCAATTGTACTTTGTTTTTGTTGGTCGTAACTTGAAAACTCCTTTCAAAAATCAATTCATCAGTGGATCCTTCGCAGCATCACCATTGTCAATGAGCTCGTTAATGAGTGATGTCGCTGATCTTTTTGTATTTAGCGTACCGTACGAGGCTCCATTCTTAAAACAATCAGACAACTACTGTAAAACAGATTCAGTACCTGGTACGAAAGGATCAATCGCAGATTTTGTGCAGAAGTTACAACAGTTTTACAAACCACATTCATACTGACGAATGGTTGATTCTGTCAAGGAAGAAATAAGGATGTCAACGGAGTCTTCAGTTACATTTTTCTTTCGGTATGCTCTCCGGATAATTTCCCGGCAATTGACGAAAAATGACGCGCCAACGGATGATTGATTGACCTGCAAGGTGATTGGTTCTATAAGTATGGCTATAAAGGTTGGAAACCAAGGCTATGAAGACCAATACGGAACGTCCAGGATAACACACGCTTTTTCGTTTCGAATTTTTCGTAAGCATCTCAGTATAACTGAGAATTGAGGAAAAGCATAAAAGTTCAAATTTTTCCAGTTGATCGTAAACACGTCTATAATCCATGCTTCAGGATCTTTTTTCCATGAGCAGAACTTTTTTGCTTTAGCTTTATTCCTAGATGCAAATAAATCCACGTCTGGACAGCTCCATCGTTTAACAATTCTTTTGAAAGCAAAATCTGCCAATCCCCATTCTGTATCAATATTTGATCTTCTAGATTCCCTGTCAGCATTTATGTTCACTATTGAAGGTATATAATATGCTTATATCCAAATCTCTCTTTCTGCACACCATTGCCAAATATTGCGATATTCTGATGCAAAAAATTTCGAGGCATAAAAGGCTGCAATTAACTCTAGATGGTTAGTGTGTAATTTTCTTTCCAATGTTTTCGAGAAACCATTGGCACGTGCATTTTCACAACTAGCACCCCAGTCTGAACGCGAGGCATCTGAAAAAATTTCAAGTTTAAACTAAAACTGCCTGATTGGCTGTTTTGCAGCGGGGATCGTCTTTTTCAGCCATAGTGGACCTAAATGTGATTTTTCCGAAGTTGTCATTTGTCTTTCAAAATTTGGATCTTGAATAATCAAAGCCATGAATTTTTCTTTTTTCATTATTTCGGTGTAAAGGACTACATAAGGAATTGCAAGGTAGTCTGCTATTAAGAGACCTATCAGACTTGCAAAATCTTGAACTTTACATCTTGATTTTGATGAAAATTCGGCTATCAGTTTCAAAATTAAAAATTTGAGATTACTTTTAAATATAACGTTCTTGAATTTATCGTGATTGGTATGAAAATTGTGAAAGAATCGTCTTGTAATTTTCCTAATTTTATCGTAATTGATCCCAAAAATCTAAAAACAAATCTTCTACATTTTTTTTAATCTACCGTAATTGACTTCCAAAATTTAAAAGAATCTTCTGTATTTTTTTTCTACCGAAATTGACCTTGAAAATTTGAAAGAATCTTCTGTCATTATGTTTAATCTATCGTGAATGACCTACGAAATCTTAAATAATCTTCTATAATGCTGTTAAATTTATTGTGATTGAACTCAAAAATGTGACAGAATCTGCCGTAATATTCTCGAATCTACCGTAACTGAGTTCAAAGATTTGAGAAAATCTTCTTTAGTTTTCTTAAATTTATCGAAATTGACCTCTAAAATATAAAACAAAATCATCTGTGATTTTCTCAAATCTACCGTAATTGACTTCCAAAATTTAAAAGAATCTTCTGTAATTGTGTTTAATCTATCGTGAATCATCTCTAAAATCTGAAAGACTCTTCTATAATGTTCTTTAATTTATGGTGATTGACATGAAAAATTTGAGAGAATCTCTGGTGACTCTCGTAGATCTACCGTAATTGACCTTCAAAATTTGAAAATATCATCTGTAATTTTGTTTAATCTATCGTAAATGACCTACAAAATCTTCAAGAATCTTCTATAATGTTGTTAAATTTATCGTGATTGACCTCAAAAATTTGAAATAACCTTCTATAATTTTCGTAAGTCTACCGTAACTGACTTCAAAGATTTAAGAATATCTTCCATAGTTTTTCTAAATTTATCGAAATTGACTTCCAAAATCCAAAAAAAAAAACAGTATCTGTGATTTTCTCACATCTACCGTAATTGAACTCAAAAAATTGAAGAAACATTCTGTAATTTTCGTAATTTTCCGTAACTGGCTTCAAAGATTTAAAAAAATCTTTTGTGGTTTTCCTAAATTTATCGAAATTGACCTCCAAAATAAAAATATTTAAAAAATAAAAAATCTGCTGTGATACTCCCAAATCTGCCGTAATAATTGATTTCCAAAATTTAAAAGAATCTTTTGTAATTTTGTTGAATTTATCGTATATCATCTCTAAAATCTGAAAGACTCTTCTATAATGTTCTTAAATTTATCGTGATTGACATAAAAAATTTGAAAGAATCTCTTGTAACTCTCGTAGATCTACCGTAATTGACCTCCAAAATTTGAAAGAATCTTCTGTATTTTTGTAGGTCTACCGTAACTGACCTTGAAAATTTAAAAGAATCTTCCTTAATTTCAGTAAATATATAAATGCACCTACTGACTATAAACTATTGGAGATGTCTATTTAAGACTTTCAGAGTCGTGTCTTTCTCGCAAAAAATCCTATAGGAATCCACATTAAAACTTTGTTAAAATTCATATCGTAGTCTCCTCAAAATTTGAAAGAATCATCTGTAATTCTGTTAATCTCTCGTAAATGATCTCCAAAACCTTAAAGAATCTTCTATAATGTCATTAAATTTATCGTGATTGACCTCAAAATTTGAAATAACCTTCTGTAATTTTCCTAAATCTACCGTAACTGATTTCAAAGATTTGAGAAAATCTTCTATAGTTTTCCTAAATTTATGGAAATTGACCTCCAAATCTGAAACAAAATCATCTGTTATTTACTCAAATCTACCGTAATTGACCTCAAAAACTTGAAAAAATATTTTGCAATTTCCGTAAATCTACCGTAACTGACTTCAAAGATTTGAAAAAATCTTCTCTGGTTTTCTTAAATTTATCGAAATTGACCTCCAAAATAAAAAATAAAATAAAAGAATCTGCTGTGATTTTCCTAAATCTGCCATAATAATTGACATCCAAAATACAAATAAATCTTCTCAATTTTTTTTAATTTACCGTAATTGCCTTCCAAAATTTAAAAGAATCTTCTCCAATTTTTTTAATCTACCATAATTGACTTCCAAAATTTTAAAGAATCTTTTGTAATTTTGGTCAATCTATCGTAAATCATCTCTAAAATCTAAAAGAATCTTCTATAATGTTCTTGAATTTATCGTGATTGACATAACAAATTTCTAAACAATTTTTTGTAACTTTCGTATGTCTACCTTGATTGATCTCTAAAATTTGAAATAATCTTCTGTCATATTTTTGAGTTTATCTTAACTGGTTTACAAAATCTAAAAAAAAAAATTTGTATTTTTTTGAGTCTGACGTAATTGACTTCCAAAATTGAAAGAAATCTTTTGTATTTTTTTTAAGTCTACCGTAATTGACCACGAAAATTCAAAAGAATCTTCCTTAATTTTGGTAAATATATAAATGCACGTACTCACAACAAACTATTCAAGATATCGATTTAAAACTTTCAGAGTCGCGTTTCTCGCAAAAAATCATATAGGAAACCACATTAAAACTTTTTTTGCCATTGATATCGTAATCTCCTCAAAATTTATAAGAATCATCTGTAATTTTGTTTGATCTATCGTAAATGACCTTCAAAATCTTCAGGAATCTTCTGTAATGTTGTTAAATTTATCGTGATTGACCTCAAAAATTTGAAATAACCTTCTGTGATTTTCCTAAATCTGCCGTAATAATTGACATCCAAAATATAAAGAAACCTTCTGAATTTTCTTTAACTACCGTAATTGACTTCCAAAATTTAAAAGAATCTTCTCGATTTTTTTCAAATCTACCGCAATTGTCTTCCACAATTTGAAAGAATCTTCTGTAATTTTGTTTCATCTATCGTAAACATCTCCAAAATCTGAAGGACTCTTCTATAATGTTCTTGAATTTATCGTGATTGACGTACAAAATTTGAAAGAATCTTTTATAACTCACGTAGATCTACCGTAATCGACCTCCAAAATTTGAAATAATCGTCTGTCATATTTTTTAGATTATCGTAAATGACTTCAAAAATGTGAAAAAGTCTCTTGCAATTTTCTTAAATTCATCGTAACTGATCTCCAAAATCTAAAAAAAAAATCTTCTGTATTTTTTTGAGTCTGACGTAATTGACTTCCAAAATTGAAAGGAAGCTTTTGTATTTTTTTTAAGTCTACCGTAATTAAACTCGAAAATTTGAAAGAATGTTTCTTAAGTTTGGTAAATATATGAATGTACGTACTTACTATAAACTACTCGAGATATTGATTTAAAACTTTCAGAGTCGTGTTTTTCTCGCAAAAAATCCTATAGGAATCCATATTAAAACTTTGTTGCCATTGATATCGTAATCTCCTCAAAATTTATAAGAATCATCTGTAATTTTGTTTAATCTATTGTAAATGACCTCCAAAATCTTAAAGAATCTTCTATAATGTTGTTGAATTTATCATGATTGACCTCGAAAAGTTGAAAGAATATTCTGTAATTTCCGTAAATCTACCGTAACTGACTTGAAATATTTGAACAAATCTTTTGTGGTTTTCTCAAATTTATCGAAATTGACCTCCAAAATAAAAAAAATAAAATAAAAAAATCTGCTGTGATTTTCCTAAATCTGCCGTAATAATTGACATCCAAAATATAAAGAAATCTTTTCTATTTTTTTTAATCTACCGTAATTGACTTCCAAAATTTAAAAGAATCTTCTCTATTTTTTTTTCTACCGCATTTGACTTTCAAAATTTAAAAGAATCTCATGTAATTTTGGTCAATCTATCGTAAATCATCTCTAAAACCTAAAAGAATCTTCTATAATGTTCTTGAATTTGTCGTGATTGACATACAAAATTTGAAAGAATCTCTTGTAACTCTCGTAGATCTACCGTAATTGACCTCCAAAATTTGAAAGAATCTTCTTTAATAATTTTCAGTTAATCGTATTTGACTACAAAAATATCAAAGACTCTTTTGTAATTTCCTTAAATTTATCGTAATTGATCTCCAGAATCTAAAAAAAATCTTCTGTATTTTTTTTGATTCTGAAGTAATTGACTTCCGAAATCGAAAATAATCTTATGTATTTTTTTAGGTCTACCGTAATTGACCTCGGAAATTTAAAAGAATCTTTCCTAAGTTCTGTCAATATATAAATGCACCTACTTACTATAAACTATTCGAGATATCGATTTAAAACTTTCAGAGTCGTGTTTCTCGCAAAAAGACATATACGAATCCACATTAATACTTTGTTGTCATTGATATCGCAATCTCCTTAAAATTTGAAAAAATCCTCTGTAATTTTGTTTAAGGTATCGAAATGACCTCCAGAATCTTGAAGAATCTTGTATGATGTTGTTAAACTTATCGTGATTGACCTCAAAAATTTAAAATATCCTTCTGTAATTTTCGTAAATCTGCCATAACTGAATTCAAAGATTTGAGAAAATCCTCTATAGTTTTCTTAAATTTATCGAAATTGACCTTCAAACTCTAATACAAAATCATATGTGATTTCCTCAAATCTGCCGTAATTGACCTGAAAAAGTTGAAAGAATATTTTGTAAGTTTCGTAAATCCACCGTAACTGACTTTAAAGATTTGAACAAATCTTCTGTGGTTTTCTAAAATTTATCGAAATTGACCTCCAAAATTTGGAAGACTCTTCTGTAATAGTTTTTAATTTATCGTATTTGGCTAAAAAAATGTGAAAGAATCTTTTGTAATTATCTTCAATTTATCGTAACTGATCTCCAAAATCTAAGAAAAAAAAATCTTCTGTATTTTTTTTTAGTCTGACGTAATTGACTTCCAAAATTTTAGAAAATCTTCTGTCTTTTTGTAGGTCTACCGTAATTGACCTTGAAAATTCGAAATAATCTCCCTTAATCTTAGTAAATATATAAATGCACCTACTTACTATAAACTATTCGAGATATCTATTTAAAACTTTCAGAGTCGTGTCTTTCTCGCAAAAAAATCCTATGGAAATCCACATTAAAACTTTGTTAAAATTGATATCGTAATCTCCTCAAAATTTGAAAGAATCATCTGTAATTTTGTTAGTCTCTCGTAAATGACCTCCAAAACCTGAAAGAATCTTCTATATTGTTTTTAAATTTATCGTGATTGACCTCAAAATTTGAAATCACCTTCTGTAATTTTCGTAAATCTACCGTAACTGATTTCAAAGATTTGAGAAAATTTTCTATATTTTTGCCTTAATTTATGGAAATTGACCTCCAAAATCTAAACCAAAACTATCGGTGATTTTCTCAAATCTACCGTAATTGACCGGAAAAAGTTGAAAGAATATTTTGTAATTTTCGTAAATCCACCGCAACTGACTTCAAAGATTTTGAGCAAATCTTCTATGGCTTTCTTGAGTTTATCGAAATTGACCTCCAAAATAAATAAAAAAAAATAAAAAAATCTGCTGTGATTTTCGTAAATCTACCGTAATAATTGACATTCAAAATATAAAGAAATCTTCTCTATTTTTTTGAGCTACCGTAATTGACTCCCAAAATTTAAAAGAATCTTCTCTATTTTTTTTCAAATCTACCGCAATTGTCTTCCAAAATTTGAAAGAATCTTCTGTAATTTTGTTTAATCTATCGTAAATCATCTCCAAAATCTGAAAGACTCTTTTATAATGTTCTTAAAATTATCGTGATTGACATAAAAAGTTTGAAAATATTTTTTGTAACTCTCGTAAATCTACCGTAACTGACCTCCAATATTTGAAAGTATCTTCTGAACTATTTCGTAATTAATCGTAAATTTGACTTCGAAAACGTGAAAATCTGCTGTATTTTTCTTCAATTCACCGTAACTGTCTTCCAAAATATATAGAAATCTTCTCTATTTTTTCTGACTCTACCGCTAAAATCATTTGAAATTCATCTGATTATTTGAAATGAATCAATAACTAAACCCAGATATTTACACCTTATGGAAAGGTTTTGCATGCTCTTTTTCTCATTAATAACGAAACCCAAAGATTTCAGCATAATCCTTGTGTTTTCCACATTCTCTAAACGAGCATTATGAGACGATTCCATGCAAAAAACATCATCTAAATAAATTGTAGAAGAGAAACCCTTTTCTCCTCATCTATTAACTATAAATACAAAAGGACTGGTCGACAATCCCAAACTTAGGCTTGTAAATTCATAAACTGAATCCCTGAAAATAAAGCGCGAAACCTTATACTATTCTGATCGACATTTACTGAAAGACAAGCGTCCTTCAAATCTAATGTACACATTTCAAATTCAAAATAAAGCATTCCGATCCATCAGGTTTGGGGACCAAGAAATAAGGGGAAATAAATTATCATGGACATGGCTCACAGGGTTTAACGGCTCTAATGTTATCAAGTTTAGAAATTCCTTTCATAAATTCCATTTCTCCATCATAAGAAAAGTTTTTTCCAGTTTTCGAATAAATTTTCAGACGTCCAGCAATTCTTACCTACGCTTCCACTGCTGCTTCTCCTGTTGAGCTGTTTGTGGCTTGGCTTATACTGGCTGTCTCAATCGGTTTTGCTGCTGACTCCTCAAGAACTTTGATGCAGTCTGTGACGTTTTGTAACCCTAACTCGATATTCCCGACATCAAGTAAGGGTTATTCCAGTTTAAATTACGTCCTGAGATTTTTTGATTCTTGCTGGCAGCTGTAGACGTTGGAGTATTTTGCACCTTAATTTCTTTTCCTAGCTTCTCTATAGATTTAGCTGATTTAATAATTTCTCCCAATTATTCTCCATAAAAAGAATCACCTGGTGTTGTTTCCTGAAGTAAATCTTTGACTTGCTTTTTCAAAACAGGGGGAATGAAAGTCTTTCTTGCTGAAGGTATCTGAAAATACAGTTGGGTTAGCAACTTTCCAGAATCAGCCAATCTTTCTATCAGCTTTATCTTATCAACAGGATCATCATCGTATTTTGAAATCATAGTGATTGCTGCTTCTGAAGCTGATAAGGCTGTACCAGGAAGATTTTGTTCATGTATGAACATATAATCTCGTTTCGAACCAGCATCATTAAGGTAGCTGCAATTTCCGCATTTAAGACAGGAGCTTCCAGGAAAATATTCCCTTTTCTGGAATATTTAGCTAACCTTTCTGTCTTCGTCTCTGTCGGTTTGCCTTCTTTATCCACTTGGAACATCTGGATACCAAATCTGGATGGAATTCAACATCATGTTGTTTTCCTCTTTCAGGATCTTCACCAAGAACACTTTGTGTCTCCTCGTTAAGTGTTTTTCTTCTGAAAGATATTTGTTAGGCTCGTCAGAGTTTTTGGATTGTGAAGTAACAGAAGCCTGCCTAACCTCATTTTTAGGGGTAGAACCCTCATCAAGGTATAAATTATTACTAATTTTTCCATCTTTTCGTCACTTTTCAAGATGAGATCTAGATCTAGGGCAACATATTCAGTAGATTGGGCCAAAAAGCACTTTTTTGAGTAGCCGATTCCAATAGTGAGTAAAAGTTGTTATTGCCCAACAGCAGTAAGCTCTTCAAAGTTTAGTTCAATCGGATAATACCTTCCGTTCAGAATGTCAACTGAAACTCTACGACACAAATTCCTAGTCATTTACCGGGTTTCTTCTGGGTTGCAAAAATGTTTCCCGGTCATCTTTCTGAGTCAAAATTAGACAAATTCAACTTACTATTTATTTTAAACTTTATTCAAACAATAAGTAGCCCTAGTCTATAAATGACGCAGTATGAAGGTAATATTGTGAAACTTATAAACAGGCTACGTTACCTAAAAGTGAAACAATCATTTGAACCAAAAATTGAAATATTGGAAATATTTCAATTCGAAAGTCGAAAAAATAATATTATAATAATATATGATTCATTAGAAATTCAAAACATTATCTAATTTAAATACGTTTTATTCTACGGTCTTCAAAAATGGACACTTATCGAAAGAAAATATTCATAATTGTAAACATTTCCAAAAAAAACAGCCTTCAAAATTTAATAATTTTATAATTATGAAAAAGTACTAAACACACTGCACATTAACAAATTTGTAATGGTTCTAACTGGAAGAGTAAAAATGAAGAGATTTACAAATAAATATTTTCAAATTTATCAGCTTTCAAAACTGAATCATTTTGAAGTTGAGGACTCGAGGATCCTGAAAAGCATAATGAAGTTGGAATGATTTAATAAACTTCTTTGTTTTAAGCTCTAACCAAATATTTTGAAAAAAATTCTGATTTTCGGAATTTCAATATTATTATGGATGCTAATTGTTCACGTATCTGGAAATCTGAACCGTTTCCAAACATAAGTTAAACTTTTTATTTGTTGATGCGTACGAGATTATTCATGTCTAATAGACCCATGTTTAACAAAAAATTATTTGAAAACATATAAAATTATGCATTCATAAAGTCTTTGGCAGTAAAATATTGTTGAATTTTAAATAGTTACATTTGTAAAATCTTCAACTAAAACCTTTTAATGTTTGAAAAACTTACATTTACAATTGATAAATTAAAAATTATTCAATTTTGGGCGTTTAAATATTAAATTAACTAATCATGAAGTGAAAATTTTTAATTTTCAAACGCTTTCAATTTACAATTATGTAGGCATAGAAAAAGTAATTTTGGTTCGATAAATCTACAAAGTAATGCTAGTGAGAGACTTGAGTTGAAAATTTTTTTAATTAACACCTAAACAGTAGAACAAATTTTAATTAACTAAATAGCTTTAATAATTAGGAACTAAATAGCTTTGATAATTAAAAAAAATGAGATGGCAAATATCATATTTGATAATAATAGTAGTCAAATTTTGACTACTATTTGGTAGAATGGTGTGGTTTTCCCACCCCCACCCACTCAAAAATTAACAGTGATCTACTGATGTAAGCCCTAAATTACCTAAATGCGATTCATAACAGTACAAAATAATTCATTTACAAGTTAAATTCAAACAAATTGGAAAAAAATCCACTGATTTTATTATAACTAGACTGAATGAAGAGCGATTTATGAGAAATGAGAAGAACTGGATGAAATTTCTAAAAATTAAAATAAATTAAAACCCATTGAAAAATATGAAAAAATTCATTGGATTTGGTATGAGTTCAGGAAAATTCAAGGGAATTCGAAAGAATTTGTCAAAATTCACAAGAATTCAAGAAAAGCTTAAAATACTTCATAATGCTACAAAAATAAAAGTAAGAATTTTAAATTGTAAAATTTTTATGTCTTACGGTCCGCATAAAAATTAAATAAAAAATGTGCAAAAAACGTCTTTCCAACTCAGAATTTTTTAATCAAAAGATTCAAAAGATTTGTAAAAACCTAAATACAATAATATTTCAAGTTAGCAATATTAAACAGAAAAAATAAAAATTGAAAAGAACAATTAATATAAATTTGTACATGAGATAAGATTAATGTCGAACAGTAAAACAAACATAAAATAAGAACATAGCAACTAGTGTCAGTTTTGAAAAATTCAAGTCAAAATTTGACTCAAAAATACAGGAAAAGAGATCTTTAAAATGGTTAGGAAGGACGAATAAAAATTGACAATATGGAGATACAATAAAACAGTATACGTAATGAGTGTTGACATACATGATTTATATATATATATATGTTGACCTATTTCTATTAACACTAGTTCGTTTCTTGAAAATAGTTGGGAACTTTAAGATATTTGAAAAAACATTAATGTACCAAGAAGTCATTTAATAGATTCTTCAGATGTAGTGTCCATATTTGATAGCATCCCACTAGATCTTGCTTTAGATTGCATTAAAGAAATAATTTTTCAAATCATAACTTAACAAAAATAACATAAAATGAAATAATAATAGCTACCAGAACGGTTTTAATTGTATTGTTTTCTACTTTATAATAAATTTTATAAACAAATTTCAGGTTGCCCTATGGGTTCACCTTTATCCCCAGTTGTTTCTGATTTAGTTTTACAAGATGTAGAAAAAATAGCTCTAAAATTATTATATTTCACACCTATTTTATACAAAAGGTATGTGACAAAAATTTAGCCATTGTTCCTACTGAAAAGATTGAAGCTTTCTTAAAAATATTAATTAAAAAAATTTCTTAAAACTGTTACGTGATATACTATTTAGAGAAGGAAATTAAAATGAATTAAAAACAACCTTGATACATAATAAATATCCGCTTGATTTTGTTAATGACATTCTTACAGAACGCATTCATGAGATTTACAATGATAGTAGTAAAATAAAGAAAAATGATAAATGGAGTGACACTTACAAGAAATTCAAATTACATGTTACTTTGCCTTACATGCATGGTTTATCTGAACGGTTCAGGACTTCACTTGAAAAATTTAATATCATTGTTTATTTTGAAAACACAAGTACTCTGGATGATCATTCATTAAAAAAGAAAGACAGTAATTCCATTGAAAATTCATCTGTCGTTATTTATCTAATTAAATGTAGATGTTACAATAATGTCCATTTAGGTCAAACTGGCTGGACATTAAAAACTAGAATTGCTGAACACAAAAGAGATTGTGATGTGAGGATTTTTGACAGAGCTAGGTCACAACATTCATGGAAATTTAGACATAATTTTGATTTGTTTTTACGTTAAAATGTTAGCTACTGAAGAAAATACTTATCAATAACGTATTATTAAGTCCATTTTCATAAACAAATTTCGCAATATTTCTGTTAACTTACATGCTGAAATTCTAAACATTATTGCATGACAGATAGATAAGGATAGAAACGGAAAGAAAGGGATACAGGTGGATAAGCTGTGGATACATTTAGATAGAAAGACTGGGATTCAAGAAGATAGGGCTATCTTAGATTTTAGAAGAGATAGAAAAGAATTCAATTAGATGAAAACATAGGAATGGAAAAAGATAGACAAGATTTTGGATTGTCTTACGATAAAAAAACTTTCAGATGGGCAATTTTGACTTAAGGCTCTTAAAACGACTGGGGTTTTCGCCAGATCCATAATACGTCCACAAGATTGGATTGTTTGATGTAATATTTAAACCACATAACCTGAATGCAATTATGTCGGTCGATACAGAGAGATTTGTTCAAAAACGTTTCGTGGTATTTTTTTTTTGTAATTGAAAATTGAGTGTTTTTGCGCCTGTACAGTGCAACACGCTAGCTATTGTGTATACCGGGCTGCAGTCACACGATCTAATTTCAAGTTGCATAAAATCTGCAAGTAGCATTTCTTCGTCGCTTAGAGTGATATATAATATAATACAAATAATGAAAAGTAAATCATAATATATAATTTTAATTTTTCGAAAATATAATAATATATAATATGATATTCTCCTATGTGCTGGTAAGGAAGTTATCTTTTTCTTAACTTACCATCAAAATTCAGTGCACTGTTAAAAATAATAAATTAATAAATAATAAATTGAAACAGTAGATATTTATCAAATAATTCTAAAACCTTTCTGAAGAATTTGGGTAAGTTTATTTAAAAAAATATTCTTTAATGAGACTGTCTAGCAGAAGACATAACCTCAAAATTTAGTTTTGAGTGCAGGGGGAAGGACTGCTTATTATTATAATTTTTGCACTGAATAAATTTTTAGAATGTTAACTTCAAGTGACTGGAAAATTACAAAGTTTGATATTACACCAAAATTATTTAAGCAAACTGTTTTTCCCTACTCATACGCATTTCTAATAAAAAAATAGTACCACTTGTTATTTAGAAAATATGCATTGCTAGTATTTTTAAATTATTATCATTATTTATTAATTTATTATTTTACACACTGCGCTAAATTTTGATGGTAATTTACGAAAAAGATAACTTCCTTACCAGCACAAAGGATAATATTATATTATATATTTCCGAAAAGTTATCATTATATATTATTTACTTTTCATTATTGTATTATATTGTATTATTATATTATATATTGTTCTAAGCGAAGAAAAAATGCTACTTACAGATTTTATGCGACTTGAAACTAGGCGTTGACGGCAGCCTGACATACACAGTAGCTAGTGTGTTGCATTTCACAGGCGCAGAAAACATTTAATTTTAATTACAAAAAAAACGTCAACAAGAACATTTTTTGGAAAAATCTCTCTGTTCCGGCCTACATAATTGACTTGCGATTATTTGTTGAAAATATTACATCAAATAATGTAATCTTGTAGACGTATTATGAATCTGGCGAAAACCAGAGTCGTTTTAAGAGCCTTAAAAAGGCTTGCTTCCTCATTTTTGAATTCAAATTGAGATCTTAGTGTCTGAAACAGTGTGATATCTTGACACCTTACTGACAGAAAGTTGAAGGAATATTTTCATTTTCATTT
This sequence comes from Andricus grossulariae, assembly GCA_011634705.1. Lineage (NCBI taxonomy): Eukaryota > Metazoa > Arthropoda > Insecta > Hymenoptera > Cynipidae > Andricus > Andricus grossulariae. The sequence goes on along the minus strand of JAABKJ010000755.1, from coordinate 55,692,779 downwards.
TTTATGAAATTTTTTCTGTCATGCAGTTTGGCTGAAAGTTTCCATGTATGGATTGATGCAGACTCAATCCCCTATAAATGTCAAGAAAATATGACGCTCTAGCTATGATAAGTTCAAAGTTATCGCATTTCAAAAACAGAACTTTTTATGGAACATTCAGATTTTTGAAAAATCGTGTTTTTTGCTTTGTGTTATATAAATAACAATTCTACGAGTATATTTTTACCCATGATACAAGAGAGACAGATATTAAAAATAAGCTGAAGGTTAAAAAATAAGTTTTCTAATTTGGGAAGCAATAATTTTGAACTTAGCAGAGCTGCAACATCGCATTTTTTAAATTTGTAGGAAAGTTAGTCTACTTTAATTCATGTAGAGACAGCATTTACCTAAAATGTATGATGAGACGAGATATTTCACAAAAATTAAAATCTTTTTTTGACTCAAAATTAAATTCTAAAGGCCATATCTCGTGAACTATCAGAGATTAGGTGTTCCTTTTCAAATTAACGAATAATTTAGCTAAAGATCTTAAACACTTGAACTATCCATAAAATACGTTACCAATTTGAAGGGGTCAGTGGAAGTAACGTTACGAACTTAGCTAACATTTAGTACGTTTTCTGATGATGAATTTTAACTAATTTTGCCAATTTTGCGAAAGGTGGCTCTGCAGTGGAACAGTTCAATAACAACTTAATTATTTTTTTTTTTCTGAAGAAAAGATCTTCTATCACTCCGCGGGGATTCGAACCACAGAACTTCTGATTTCCGGTCAAGTGCTTTTCCCATTAAGCTACTGGAGAGATCGAGAGAAGAAACTTTATTTCTGAAAATATACGCATTATTATGCTAGATGGTGAAATCAAATTTTTTAAAGGAATCTGTATTATCGTTAGAGAATATCAGAAAATCTTTAACGTATTTTTAATACTAGATGGAGTTATAAATTAAAAATAATTTTTAATTAATTTTTTTTTTCTGAAAAAAAAGATCTTTTCCTTTCACTCCGCTGGGATTTGAACCAAAGAAATTCTGTTCGAATCCCAGCGGAATGATAGGAGATCTTTTTTTCAGAAAAAAAATAAATTGAAAATTATTTTCAATTTATAACTCCATCTAGTCTGAAAAAGACGTTAACAATTTTCTGATATTCTCTAATGATAATACAGATTTCTTTAAATAATAACTTAATAAATTTGGAAAGGACTTTTAAATGCTTCTTCTTCCCTCTGTTTTTAAGATACTTTCCCTTTTCCCCTTTTGCTAATTTCATGCTATTTTTGGTTGAAATGTCTACTATTATATTTTTGGGTCGAGGTTCTTATCTCGTTTGGTTAAGCTTTTTACTATTTAGTTGAGAAGTAATTCATTTTGTTGAAAATGCAGGATTTTTTCAATAAGTTATCTTTTTTGGTAAGAATTTAACTATCTGGTTGAAAGTTGAACTAATTTGTTGAAAATTCGTTTTTTTATTTGGAAATTCATCTGTTTTGTTACGAAAACTGATTTTTGGATTAAATTCAAGTCTTTCTTATTTCAAATTAAAATATTTTTGGGTCGCAGTATTAACTATTATATTGTTTGTTGAGTATTCAGCTTTATTTGTTAAAAATTCAACTACCTGGTTGAAATTTGAACTACTTTGTTCAAATTTAATTTTCATTTGGTCCAATATTTATCATTTAAGTCAAAAATGGATATTTTTGGATAGAAAATTGAATTCATTTGTAGAGAATTTTATCCTTTTGAAAATTGGTCTTTTCGTAAAAAAAATCACCTTTCATGGTAGAAAAGTCACCTTTCTTGAACTTTTTTTGTTGAAAATTCAACTTATCAGTTTGAAAATTCAACTGTTTTGTAGATGATTCGCTTTTCTCTCTAAAATTCAACAACTTTGTTGGAAATTGATATATTTTGTTGAAAATTCATCTTTTTTCGTAGGCCATTAATCTTCTCTGTGGAAAAATCCATCTTTTTGGTTAAAAATGGAACTATTTGGTTAGAAAATTGGAATGACCGAGATCCTTATGAAAAAACACTTCTGCGCAGAAGTATTTTTTTATCAGGATATGTATTGATTCTTCATCTGGTGTTCTCTAAAATCCCTGTATGTATGCTAATAAAGACCTAATTATTTCATAGTTTAATGAAAACTTTTAATAATAATAAGCATGATATATAATATAATAATATATTAATTAATATAATATATTTTATTTTGATTAATAATAATTCATTAATTAATATAATAATAATTTGAAATTGTAAAATTTAAAAGATTGAAAAGTGTAATTGTCCCTATACTTCGAATATTTTATTTATAACGATTCAAATTAAATTTTCATAATATAAAACCATTTCAATGGGAAATTATTCAATTTTGAATGCTTAAAAAACTTTAAATGTCACGGCTAATTTTCACGCTTTAATCAAAACATTTCCATATTCAAAAATTGTCAACTGTAAATGATATAATTTTGAATATTTTTTTCAAATACTGTCTAATGAACGTTGAAGGCCTTGAAATTAAAGTAAGTCGATCAGTAATGCTTCCAATTTTTAATTAGTTATATTTCTATTGCTGACCCTTTTTTAGGCTAGTAATTTGTTTTTGTCTGTAAGATAACTTTTATCTAAACATCGGTCTGAAATTTTGGAAAGTGCAAGAGAAGAAGATAAACTACGTTTTTGAAGCTTTTTCTTTGTTCCCGTGTCTTCTGGCAGTTTTTACAAACAGTGCACTTTTTGTAAAATTTCTGGAAAATAAAATATTTGACATATAAAATTCCCGAAATCATAAAATTACCGAAATATAAGAATCCCGAATTATAAAATTCTGGAATAGTTTATAATATTACCGAATTTGAAAAATCCCGAATATTAATTAATAATAATAATAATTCCTGACAAAAAATTGCTGAATTATCAAATATCGGAAGATAAAATTCCCGATACTAGAAATTTCTTGAATTTAAATAATTAAAAAGGGCCGACAGAAAAATTCCGAAAAATAACATTTCCGAATTAAAATTCCTGTATGATAAAATTTCTGAATCATAAAATTCCCGAATCGGAAAATTCCCAAACAGTTTATAATATTACCGAATTGGAAAATTCGCAACAGTTTGTAATATTACCAAATTTAAAAGTTACCGAATAATGAAATTCCCGACAGAAAATTGCCGAATTATAAAATATCCGAACTATAAAATTCCCGGATTTAGACAATTAAAAATTCGACGAAAAAAACACTTCTGCGCAGAAGTATTTTTTTATCAGAAGATGTATTGATTCTTTATCAGGAGTTCTCGAAAATCCTTGTATGTATGCTAATAAAGACCTAATTATTTCGAGATTTAATTACAACTTTCAATAAAGATTAGTATAATTAAATTCGTCTTTTCATAATAAATCCAGCGATATAAAAAATGCATTTGTTATAAAAATGCAGTTGTATAGTCTCATCATCAGGTCCGTTGTACTTTTTTTCTAATGAGCGGAAGTGAGAGGAAATCATGGGAGAGAAAGTAGAAGCAATTATGGAAGGGGAAATAGTTGAAACTGGAGACACGAGAGATGAGGGAGTAGGGAAAGTGATAAAAATGGTTAATGGGTAAGTACGGAAAGTGAGGTGTAACAGGGAGGGGAAGTGGGTGGAATAGGGTAAATGAGGGGAGGTCAATCAGGGACAAATGTAAACAGAAGGAGGAGTAGGGAGTCGAGGAGAAATAGAGGAAGTATGGGAGGTAGGGATATTGAGGAGAAATTATGGGAAATGAGGGCAGGGGAAGTGGAAGGAGTGATGGAAGTGATGGGAAATCAGGAAGGGAAATAAGGGGGAGTGGGTGTAATTGGGAGGAAGTAGTGCGAAATGAGTAGAAATGATGGCGAATATGGGAAAGGAAGTGATGGCGGGAAAGGTAGTAGAAGAAGGAGAGTGTTAGCTGGGATGCGAGGAGTGGGCGAAGTAGAGGAGGATGAAGTTGAGGAAGGGGTTGAAACGAAGAATAAAGTGGGGGGAGTAGGAGTAGGGGAATGCAGGAGGAGTGGGGATGGGAAAGTACGGGAGGGGAAATTTTGAACGACATAACTAACGTCTAAAAAGGTTATTTAACCCTTTTTGTAGGTGGCGGCACCTACTTTAACTAATTTTTAAAATTTGGTGATGTCAACATATAGAAACTTTTTTCCCATTTCACTTCTTTTACAAGTTACTTTTTTTTTTCTATCAACTCATGCATTAGAACTTCGTCTCACGTGAAGTCGGACGTTTTTCAAGTACCATATCTCGCATTCCCACATGAAGAACGAGGCCGTTTCGTTTTCTGTCGGTTTCTGGCGGGATTCACTGATGTACGGAATTCCAGGTTGCCACGGTGAACAGACACAGTAGAGAGTTGAAAAATCGCAAAAGTTGGAAACATTCAGATGAGAAACGGCTCTTTATCCCTCCCGTCTCGGTCGGTAAAGCGTGGAAACAGGGTTACGGTGCTATGAATAAATTTACTAGGCGACAAGGGGATTATAGGAGACCGGTGAGCAATAATACGTGCACCTGTTTTTACAACCGCTTTTTATTTATTTTTTCAAATAAATTAATAATTTGACAAAAATGCTTACCGAATTCATTCGAAATCAGGCAGGTTCTACAGTTGAAGTGGGACGACGGGAAAATCCCAAAAAATAAAATGCCCGACACTTTGATTAAAATTACCGAAATATAACAATCCCGACTTGTAAAATTCCCAAATAGTTTATAATATTACTGAATTTGAAAATTCCCACGGAATAAAATCCCCGACTTAAATTTGCAGTCATACAATAGATTTTTAATAAATAAATCATATTTATTATTCCACAATTTTTTTGAATTTTTAAAATTCTAGAATTTTATAATTGGGAATTTTCTGTCGAGAATGAATATTCGGGAATTTTCAAAAATTTTGATAATTTCGGGAATTTTCTATTGGGATGACTGAGAAATTCCCAAAAAATAAAATTCCCGACACTTTTATTAAAATTACCGAAATATAAGAATCCCGAATTGTAAAATTCCTAAATGGTTTATAATATTACTGAATTTGTCAATTCCCGAATAATGAAATTCTTGAGAGCTTATAGTATTACTGAATTTAAAAGTTCCCAAATAATAAAATTCCCAACTTAAAATTGCCGAATCATCAAATATATTTTTAATGAATAAATCATATTTGTTAAACCACAATTTGTTTGAATATTTAATATTCTAGAATTTTATATTTGGAAATTTTCTGTCAAGAATATTATTGTCCGCGAATATTCAAAAAATCGTATAATTTCGGGAATTTACTATTGGGACCACTGAAAAATTCTCGAAAAATCGAATTCCCAACCATGTAAAATTCTTGAAAAAGGAAATATTCAAAATATAATATTGCCGAAATATAAAAAGCCTGATTTGGAAAATTCTCGCGAATAATATAATTTCCGAACAATTTATATCATCGAATTTGAAAATTACCGAATGATGAATTATTTTAATCATTCTTTGTTAATGTTCAATGCATTGTTTTCAAATTATTGTTTGAATTTGAAATAACAATAATTGAAAAAAAAATCTGAATGCAAAAGAACAATACAAGAACAAGATTTTTGAAAAATGATTGTTATTTTAAATTTAAATAATAATTTGAAAAAAATGCTTTGAACATGACAAAAATTAGTTATTCAAAATATTCAATTATTGTATTTTTAATAAAATATCAATATTGATGAGCAAAGAATTTTTTAAATTGTTTAAATTCGGGAATTTCCTAGTATCGGGAATCTGACATTGTCGGATATTTTATAATTTGGTAATTTGAGAATTATCCAGTCCGGGATTTTTATATTTCGGCCATTTCATCATTCCGGAAATTGTATATTTTGACTATTTTATGTTTTCACAATTTTACAGTGTCGGGAATTTTATTTTTTGGGATTTTTCAGCCTTAAGGGACTGAATAATAAAATTCCTGAGAGAAAAAAAATTCCTTTATTTAAAATATTTAATTTTCGTATTTTAAACGAGACTGCTGAAAAATCCCGAAAATTAAAATTCCCGATACTGTTAAATTCTCGAAGTAAAAAATTCCTGAATAATAAAATTTCCGAAATATACAATTTCTGAAATGTAAAATTCCCCAATAATAAAATTTCCTATGATTTTATAATGTCAGCAAATTGGAAAATTCCCGAATTTAAACAATTAAAACTTTTCTATAAATATTATTGATTCATTAAAAATATAATAATAAAATATTTTAATTTAAACGAAATTATTTTATATGTTCAAAGTTTCTAAAATTATTGTTTGAATTTAAAATAACAATCATTAAAAAAAATGTTCATCCAGAAATATATCTTTTTAATTATTGATATATGTTAAATTCAAAAAATAATTGTAGAAAATTTAAACATTAAATGTACTTTTTTTGACAAAAATATTTTATTATTGTATTTTTAAGAAATTAATTATATTTATATAAAAAAAGAATTTATAATTGTTCAAATCCGGGAATTTTCTAGTTCGGATATTTCATAATTCGGCAATTTTCGGTTGGGAATTCCATTATTCGGGAATTTTATCATACGGGAATTTTCTAATTCGGAAATTTTATTTCCCTGGATTTTTCAGTCGGCCCTTTTTAATTATCTAAATTCCAGAATTTTCTAGTATCGGGAATTTTAGCTTCCGATATTTGATAATTTAGCAAATTTTTTGTCAGGAATATTATTATTCGGGATTTTTCAAATTCGGTAATATTATAAACAGTCGGGAATTTTATTATTTGAGAATTTTCAAATTCGCTATTATTATAAACAGTCGAGAATTTTATTATTTGAGAATTTTCAAATTCGGTAATATTATAAACTATTCGGGAATTTCATAATTCGGGATTCTTATAGACCGATGATCAGAAGTAAGTTATCTTACAGACAAAAACAAATCACTAGCCTAAAAAAAGGTTTCAGCAATAGAAATATAACTAATTAAAGTTGGAAGCATTACTGATCGACTTACTTTAATTTCAAGGGCTTCAATGTTCATTAGACAGTATTTCAACAAAATATTCAAAATTTCATAATTTACAGTTGAAAATATACAATTAAGTATTCTAGCATGACGTCATGGTTATGATAGGATAGGTGGGAATGTCAGAAAAGTTAGCATAGTTGATACATATTTACAATGAAATAAGATATACCAAATTTCGGGTTGGTGTATCGGATCGATTTGATCAGAATCGGGCACTATAATTTAAAATTTTGGATAGTTGATTTTATTTCGTGAAAATGAAAGGTTTTCAACTGATAAAAGGATAAAACATAATCGCGAAAATGCATTCTATACTTGGAAAATATGAATATTGATACATTCATAACTTACTTTTACATTTAGAATACTTTTTACAAAAAGTCATATGCATTCCTATATAAGGATGGCCTAACTATGCTGACCTTCATGACATTTGCACCTATCCTATTAGGATTGTGATGTCTAGCTCAGATACTCAGTTATATAATTATTTTGAATCTTTGTGACCAATTCTCGATTATCAAATTCCACTTTTTACACGCTTCAGAGAAGGAAATGGAAAAAATTGAAAGGTTTTTCGAAATTAAAGTTGAAAATATCATCCTTAAAATGAGATTAGGAACATGATAAAATATCTACTGGTTCTTGAATTATCATGAAGATTGTGGAAGCATAACCAAGACAAAAATCCGACGGACCATTGGTAACTACATTTTTTGGTCTGTTGTTTTTCGCACATTAACAAGAGATTTAAATTCGACATTCGACTGCCGCTCGACAAACTGATTTTCGTCTTGAACACGCTTACACATTTTTGATTAGAAGTCGAAAACAAGTTAGTATTTCATTATGTTCATGGTCTTATTTCAAAGAGGAGATTCCAAGAATTAATTAAACAAAGTTTTAGTTTTTTCAATTCAATTACCTGAGGCATGGAGGAGTGGGACTTAATATATCGCTGAAATAACCACGAAAAAAGAGAAGCATGTATCTTAATTCAATTTTAAAAATTATATGTGGATATATTTCCATCATTCAGCGATGTTTTGTCGTAAGCTGTTGTTTTTTTGAATTATTTAAACGTTCTAATATGATAATGTTTTAATGATTTAGCAATGTTTCTTGATTCATAGATTTTCAAAGTATGGCCGTGAAATGAGTACAGTCTAACTCGGATTCAACGTTCCCGGATTCACAGTTTCCGAGAATCGACGCCGCGCCGCGGGTTGGCTTGTCAGGAGCTGCGCAGGGTATGCGGGGTTCACGAAGGCGTGAAAAAAAAGAACTGTTTGCGTTCGGAGTTGAGCTAAATCTGGTTCAGTTAGTGTAGGTCAGGTCCAAGAACAGCCCCAAAATCGACCTTAAATCCGAGTTCGACTGTATTTGAATTCAATTTTTCAAAAGAACATGTACATATGTTTTAATTATTTAACAATGTATTTTGACACGCTCTTCCTTTTATATAAAAATTTATTCAAACATTCCAGTGCAAATACATGGTTATTGATTTTTATATTGAGAACTGGGAATCGGATCAGAATATGATTTTTTGAATTATAGGTATTAATTTGTTAATGACTTAGCGATGTATAATTGATGCTTAGATTTAAAAAAATGGCCATGAAAGTACCCGCAAATGTCATTGTACAAGCATTATATTTTTTCAAATATATTAAATTACATAACTTGTACTTGAAATCTTTAAATGATATCTTGCCATTCACTATTATTAATAGTAACAGTAAATTCTACGTTACATGGATTCACTGACTACATTCTTTGAGAATATATTTCCAGCAAGAATTTGATGGTCAAAAAATGTTAACAAATAAATAGTCATTCGAAAATTGAGCAAAGGAGAAAAATAAACACAAAAGTTAGCGCGCGCTTGCGCACGCACATAATAGTCTGGTTTCAAATTAAAACGTAACACATATTGATTGATACAAATGGAAGGCACATGACATTAAAACTTCTTTAATTGAATTTTTTTCCAGATGGTAAAATTTCATTTCAAATTGGAAGTCATACTAGTTGAATATTGTTGCATTGAATTAGTGAAATAATATATTTGAAGTGCAAGTTTCCAAAATTGAACAATTCTATAAACAAATTTTTTTTTTATTAAATGTCGAATACGCTAGGTATGAAAAAGTCACTCTAATGTATAAAACAAGATTTTTGTCCATTATAAGTATATTATATTCTGCATTTTAAAATTCCATACTTAATTTTGAGATTTCAATAGTAATGCTTTTGAAAAAAGATTAGAAGGTTTGAATAATGCAAAACCTAGTATAATATCTTTTTTATGATTTTTTTCAACATTCTTCATAATTTCTCTCCATTTTCATTAAAAGCTTTATGTTTAATCAAAATGAAACAATACGTTATAGTAAATTTAACCGAATCAACAAGTTCTTTATTTACTTAACAAAAGTAGAATATAACACTGATATTTCCCAAATTCTTTAATTTCTATAAATATTTGTTTGATAAAATCATTATTTTCCTCTTATTTACCAACGAAATAGTTTTCAAATATATTAATTTTCACGTCCGGTGAAAAATAGGATTTAAAGTTTTTAATAAAGAATATGTCAGATAACATGAGTTTTGATACTATATTGTTCCTAAGGTAGTGAAATAGCTTTTTATCGACGGAATGATGATCTAGATTAAAACCATTTTGGTTTAGAATAGTATATCGAAAAGTATCATTTCATTGACAAAAAACTAATATGCAAGATAGATTTTTTTGTTTCTTCCTATCCTATTTGGGAAAAATGCAGTCTTAAAAATGTATGGGAGATTCTTCGTATTTATTGCTGTTTTAAATATAATTTAAGTTTTTGAATTTAATGTTTACATTCTCATTCTAATGAGAAGGTATTAGTTTTATATATGCCTATATGTATGTATGTATCCTGCAAGAAAGATTACTTTTAAAAGATTTATCAGATTATATTGTGCTTTGGCACACTTTTTTAGGCCTAGAAAGAAAGAAAAAGTTCGCTAACGAGCTATTTTGGATGATAATGCAGAAAGTTAAAGCATTTTCAAAATTTATGATACCATTTTTTTCAAGATTTAAAAATTTTATGTATGACAGTTCATAGTACTTAAAAAGACGAAAATTTATTTAAATGACTTTTTTCGGCCAAAAACAAATTACCAGAGTTATTGCGTTCTCAAAATAAATAAATAAACGGAAATGAACATTTTAGGCCAAGCAAAGCACGATATGGAAAAAAGTCATGAGAAGAAAAACATTGCTTTTTGAAAGCCCTAGAAGATTATCATAACAACTTTTTGAATTTTGTCGAAATATCGGAAATTTAAATTTTGATCGCCCAAAAAATAATAAAAAAAGACATTTTGCGGTCAAACTATGCAAGCTAAAAAAAATATGAAAAAAGTATGGACCCGAAAAAGATCTACAAATTTGTTATTAATCACTTCTTGATAGAACGCGCAGTTTTTGTTTTATTCGCAAAAAACAACATTAAAAATAAAAGAAATTAAATTTTTGGACAAACGCGAAAAGCTATAAAAATTGAATAAACAGAAGTTGCTTATGCAAAAAAGAGCTACAAATTTCTCATAAATAATTTTCTTATAGGATGCGTAGTTTTTGTTGTAATCGTAAAAAATAACATTGAAAATAAAAAATTTAATTTCTTGCAAAACGATACAAGGAAGAAAAAAAATTATAGATAAGCATTGTTTACTCAAAGAGGATCTACAAATTTGTTATTTATAATTTTTAGAAAGTACGAGTAGATTTTCTTTCAATCGTAAAAAATAAGAATTAAAATTAAAAAAGTAAAATTTTTGGAAAAACGACACAAGAGACGAAAAAAATCAGAAGACAAAAGTCGTTCAACCAAAAAAGATCTACAAATTTGTTATAAACTCTTGTTATAAAAATATATTAAAAATGAACAATTAAATTTTTGGAAAAATGACACAAGCTACAATAACTTTCTATTTTACAAAATTTGTCGCCGAAATTATATCTACAAATTTGGTTGGGACCACTTTACACTAGGAGGCGTAGTTTTAGTTTAAATTGTAAAAAATATCGTTAAAAATAAACAAATTAAATTTATAGAGAAACGAAACGAGTTGCTATAAAATGTATAACAACATTTTTTTATAGGATGAGCACTTTTGTTTTAATTATAAAAAAAAGACAATAAAAATACGTATGTTTCAATATCAATGCATGTAATGAATTGCGATAATATAAATTTATTTAAATGATAGATTTTTTCACATTCGTACATTATTTTGCAATATCTGAATAAGCGTTTAGAAAAACCTTTTTCTTCATCGGAGGGGGAAAACAAAATGCTCCGTATCCAGTTTTCCATCTCATCAATTTTAAAACGCCTTATTTTTTTTACAAAATTCACGAAAACATGAGAATGACAACTGGATAAGGACCAAAAATAAAATCATTTTCATACTGCATGATGTAAAATGTAATCCAAATTATAGAAGATATGGCCATTATTCACAATGTTTCAGAGAGGTGAAAACATATTTTTATTAATTTTCTGTGTTTTAGAGCGAGAAACTCAAATGTTCCTTATCTAGTTGTCATTCTCATAATTTGAAAATTAATTTTTTTTTAAGTGAAAGGAGAAATAATGTTGACATATTCCTAATGTATATATAGATAGATAATACTCTCAACTGTTTTGTCTAAATCTGCTCTCCTTATAAATTCAAATAAAGTTTATTCAAAATGATTTAGTTTGTTTTTTAGACCTGGTAAATATGAAGGATGTTTTTGTGATTTTGGCCTTTGATCATGGCATATTAAAACAGAGAATTCTTTTGAAAAAACGTCAACAAATTTCACCGTGGTATCATGGACTCTTCAGGACTGTAAAAAATATAAGATTATAAAGTAATAAACATGTTATTACTAACTCTAATGTAATAGTTTTTTCTCACAAAGAGTTGTTTAAAATTATAGACTTGTCACAAATGACGTTTTTTTACCAGCATAGACCATACGATAATCTTTCCAATTAATTCCATAAATGAGGTTAGTGTTTTCGGATATTGGTACATGGTCTTTAATGCACTCGTATGTTAACAGACAATCAGAAAGTTTATTTTCAATTTTAAAAATAAGATTGAATAAATTATGTTAAAATCACAATTTCAAAATAGTCAATTGGTTTTTTTATGCTGGGCATCAAGTTGTATATTTTTCAAATTTTGAAGGTGTTGGAGTCTTCTTTTTATATTACTTATCATAAAATTATAAGGGTAGTTATTGTTGATAAAAATCTCATTCATGAAGCTAATGTTCTTATCATGGAAACGAGGTTCTGAAAGTTTCGTTGCAATATCAAAAAGAAAGAAGATAATCCCTTTCTTATGATTTTCATGATGGTTTGAAAAATAGCTTAAGGTTCCACCAGAATCATTTTTGAGAGATAAGTGATAAATCTAAAAAGCGAATTCTTTTATTAATGGATTCTTTCAATGTAAATTATAAAGCCCCACTTTTGTCATTGAATTCCTCTGCAATTTTATGTACCTGCCTCTTAGGTAAGCAACTGATGTATCGTCTATGTAATGGTATCTTGCATGACCAATTCTGCCAAAATTTATGATACAGCATACCCCATGGATGTCTAAAATTTCTGTTTATAAATTTTGTATTTAAATTGGAACTAACTAATACAAAATCGAATAACCTCATCAATATAAAAAAAAATTTAATTTTGTACGATTTTTAATTTGGTTCCAATTCTTGTTTGCTAATTTGTACACTAAATCAGGCTCAGTGTGGGAAAACATAGATACTATACCAAGTGATTCTGATATAATTGTACAATATGCATCTCTTTCTTCTTCTTCTTTTTTTTTTAATTTACTGACTTTCTTCTCCGGAGACTTGCCATTACATTAACTAAAGGGCGAAACTGAATAAAGGGATGCACTCTAATCAAAACGGATATCCTTGACATTCTGATGAAGATTTCTACCAGTGGAACAAATTCCACTTTGGATAACAACTTTTAAAATGTCTACAAAAATTCTCTCATTTTTCATCTAGATTAGCTATCTTAAGAAATCAAAGAATTTTTTTGATCAGATGCCGGAAAAGTGGTATTATTCCATCACATTTAGAAAATTATAATCGATTTGAAAATTTCAGATTTTATGATCCTTTCAATAAATCTAGAATTGGTAGAATTTCAAAAACATTAAAAATTAAACTTCTCAACGTTGAAATCAGGGATGTACATTGTGACATTTTTGACATAAACCAACAATTGAGATTCCTACATGAGGCAATAATTAGACATTTACCTTTTAAAGTTTTTAGTGACTTTTTTCTTTTTCAAAACATAAAACACAACGAATTATTTATAAAACATAAAACACTCTCGACGAAAAAATTCAACAATCTAAAACGAAAGAAAAACATTGGACAAAAATTGAATTGGGAAACCCCCAACTCCTGGTTTAAAAATTCAACTGAATATGTAATACCAAAGGATGTTATTCGAATTGTTGCTCTGGGACCAGGTTTTGTTTTTAACTTTTTCAACAAACAACAATTTCCTTTACATGACTTCATAGCTTCTATTGAATTTGGTATCTGGAATCTACCTTTTGTCAAACAAAATGAAATTAGAGTTCACTGCTCTCAAACTATCCTGAATTTTTTAAATTCTCCTTCTTTAAATAAACAAAAATTTCATAAAAATTTTGATTTTATTCCAGCAATACAATTCATTAAAGACAATCCGGATATTATTTTCCTCGAGTCAGATAAAGGCAACACAACAGTTGCAATGAGAAAATCAGAATATATTGCCAAAATGTCACAACTTTTATCAGATCAATCCAAATTCAAAGAAGTTGAATTTAAATATACAGCCACCATTGAAAAATCGGATAATATTAATTAAAATCAAATTCCACTGTTATTTCTAGAGCATATGAACTGCCAAAAATTCATAAAACGGGTAACCCTCTTAGAATAATTATTTCTACCATTAATATTCCAACCTCAAAATTGGCTAAATTTCTCGCTAACCTTCTTAAAATTTTGACAAGTAAATCTAACTATAATGTTAAAGATAGCTGGCTTCAAAATGCCCACACAAGATTTTCATGTTTCTTTAGATGTGGTGAACTTATTTCCTTCAATTCCAATTAATCTAGCTCTAAAAACTATCAAAAACAAATGGGATGAAATAGTTCCATACACTTTGATACCAAGAGATGAATTCCTATATGCAATAGAGTTTTGTTTAGGATTTACATATTTTAAATTCAACAATAAAAATTATAAACAAATGAAAAGAGAAGCTCTGGGATCACTGCTTTCTCTTGTGATAGCGGAAATTGTCATGAATACTCTAGAAATTGACTGTCTTTCAACCTTAAATTTTGAAATACCATTGTACAAAAGATACGTTGATGACATTTTCATGATCATTCCAGAATAACACCTACATGAAGTTTCAGAAATTTTTAATTCATTTGATTCAAATCTTAAATTCACTTTTGAAAAAGAAATTAACTGCACACTCAACTTTTTAGACGTATTGGTCACCAGAACTGATAATGAGTCTCTTCCAACTAATTGGTATCACAAATCCACATGGTCTGGTAGATATCTATATTTTCTATCACAGCATCCTTGGTCACAAAAGAAAGGAATGATTTTCAAGCTCGCTGATAGAGCTATTGAACTATCTTCCATTAAATTTAGATCACAAAATATTCAACTAATTCAAAAAACTTCAATTCAAAATGGTTACCCTATTAATCTCATTGATAGACTAATTAAAATTAGAATCAACAATATCTACAATCAATCAAGGGAAAAAGAACCCAACAATTCCAAAAATTTCACTGTAGTTCCATATATCTCTGGAATAACTGACAAACTTGCCACCATTTTACGTCATAATAACATAAGAGTTATATTCAGACCAATTAAATCAAACTTTAATCTTTTTCCGTCTCCCATAGACAAATTAGACATTTTTCAAAAAAGAAATATAGTTTATAAATTTAATTGCTCAAATTGTGATTGTTGTTATGTTGGACATACATGTAGACCTTTGAACTATACAATTAAAGAACACACACGACGAAACCACAATGTAGATAATATCACTGCTCTTGAAAGACACATAATTGAAACTGGACATGATTTCGATTTTAAACATCCAAAAATCTTAGCTGTTGAGAAAAATCGTGATAAACGTTTAACTTATTTTCATTATTCAAATATTTCAACTCTTCTTTCACCCTTTCTCTTTTCAAAAAATATTATTCCCTGATGTCTTCAAGAGTACATAGAGTCACACTAATTATTGATGACTTTCTGAACACACGTTGATTCATGGCGTCTAAAAGTATGTAACTCCTTGTTTATTTAACATAATGTAATTTTCTTTATATTTTCCAACTAAGCGTGGGATTAAACCCATTCATAGCAATATTTTCGCAAAAAAATTTTTGGTAAGATTTAATTTTTTCTTCAACTCATACTGTTATTTTCATGAACCTAACCTCAACACACAAACTTTTTTTCATCATTTTCAAAGAATTTTTTCTAATTTTTTTTATTTTTAATTTCACTTAAACAGATATTTCGACGTTCACATACAATAACGTTAAAATAAAAGAAATTTCAAGCTACCAATTTTTGTCGTTATATATCTAAAAAATATATAATGACAGGCATTGCTGATGAGTTGGTTGATCCTACACACCGCTTTTTCTCCAATTTTCTTTCACTCAAATATCACTGTCACTTTTTTTTTCGTCTTTTCAACTAGTTATCTCAGGTAAATTCACGTTATATAAATATTACTCCCTGTTATTTATCACTACACTATCTACTTTTTATATAATTTTGACTTTTTGACTCACCAAATATTGTTGACAACGCTTGTTTTACTTTAAATGCTTATGTTTTTTTAATTCATTGTCCGACAATTCTACGTATTTTACAAAGTTTTTACTAAGATCTGTATTTTTTATTTTAGTTTTAATAATATTTCTTATAATAAAAATGTTTCAACAGGCTTGAAAAGGGACCGCACATGGTTCTAAACGTTGCCTTTTTTTAAAGAAAAAGTTTCGTTTTTTTTTTTTTAATTTACTGTCCTTCTTCTCCGGAGACTTGCCAATATAATTGTACAATATTTTCGGATATTAAGATGTTGAATTTCATTTACGGATTCCCAACTGTCCTTTGCGATGTATTGTGAGCAACTAAAGTTTTTGCTTTGAATTGTGTCTTTGAATTGAAGTCCCTCAAATATTAATTAAACTCAACTTATTTATTGAAGTTCTCTATAAAAAACGTGAAATTTCCTAAAAATCCTTGACATCCCTTGAAATTCTTGCACATTTAATTAAATCCCTTAAATAATCAAAAGTTATTCAAAATACCTTGAAATCCCTGGAAATCTTCGAAATTGCTAGGAATCCTTTGAAATTTAATTTAATTTATTGGCCAAAGTTCTCTACTAATTCCTTGATATCTTTGGAAATCCTACAAAATTCTTTGAAATCTCTTGACATTTTTTAAATTCCTTAAAATCCTTTACAATCCCTCAAAATCCCTTGAAATCTATGAAAACGTAAAAATACATATTAAAAGTATAAATTACTTGAAATCCCTTTAATATACATTGAATTCAGCTTATTGATTAAATTTATATGCAAAAAATGTGAAATTCCCTAGAAATCTTGGAAATCCCTTGAAATCCTCACAGATTTATTAAAATCCTTCAAATCTTGTGAAATTCCTTGAAATGCCTTCTAACCCCTTGAAATTATTGGAATCGCTAGGAATTCCTTGAAATTTCATATATTTTCTAAAGTTTTCTAGAAATCCCTTGAAATCTTTGGAAATCCTACAAAATTCTTTGAAAACCCTTGATATTTTCTCAATCTCTTGAAATCCTTTAGAATCCCTTGAAATACCTTAAAATCTATGAAAACATACAAATTTATTTTGAAAGTATAAATCATTTGAAAGCCCTGGAATATAATTTAAATCAAGCTTAATAATTAAATTTCTCTTCTAAAAAAGGTCTAAATCCCAAGCAATCCTTGAAATCTTTTAAATTGCTAGAAATCTTTTGAAATTCCATTTAATTTCCAAAATCTCTGGAAATCCCTTGACATTTTGTATACCTCTTGAATCCTTTAGAATTCCTCAGAATCGCTTAATACCTTTGAAAAACTTAAAAATCCCTTTAAAAAGTATAAATAATTTGAATGGCCTCGAATATAATTTAAATTAAACTTATTAATTACAGTTTTCTGAAAAAATGTTCAAATCCCGAGAAATCTTTGAAATCCTTTTAAATCATTGGAGATTTAATAAAATCCTTGAATTTGGTAAAATTCTTTGAAACACCTTGCAATTTTTTTAATCTCTTGACATTCTTCAGGATCATTTAAAATCTCTTACAATCTATGCGAAACGTGAAAATGTATTTGAAATGTATACATTATTTGAAAGACCATGAATATAATTTAAATTAAACTTATTCAATTTCTTAAAAAAAAAGTTCAAGTCCTTCGAAATCCTTCGAGATTTAATAAAATCCTTTCATCTGGTAAAATTCATTGAAGTACCTTCAAATCCCTTGAAATTCGTGGAATCGCTAAGAATCCCTTCAAATTCAATAAAATTTAAATTATTTTTCAAAGTTCTCTAGAAATCCCTTGAATAATCCCTTATTTAATTTAATTTCCTAAATTAACTAGAAATCTATTGAAATCATTGGAAATCTAACAAATTCTTTAAAATCCTGTCACATCTTTAAAAAAGGTAAAAATCCCTTAGAACGTTCAGAAATATTTTTAAACATGCTTTTTCATTTTTAATCTCTTGAAAACCGATAAAATCTTTGAAAGTTAGTTTAAATATTTGTAAGTCACATTAAATGCTTTTGAAAGACTTAAAACTCGTGTAAATATCTCAAAATTTGTTTAAATCTTTCAAGATTCCTTAAAACCTCCTGACACGTATGTAAATCTGTAAAATTTCGTGAAATTTTAATGATATCTGTATAAATCGCTTGAAATCCATGGAATTATTTCGAGTTCAATTTAAATTAAACTTATTGATGAAGTTCTCTAAAGAAAAAAAACGTGTGAATCCGTATAAATCTTTCTTATGAAATTCTTTGCAATTGCTATTGTTAATATAAAATTATTAGATTTTCAATGATATTTGCAATAACTAAAAAATTATGTCAGTATTTTCTTAGGGAATTGGTATTTCAGAACAAAAATGCAATGGTTTGACTGCATATAAAAAAATATTATATAGTAATTCTGAAGTTAAGATATTTTAGTTTTCTGGTATATTTAAATTTCCATTGAATTTTAACTTTTGTTGATAAAAAAAATATAATTAATACAAAAAGTAATCAATTTGATCATTTAAATTTTTCTATAACTACAAAGTAAAATAAGAGACTACAGATTTTAGTAAAATTATTAATTGCTTATTAAAACTGTTTAATTTCGCTTAAAAGTATCCTGAACATGCCTTATGATTCTCAAACGTAAGGACACATTCTAACACCAAATTATATAAATTAAATAAGCAGGTATTCAATTTGTTAATTTTACAAGTTCTACTGAATTTAACACAACACTTGTTGAAATATTATAGTAGGTGTTTGAGTTTTCTTTTTATATTACTCATAATAAAATTATGAGGGTAGTTATTGCTGATGAAAATCCTATAAATAAAGCTAATGTTTGTTATGATAAGAAAAAAATTAATTATAATATAATAAAAAGGCAGTTCATCATCCAGCTAGAATATGACGGTTTATGTTACCAATCTGTTTTAATATATCATTTTTCAAAGATAAGTGATAAATCTAAAAAGTCGATTCGTTTATTAATAGATTCTTCTAATCTAAGTTTTAAGCTCCACCGCTTTTATTAAATTCCTTTAAAATTATATGAGCCTAAGTGACTTTGTCTATTTGGTCCTAATTTAGGTAACTTAGGTAAGCATACCGAGGTATCGTCCATCTAGCGATATCTTGCATGACCAATTTTCCCAACATTGATGATATAGTCGACCTTATGGGGGTTCAACATTTCTCTTCATAAGTTTTGTAGTTTGATTGGTTATCAGCGTTTCTAATACAAAATCTGATAGCCTTATCAAATTATTGAAAATTTAAGTTTGCATGATTTTTCATTTGGTCTCATTTCTTTTCTACTAATTTTTACTGTAAATTTGGGTCAATGTTGGAAAACATAGATATTATATTGAGAGGCATAACTGTATAATTTTCTGGGATATTGAGATGTTTAATTTTATCCACGAATTCTCAGCTGTCTTTTACATTGTATTGTAAACTACTATAAATTTGTTAAAAATTGTTTTTTAGGTATTGTAATAAACTTTAAAGGACTGAACCTACAAAAAAGTGACAAGCTTAACAGATGAATCGATTTTATGTAATTATATCGAACTGTAAAAAAGAGGAAGCAGTCCATTATTGCATCTAAAGAAGTCATATGTTCCTTTATCTAATAAAGAACCATGCCATAATTCCTTAGCCATGATGTTAAGTTCATACTGGATCTGTTTTGTAGGAGTTTTTATAACCTCGATAGTTTGTTTGGTTTTTCAAGAGGATCAGGATTTTTAAATGAAAATCATCTTTGTCTATAATAAATGCCTATAATAAATACCTTTGTCTGTAAGAGATGTTTT
The DNA here is from genome assembly GCA_011634705.1 of Andricus grossulariae. Lineage (NCBI taxonomy): Eukaryota > Metazoa > Arthropoda > Insecta > Hymenoptera > Cynipidae > Andricus > Andricus grossulariae. Next base: position 55,672,959 of record JAABKJ010000755.1, on the reverse strand, counting down.
TTAAGTGTAGGTTCTGAATTTTCAAATGAAGTAACATTTAAGCTCATAATAAAGGTTTGAAATACTTTGTTTCAACGCATATTGTGTATTACTTCTTTGAAAATTCGTATCCCTTATTGCTGGAGGTAGGCATAAATGCCAAGCGCGTTTTTGCGGTCGTCCAGAGCGCAGGACGGTAATTTGTAATCTGCGGAAGCCACGACAAAGCACAACTAACTTTGCCGCTGAATGAATTTCGCACGAGCCATCCGTTTGCATAAAGCTTATATCCCCTTCGTCGACGTCTGGTTGAAAACTGATATTGGAAACTCATAATTAGTTTAATTAGTTCCTCTATTGTTCGCCGCTTTGCATTACATTGGGATTCTAGTTATTGTGCCATTCCTGGAATTTCTGCAAATACGTTCATAGCATGATTATTCAAAAAAGTTTGGCGGAAAATCCGACTCTCTCGAATGAAGAGGAAATATCATTTTTCAACTATTCGGAGATATGTTGAAAACTTGCTGAAAACTGGATGAGCTTTTTATTGAATTATTGAATTATCCCATCCTGCTTTTGCCACCCCTAACTTAAAAATCAATGAACCGTAGATTAATGAATATACTTAGCACATGTGATTTTTTTTACAATTAACATTTAACGATTAATAGAACTAATCACACTTCATTCTAAGGACAATAGACAAAGAGTTTTTTGGGATGTGGTTGTTGTCTGCGGATGAATTCTCGGTGTTTGTGTTTCTTGCTGGCCTGACTTGAAGTCATTTGGGGCTGTCTCTTATA
>JAABKJ010000755.1:55575022-55672164 GCA_011634705.1 Andricus grossulariae | reverse complement strand
GGGGGGGGGGGGGGGGGATAAGTTATGCGAAACATCGCGAGGAATGCATTGGCCTTAGAGGAAAGGGAATATCCTGTGATCTACCGCCATGTACTTGTGTCCTGGCTAAGCTAACATGCCCACTTGCAACTGCAACCGGTATAACATCCCCTCAGCTCCTTTATCTCTTCTCTTCACTGCTTGGTTCCATGCCGTTGTTCCATTTACACAAATACACGCATCGTCCTTATATATATATAAGGTCACGAGTTCAACAATTTGCCAGCCAGTTCGCTCTGCCGGATGACATTTTCTTCGGCTTTTCACGAAACTATTATATTTTTTAGGGTTTCATAGTCCCAGGCAGAAACCCCTATAGTTCCGGTGGGGTATCCGTCCGTCGTAATTTTTTATGAGACTCGAGACGAGATTCGAAACGAGATTCGAGACGAGATTCGATACGAGACTCGAGACGATTTTCGTTACGAGACTCGAGAAGAGATGTGATAGTGGTCAAGGGGGAAAGAAAATCAGGAGAACGGAAAGGGGTGCCTTCTTTGACTTATTTCTCAAATTTTTTATCAGCCGCCATGTTCGTATTTCTCTTCCTCGTTAGAACTTCATCAAGTAGTTTTTAAACTTCTTCGTCGTCGCTAATATTAGGAATCTTCAACGGATTATGAGATTTTGTGCCGCCAAAAATATGTTGGCCTTAACATTAATATTTGTAGTCGAAAATATTTGTGACGCTCAGGAACTGTTGTCCCCAAAAATAGTGGCCTATAATTATAATAGTTGGGTCACAAAAAAAAGTTTACATCCTTTTATAAAACTAAGGAAAGGTTGCTTTTTCAAATCCAAGGGTTACAAACTTCCCTCCCCTCCCTCCTCTATTACCTTACTTCCCCTCCTTTCCCATAATTTCTCTCGTAACACTTCATCACTCTTCCTCTACGATACGTCCAGTTACATTCCCCTTTAGTTTCCATCCCTTTTCCTATTTCTTCCTCCTCTACTTTCCCTCTCCTCACTTCCCTTACTACCCACTCTGATCCTACATCCACCTCTCCCATAATTATCCCCCCCTTACTCACCCAAATCATCCATAATCCTCCATCCCTTCCTTGACTTCCCCTCCATTTTCCCACATTTCCCTCTTCTACATTCTCTCTCCTCGCTACCCCTTCTTCCTCCCTTTGCTATTTCCCCCTCTCCCATAATTATCCTTCTCTCCCTTTCTCCACCCTTCGCCTAATTATCTTCCCCTCACTTTCCCTACCGCCCCAACTCAACTCAATATTATAACCTCACGCAAATAATTTATAATGTGTTGGACTAAGAAAGAAATTTTACATAATGTTATAAACAAATTAATGAAAAAGTACCGCGTTTTCGTGATCTGCAATTATTAGTTTTTTAAATTCGTAGTTTTTCATGAAAATAAAAATAAATTAATGTACGATTATAATGAGAAACAAATAGCTCTTCTTATGCAATTATTAAAATTATTTTTATGAAAAAATGAACTGTTTGACAATGTCTGAAGGAAGGCTCTATTTTTTCGCAGAATAAACTAAAAATGCCTTTTCAATGACTACTTGTTAACATATTTTGTAGTTTGACAATATTTCTTATTTATGTAAACAATCGTTATAAACAAATGTCCATATTAACATTCTCCCATCAACAGTCTTAGGGGTCGATCAAAAAAGACTTAAGGCTTTTTTTTCTGACTATTGTACCCCCCTCCCCCCCGTCGTAATACTTTTTCTGTAATGAGTGTATTTATCTTTAACATTAGCTCAAAGATAATGAACAGTCCAATTTTTTTAAGAAGTTAACTAAAAATGTATTGCCAATGACCTTTTGTTGTTATATTTTTCAAATTGACAGCACATGTTAAATAGTCAAACAATTTTCATAAACAAATGTCTATTTTTTACCTTCATTTGGTAAATACGAACAATATATTCACGGAATCATTCAAGAATGTCTTACCATTGACTCATTGTTGTTACATTTTCCAAAATGATAAAAATGATTAATTATTTCAAACATTTTTAATTTGAATATTATAAAAAACAATAGATAAACCTCTACACAATTGTCAAGGTAGCATTTGTTAGAAAGGTTTTTTTGTATTCATTTTATACGTTTTAAAGTCTTAAAAAATAATTTTTTACGTTTAATATTATTCAAAAATCTTCAAAATGTATAATATGAAACAAATACCTCTATTTCACCCTTCTTATTTCTAATAACATAAATTATAAACATATTTCAAAATTAGTCACTTTCAGTATTTGATTATAAATAACTGCTTACAAACATAGTATTTTTTCAATTTGAATTAACTTATCGTTGAATTTGCACCATAATGAATTTTAAATTCATATTAGGGAAAAGAACAGCCTATTTCAATGAAAACAATTGCAATAAAATTATTAATTAAGATTTGGTTACTAACAAGAACAATTAAAAATAAAGTGCACATTTGCTCTCGCTGACAAATTATTATTCAGGTGTAAAGAATATGATACAGTGAACAAAATTATTTTTTTCTGCATGAAATTGAATAGTTTTAGAATTTGTTTATAATTTGTGTTATAAGCAATAAGAAAGGTTTAATACTTGGCATTTTATGTGATTATTTAGCACTTTAAAACATATTCCTTATTGTTTATATGAGAAAAACAATGTTGAAATATGCAAAACATGCAAACCTGTATATATATATTTAAACATTTGCTAATAACAATACCAACTAAGAGTCAGCGACACATTTTCTTAATGAAATATTACTATTTTGATGTAGTGAATATGTTGTCGCAGAAAACAATTTTTTTTTGTTTCAAATGGGAAAGTGTCTAATTATAGAATTTTTTAATAATTTGTATTATCAAAAATAAGAGATATTTAATATTTGCAAATGTGTGTGATTATTAATCAATTTGAAACATACTTGAAACTGATTTTTGGTGAAGATTTGTCACCTTTATTATTTCTATAATATACTTAAGCCCTTTTAGTCAACAAACAATTTTTTGTACCGTTGAGCTCCTCATCCAAGCGTTTATGAAAATAATTTGTTTATAAAAATTAGTTTCAATCCTAAAATAATTATTTACATTCCTTAAGTGTACCTGCATGGATCTTAATACACAGAAACTTCATTCAAGTCTTTTCCGTAGCGATAAAAGAAAATATTCTCAAAATATCTTATTTTTTTAAGTATATTTATTTATACAGTAAAGAACATAGGAATAAATTTGAAGAAACAATAATTCACATACGTTATTGCTTAAAAATTTTTGAATAGAACTTTTTAACTTATATCACGTTTTTAAAATTAATAAGTTATGTTGGAATTACATATATAATTATTTTATAAAATCTGATACTAGAAAACTGGCACTTAATTTTTGAAAAGCTCTTGTCTGAAACACTTACATTTTTTCATTTTTTCATTCTGAGTTGGAATTTGAAGAGAGTATTTTCATTGAAAAAATAATGTTTTGTTTTGAAACCTATTCTTCTCTTGTTCTTTTCTTTCGAACAAAAAGATGTTGACCTGATCCATTTTAAAATGAAAATAGATGGTTCTTTCATTTATAAATTAATTAATGAAGTAATTAGATTACGCAGCATGTTAATGATATATAGAAAAGCGAGCCTAGAAATGAAGAATCGCATCTCTGCTTCCAATTTACCTTTCTTTTTGTGCAGAGAGCGATTTTTTAAATCTTTTATACGGCTACAGAAACCTGCTTTCATAATTTTTAACGGAAAATCAAAGCGGATGTGCTTTCAATGTAAACAGGACTTTTGTTTCGTTACATGGTTTTGTTTGAATAATAATACAAACATTTCTAGACGTTACTTTTGTATTATGTGAAGCATATAAAGGTCGACATCAAATTATATTTTTTAAGTAATACAAAGTTCATTAATTTCAAATTGAATTAAGTTTTCAAAAATTAAATTAAACAAAGGTAATTAATATTTTAGGTGTTCTCTGAATACTTCACGTTTTATTGCTTATACAATATCTATTGAACACATTTTTTTTTTAAATCGTATTTGAAACAAGAGTATCACATGTCAGTAAAACACAGGATATGAAGTTTTTTATTCTAGTAGCTACATTTTCAACAATTTTATTTCATAAATCCAAAGTAATCATTGGATGTATTGACCTATTTTTTTTCACAATAATTTCATTTTACTTGCAGGATCAGAAATAGTATTTTACCAGATTGCAATTTATTGCATTTGTTATATTGCAAAGTCTTTACCGTAAAATGTCTCCTAGGACCGATTATGTACACTACGTGACTTTTCTCAGATTTCCTGCACCTAAAACTTTCATTGCACTCGTGAATTTCAAAATCACCTTTCCAATTTATCGACGATTTATTACATTTAGAGTAATGAAATCCAGCACAGAAAGTTTCAATAGTTATCTGGAATTTTTTTGACTTCGAGTTTCCCATCCTTAGTGTTTTCTTTCCTTTTTGTGGCTTACACTAAATTATTATTTTTTCAAAATAAAATCTATTAAAGTAAGTAGTTTATGTGAAAGATCATCAAAGTTTTGCTTTATTTTTGTAAACCATAAATTGTAATTTCATTTTAAATTATTATTCACATTAGCATATAGTGAACATCCGTCAGTAGAATTTTCAGAAATATCTATACAAATTAGTCAAAGTAGGCACTGCGTCCCTACAAAAACATATTTCGTGGCCTATTAAGACGTTAATCAAGTCGATCAAAATCCCCCTCTTATACTTTTTCTTGCACACTCCCCCTACTTCCACCTCTCCGCCCATACTTCCCCTCCCCTCTCTTCTTCTTTCACTACCTCTCCCTTCTATAACTTCTTCCCCCTCTACTTCCCCCTATTCTCAATTCCCCAGCTAACACTTCCCTTCCCCAGCCAGCACTTTTCCTCCCTACTCACCCGCACTACCCATCGCTAGTATCCTTCACTTCCAATAATTTCCTTTACTTTCCCTCATTTCCCATACTTCCCTTCCCTAAGTTCCCGCCATTGTCTCTATTTTCTTCTCCCCACATTTCTCTTCTTTCCCTTAATACCCCTGAGATCATTTGCTCTTAATTTACTTACTTCCCCTCTTCTCATTTACCATTATTCACCCTACTTCATCTTGCCTTATTTTCTCTCGCTTCTCCTACTTTCCCTCCCGTCATTTCTCTTCACTCTTTCTACTTTGCATCCTCTCATTTCAACTTACCTAACCTGCATGTATTTCCTGTCACTTTCCCTGCTACCCCTACTTCCCCTCATTTCCTTCACGTCTTCTACTTCCATTTTCCTCATTTCTCCTGACTTCCTCCACTTCCCCTCCTTTCTTTGGCCCTCCTGAAAAAAGTACTACGGATGGACGGACACATGACCGAAACTATAAGGGTTTCTGCCCGGGGCTACGAAACCCTAAAAAAATTAAGGAAATTTATCAATTAAGACACTTCTATTAAAAATTCCATCCAATATCAAAGAAATTTTAACTTTTCGAAGTCGAACTATATACCATTGGATGCAGTTAGCATCCTATTAACCCTCCTCAATTTCCAAGGTCGGACGATTTTTTCGATTATATTATATACACCAGCGTAATTATATTATAGCTTCCTAAGTGATTTTTTTAGATAGTTGTCGTGTTTTTCATATAGAATTTGAATTTTCAAGGTCGAGATGTACCATGGAAATCAGTTGGCGTCGAATGATTACTGCTGGTGCATAAGGGGAGAGTGCAAAGAGATATGAGAAAGAGAAGTGGCGAGAGGGAGCTAGAAAAAATAAAAAGGGCGTGGAAATAGGATTGAGGGAAGACAATAAGGAAGACACATAAGAGATAAGGTTACACATGATAATAAGGATAATAGTAGATGTTGGTATGGCAGTGGCAATTAATTAAGTTGTGAAGGACTTAGGGAGGGTTGACATTCCATCGCAGTGCTTAGGAAAAGGGTAGAAGGAGGAAGAAGTGGTTTAGAGGCTATAATCACATAAGAGGGTGAGTAAGGAAGTCTAAGGTTGAGAAGGAAATAATAAAGGGAAATTTAACAGGTAGAGGGGTGTGAAAGAGGAAGTGGAAGGGATGTCATAGGGCTAGAAGAGGGTAATAAGTCTTTATGGACAAGAGAGTGGTAATGAAGGTTAGAATGTAGAATGTGAATACTACTAACTATGAGGATGAACATAGGGAGAGACCAAGAAGAGATAGGACTGCGTGATAAGGTGCTGATGAAGATTTGGGTTGAAGAGTAGTAAGGGCTGACGAAGAAGAGGTTGGCTAGAGGGTAAATATTTGACCTAGAGGGCGAATGAGGGCGAATGAGGGTGAAACTAGAGGGATTGAGGAGAATGAATAGTGATTCGTGAGGAGATACTATAGGGTAGAGGGGCCCTAAATGTCGGTGTTGACAGAATTTTGGGAGGGGGCGATAATGACTTAGTGGACACTGGGGGGTAAGGGGAAAAGTGGCGATGGCGAGAGGGTGGAGAATATAAGATGAAAGAAGTGAAGACGACTGTTGAGATGGGGTAAGAGTTACAGGAAAATGGTGGAAAGGTAGAATACACATGAAGGTAGAGTGAGATTGAGGAGAATTCGGAGTGGTAAAGGGATAAAAGAGCATGAAGCGTGATGAGGATAGTTGAGGAATAGGGATAGATGGTTGTGATGAAGGTTTTGGGTAGAATATAGATAGAAGTCAATGTAGAAGTAAAAAGACATATGAGAATATTGACTTGATGATAGAAAAATCAAATATCGTGACTAATTCCTCAAACTATTGAACATTTAACTATCTCACTTAAACTCAAGCGATTGGAATACGAGATCGTGGTATAAAATGTCAGAAACACTATCCATCTGAAACTTTAAACCGATATTGTTTAATGCGAGAAAGTGTTATGGATCCGGATGGTAACGGATAGATGGTAGAATTGTGGAAAAGGGTTTGGTGGTGGAAGGTGGTATTCGTTCAAGTTCGAGTCGCCAGAGGGAAAAAGAGTCAGGCGGATTACTGGAATACCCTCTGCTAGTTTCGCGAACGTATAAAACAACCAGGCCGGTGCAATTAAATATGCAAACTACTTCTCGGTTACCGGGGTAACATCTGCACGGAAATTCTTTACCTTTGCAGTTCAAAGGAACTCGGAATATCTCTGCATAAGGGGTGCTTAATCACAAATGTTATCTGGTCTGCCTAATTTTCTCTTTTGAAGAATGAAACAACATAATTTGTTCCCAAAAATTCGTAAAGATTATTATCATGTATGACACTTTTCTGCTTCTCGTTAGAGATGACACCCCTTATGGAAGACAGTTCACTGCCGAGCACGAACTCATGTATGATCCCAGGGGCATGTCAACTCGATTGGACGAGAGTGTCAGGTGCCAGAAACCACCACTTGTCCGTCAGTCCGATGATACTATCTCGTTTCTCTTACGTAGTAGCTGAATTTTCTGCTTATTCTCCAGACCACTTACAACCAATACAAATATATACATAAAAATAAGTCTCTTTATATAAAAAATAATATATATTCAAATCATCAAATCATTAAAAAAACCCAAATTACACCGATTTTATTGTAAACAGCTGTTCGTCAGTGCAATTTAGTACTTACTGTAGTACCTAGTACATTAAATTTCAAAAAATATTTTACTTTATTGATAATTGTAACAGCATCACTTTTAATTTACCTGATAATATTAGCAGTACCTTTGAATATCTGTGATAATATTGAATGTACTAATTATAAATTCACGAAATAATAAAAGATACAGATCAATAAGGGGTCTTCCACAAATTACGCAACGTATATTTCTGAAATTTGCACCCCCCCTTGCCCCATCCAAGATCTCACTAAAATTGCATAAATTTAGGAAATGAACATACATCCAAAATATAATAATAATATTATTATAATATTTGTTAATTAAATAAACGGGAAACCCCAATTGAAATTAGTTTTAGAAAATAAAATGTGTTAATAGTAATAAGTATTTAGATTTACAAACTTAAAATTTTACAATTTCTTTGGGATCTGAAATTTTGCGAAATTGGACAAACTTTGTGTAGTCCGAATTTATAAGTGTGTAGTACTAAATCGAAAAGTGTGCAATGTAAGAGTAACTTAGTTTTCTAAGCAAACTGTCCAGTTTGATGACCTAATATTTTTAAATCATCAAAAATTACCTTTAATATTTATTTAAATTATTATTCTTTAGTCTATAAATTATCCAAATTTCTATTTATTCGTATCTATCACCTTCAGAATCATTCTCCTTTTCCCCTTTGTCTCTTTTTTATACTTTTATACGAACGGAATTATATAAACCCATAAAAAAATACAAATATTTTTGGCCGAAAGTTACTTCTTTTCGGTCAAAAAGTCTTTGGTCAAAATTTGTACTATTTGGTTGAAAATTTAATCATTTTGTAGAAAATTCGACTCTTTGTTGAGAAAAAAACATCTTTTTGGGTTGAAAATGTAAATGGTTTGGTGACAATTCATTTTTTTGGCCTGAAATTACAAAAATTACGAAAAAAACTTTTTAAATTAATCTGTTCTAGTTGAAAAATAACTTTTTTGTTGAAAATTCACATTTTGGGGTTGAAAATTCAACTATCCAGCCGAAAGTTAAACTACTTTGTTGAAAATGAATTCTTTCAGTTAACGATTGATCATTTTATTAAAAATTCATTTACTTGGTTGAAATTTTAACTATTTTGTTAAAAATTCGTTTTTTTCTTAATAGAAAATTAATTTTTCTAAATAAAATTTTATGTATTCCATTTTTCTTCAAAAGTTTATCTCTTTTATTTTGAAATTCAAATATTTGGTTGCAAATTAATCTGTTTTAGATGAGAATTCAAGTATTTTGTTCAAAATTTGTCTTGTTTCAATTCAACTGTTTTTTATCCAAAATTATAATCTTTTTTGGTTGATATATCAACGTCCACATTTTTTCTTTTGTGTTTTCAATTTAAAGGTTCAACTGCTTGGTTAAAAATTGAACTAATTTCTTTAAAATTAATTCTTTTCTATTGCATATTCATAATTTTCGTTGAAAGTTCATCTCGTTGGTTGAAAATTGAATTGATTTCCTAAAAATGTATACTCTCGAGTTAAAAATGCAACAGTCAACAAAATGAAAAATTTGTCTTCTTGGTTTGGAAATTCAACAATTTAGTAGAAAATTCAACTGTTTTGTAGGCAAATATTTCCTTCTAATAGAAAATAAATTTTCGTGATAAAAATTTTAATATTCCATTTTTGGTTTAAAAATTTAACAATTTAGTTTGAAATTCATGTAATTCGTTGAAAATTCGTTATTTTTTACAGAAAATTACTTCTTTTGGATTGAACAGGAACAAAATTTTTTTGAGAACGGTAAAAAGAACCGAACGCTAGAGAAAGACAACAGGGTCTGATAAGAATTCAACTACTGGTCAAAAATCAATGTATTTTCTGGAAATTTGTTTTTTGAGTCGAAAATTAATCTTCTCAGTTGAATCTTTAATTGTTGGGTTAAAAAATTATTTATTTTGTTGCTTATTCGTCTGTTTGGTTAAAAAATTAGTCTCGGCGTAAAATTCATAATTTTGTTCAAAATTTGATTAAAATTGCAACTGTTTGGTCGAAATTTAATTTGCTTTAGTTGAGGATTCAAGTATTTTAATTGAAAATTCAATAACTTTGTAGAAAGTTCAACTATTCGATAGAAAAATTTAAATATTTTGTAGAAACCTTTTTTTTCAATTTAAAATTAACTTTTTATAATTAACATTTAACTATTCCATTTTTGGTTTGAAAATTGAACTGTTTGGTTGAAAATTTATGTAATTTGTTGATATTTTTTTATATTTGTCTTCTTTGTGCAAAATTAATCTTTTTGGTCGAAACTGAAACTATTTGGTAAAAAAGTTATGTATTTCGTTAAAAATTCGTCTTTTTTGGTAGAAAATGAATTTTCCCAATTCGAAATTCAACTATTTGGTTGAAGATGTATATATTTTTTTTCAACTTCGTCTTTTTAGGTAGAAAAATATTCTTTTCAGTTCAAAATTCAACTATTTAGTTCAAAATGTATGCAAGTTGTAGAAAATGCGGCTTGCTTGGTAGACAATTAATCTTTTTGGTTGAAAATTCAAATATTTGGTAATAAATTAATGTATTTTCTTGAAAATTCGCCTTTTTGTTAGAAAATTAATCTTCTTGATTGAAAATTGAATTATTTTGTTAAAAATTCATGTATATTGTTAAAAATTTGTTCTTTTTGTTAAAAAATTAATTTTTTGTGTGGAAATTGAACCATTTTGTATAAAATTAATATTTTTGGTTCGCAAATTCAACTATTTGTTCGAAAGTTAAACGCATTTATTAAAAATTTATTCTTTCAGTTGAATATTTATAATTTCAGTGAATATTAATTCCTTTGGTTGAAAATTTAACTGTTTTGTTGAAAATTTGCTGTTTTTTTCTTTGGCAAAATATCAATTTTCCTAACTGAAAATTTACCTATTTCATTTTTTCGTGAAAATGTATAATTTTTAGTTAAAACTCAACTTTTTGGGTTAAAAATTTAAACCATTTATCTGAAAATATATGTGGTAAATATATGTAGTCTACATTATTTAAGGAATCAAGTCTTTTTTTAAGATTCGTCTTATTTAAATTCAACTTTTTTATTTAAAATAAAAATATTTTTGGTTGAAATGCCAACATCTCCATTTTTTGTTGAAAATTCGTCTTTTCAGTTTAAAAATTCAACTGTTGGCTGAAAGTTAAACGACTGTGTTCAAAATTCGTATTTTAGTTACAAGTTTATATTTTAGGGTTGAAACTTTAACCGTTTTGTAGAAAAATTTTCCTTTTGGCTGGAAAATTCAACAATTTAGTAGAAAATTCTTTTCTTTTTATTGACATTTTCTTTCATGTAAATCTAACTATTCCATTTTTGGTTCATAGATTTAACTATTTGGTTAAAAATGTATATAATTTATTGAAAATTGGTCCATTCTGGTAGAAATTTAATCTTTTTGAGTGAAAATTCAATTAGCTGGTTGAAAATTGATGTAATTTGTTGAAAAATGATCTTTTTGTTAAAGAATTAATCTTCTTGGTTGAAAATTCATTTTTTTAATTGTAAATTAAATTACTTTGTTGAAAATTAAATTATTTTGTAGAAGGAGCGTCTTTTTTGGTGGAAAATACAACATTTTTGATGCATTTTTTTATAAATATCAATATGCATCTGTTTTTGTTAAGGATTCATTTATTTTGTTGAATTTTTTTTTCTTTACTCAGTTCAACTGTTTTTAATTTAAAACAAAAATCTTTACTTGATTAGAATATCAACCCTAACATTCTTTTTTAATTAATCTTTTTTGTTCAGAAATTTATCTCTCGTTGAAAGTTAAACAAATTTATGAATTCATAAGAAACAGTCAGATTTCACCAAATGCCCCCTCCCCCACAATCGTCTTAGGCCATTTTTAGATGACCCCTGAATAAATTCACAGAAAAAATTTAGTCATGAAAAATTACATACGATCAGGGTGGAGCAAGAATTATGGACCCTAAAAACGTTGCTAATCATAGTGTTGCTTTAAGATCGATACCAGAGATAGAATAAGCTAAAAAAAAAAACTTTTACACTTGTTTTATTAATTGTTTTCATTCTTAAAAAGATTATCTTAGTGATAGGTATACAAAAATCATTAACTTTCTTCTTTAGTTGATAATTAAATCTCAGTTTTTTAAAGATATAAACTCTCCTCGTAATCCCCTTGATATCTGAGGCAAGTTTGGTTGTCAGGAGTCATGCAAACAGACAATAGAACGCGTCTATCGCAAACAAATGTAATTCGATCCCAAGTGTAATCACGGACGCTTTGATGACTTGGTAGTGGAAACGGAAACGATGCGCCTTTGTTTACTTCGATCCACGTTCAGATGAGACTTCCTCCTTACTCAGCACTTTTCCCTTCATTTCTTGTCCACAAAATACTCCTCGTGAGTCAAGGTAAACGACTTACGCAACCATCATGATATGAAAATACCACAAAAACCACCTGCAATTCTTTTCCTAATTATTATCAAAACTAGACCGTTTTTTTATTGATGGAAAATGTTTCTTTTTTAATATAAAAGGCAAGAAATTAACCTATGACAATGGGGGAACCCAGGGAAGCAGCATCAGCAGCTGATGCTGCTGATCCTGCTGAGACTCCTGGTGCCATAGTTCAACTAACAAAAGAATAACTTACGAAGCAAAACATCACGAAGACCCAGAAGAACTAGATATTTCTATAGGTAGTATAATACATGAATTGAAAAATATGTTTGCGAATGTAATAAAAACTAAAATACTGAAGATTGTTAAAACCTCTTTTATAAATGTCAAAAAAGCTAAAGATAGCTTCGGTAAAATAAAACTATTAGTAGAAAGTGTATTAGAAATTATTTTTTGAGTAATGAGCTCTAGCAATGCTAAAATGAATCTTTTCACTTCAAATGCTTATTCTATTAAATCAAAAATATGTTAGTTAAAATCTGAAATTATTATTCTAAATTTGATGTTATTGGAATTTGCGAAACTATGATGGATTCAAATTGTAAAATAAAAATAGTACCATTGCAGGGGCATATTTCGCAAAATTCGCAAACTTTGTCTGACCGATTTAAACTCCTTTACAATCCTTACAATAAACACCATAAAACAAATGTGATTTCTTGACCTTCATTTAAAGGGTTTCACTGACACGAAAGCAAACTGCAATTCCGTGTTTTTGAAAACCCTCAACATGATCTTGTTCAAATGTTCAATATAAGGAAGAACATAAAAATATCTTTTATTGTTTGGAGGGAGCGGGCATAAGCCACAACCTCATGGATCTCAATGGTCCCAATCTTATAACTCAAATCGATATTATAGCTGATAGATATCGTGATTTTTTCCATTCAATTTATATTATATTTATATTATATTTATATTCATATTTTATATTATATTATTATAATTATATTCATTAATTATTATTATGATTAATTATAATAAATAACATATTTAATATAATTAGGTAATTGAATTGGAAAATTCGAAAAAAGGGAGGAAAAAAATTAAATCACTCTGAGTGGTTATAAAATAATTATTTAACACGTTTTTAATGAAAAGAGCAGAAAAAAAAATTTGCTAAAAAGATTCGAACGCGCGACAGCGTGCTCCTGAGCCAACCACCTTACCGCTGTGCCACTGACTTCGGTTGGGAAAATCTCGTGAGCCACGGTAGATACGGTATAGCACGAAAATCATGATCATCTCAAATTCAATGTCGCTGAGGAGGCCTTCCCTTGTAAGATCCTTTTAATATTTATCCTATAATAACACCAAACTGTATTAATGGAATATTGGCAAGCCCAACAAAACACGTTTAAAAAAAAGTATCTCAAACACTCAAAAATTGCTCAAACTGTGCATTTGTTTATAAAATTAGTTTATAACAATCACAAAATGGTTATGAAATGATAATATAGTGTATTAAAACGTCACTATCAGGTGAAACAAAGCACATTTGAAAAGAAAGTACCTCAAACACTCAAAAATTGCTCAAAATGCGCATTTGTTTATAAAATTTGTTTATAACCATAAGAAATATATTCCGTTTTGTCTTTATATGTTTTTATGTTACATTAAATTGGATTACAACCGAAAATCGCTTAATGAATATCCAAAACCACTCAAAAATCACCTACCATTGTTTATAACAATACAATTGTTAATGACAATTTAGTAATTCATAATAAATTATAAGGTTATGTTTCACGAATGTTTATTTATTGATTGAACACTAATATCAATCATTTTGAATTAATTGCGTGATATTATAGTCCCTCGAAGTATCTCTTAAGAATTATTAATTAATTAATTAATTAATTAATTGATTAGGTTATTGTGTATAACAATGGTAAATATTGTTTATTGCCCATTTTTCTTATGGAATTTTCTTTTTTGAAGGCAAAACTAATGATTTCGCAGAAAAAAAGGCATTTCATATATCCAGAGGCGTTTATTTATTAAGCTTGTTTATGAAATTTGTTTGTAACAAACAAACAAATAATACTTCAGTGTTTGATTTTGGTGAAATATTGATTTCACTCGATTTCGCGGGGAAAAACGTGATGAAAAGAGCTTCCAGGCAAAATCGGCCTCGACAGACCTGTTTAAAATTTAATTAGCTTTAATCTAATAAATAAAAAGATGAAATCGGATAAAA
Source organism: Andricus grossulariae (assembly GCA_011634705.1). Lineage (NCBI taxonomy): Eukaryota > Metazoa > Arthropoda > Insecta > Hymenoptera > Cynipidae > Andricus > Andricus grossulariae. The sequence continues at coordinate 55,657,866 of JAABKJ010000755.1, read as the reverse complement.
ATTATAGGCTCGGGATAATTTTGAACGCCAATTTTCTAATTTGCCGCACGTCGCCGAGGAAGCTAAGCTTTGGGCAGCTGAAGGGAATTGACTGTTCATAATCGACTACAGCCCACAATTCTTGACTTTATTTTGATGTTTTTATAGAAACGCTCAGGATTAGATCCTGCAGAACGACATCAGGCCCAATTTTTTATTTCACTTTGTGGAATTTATTATTTAAACAAATAAAGCGTCAAAATTGGACATTTCACGAATATTATTTGTTTTCGCCGAAGAAAAGATTTAAGAGAAGTCACAGTCCTTCAGAATTATTGTAAATACACTTCAGGAAAATAAATATTGAGTTTAAGATTCAAGCCAATTGTAATATAGAATTTATATAAACAATTATTTTCATAAGGTGCTGAACCGTAACAAAAAAACTGTTCCTTGATTAAAAATGCCTAAATATCTCGTACAAGTAGTATTTAGAGTGAAAAATAAGCATGAGTTAACAATTACCATTATTAATAATATTCTAATAAGGGGTCATTCACAAAATACGTGATAAATTTTTCAGGAACTTTGGACAGACCCCCCTGCGTGATATTTTTTCCATTGTTATTCTTCACAAACAACTTTCAAATGAATCCTAAATTATAATAAATAGCCGGGGAAAAAATTATTTTTTCTGCTAAATCATGTTGCAGCGATCTCAGTAGTTATATTTAATCAATAAAGTGTGAGTTCCAAATTCCTGAAATAGCAGTGGCGGCGACGTATTTTTATGAAAGTGGAAAGAAGGTTGGCGAAGAAGGCTGCCCCAGGGCTGAGTCAGGGCTGGGCCAAGAATGACCCAGAGCTCGGCCAAGACTAGGTCAGGGCGGATACGGAGCCTTGCTATATATTTTCAGAATATTGGATTGAACTGGAATTTAAAAAATTGTAGTTTCTGTACGTCAAGACACAAGCCACACACTTTATACTTTTCCAGCTATCACTTTAGTTTAGGAGGATTGGATTGAATTGGAATGAATGAATACTTTGAGGATACGTCCCTCCAGCAGCGACCAGGACATATATAATTAAAAAAAAGGGTTACGCAACAACCGCAGGGTCCCACTGGGAGCAACTGCCATATACAAATGACACCAGCTCCCAGTAAAACCACGGTAAATCACACCTCTGTCCACGTCTCACGACCGTGCTCTGCCTGGCCACACGGAACAATGAAATCGCAACGACAGTCCGGTGAAACCCTCGTGTGTCTTAAGGACTCGTAGCGACCCCAGGATGAGAGCTTTCTGCATCCATCTCGCAAGTGCTGATCTCAAGGATAATTACTTTAACCGAATATTCTGGGTACAGTCGTTGCAGCTCCCTTTTAAGGTCTTGATAACACGCCTCCTTTTCCTTCTTCTTAGTAGTGATGTTGTAGTCAGCCAGAGCCGAGAATTTGGTCACGAATATGGTTCGTTTCTCACATTCTTGGAAAACGATGTCAGGCCTCGTGTGTGGAACGAAGACTGCTGTCCGAAAATCGTAGTTCCAGAAAATTTGGCTCCTCATTTTGGACAATTGACTCTATCTCTCTTGGAGCGTTCGGACTGTTTTTCTACATTCATGTGAAAATTTCCGTGAATTTTCTTGTTGAGTAGCTCTTGATGGAATTTTTGAACTTCTGTTTTCTTCACTTCGGCTCTCTTAAGTAAAGAATCTCGATGGAGTAATACACTTTCCTCACTGCTGATGTTAAAATTCAGGCCAAGGGTCTCGGCCGCTTGCTCCGTGGCTTTGTAAAGGAACGCTCCTTCACCAATCATCTCGTGATTCCTAACCATTTTTAGAAGAGGATCTCTGCGATTGGCAACGATACAAGCTGTGCTTAGAACAATTCGGTAATAAAGACACTGGAGATTCAGAAGTCCGCGTCCGCCTTGACGGCGTGAAATGTTTAATCGCGGAACTAACGAAATAATATGCAAGTTTTTATGCATATGCATGATCTTACGTGTAGTGACATAAAGGGCTTTAAGTTTGTTCTTCGTCCATTGAACCACCCCAAACGAGTAGAGTAAAACCGGGACGGAAAGCATGTTAGTCGCAGATACCTTGTTCAACGCTTGGAACGATTGGAAGACCATATCTGTCGCAGAAGATGCTTGTATCTGCTTCGGAGAGACTCTTTTACTGACGTTACGTCCTGAATGCGGCTTTGAGACACGCCCAGGTATGTATAGGTCTCTCCAGTATTAAGCTGTCTAATAGCACTTATATCCACAAGCTCAGGGTTCTTGGGAAAGCCAACAATCTTTCCTTTCTTCCGATGAATTTTGGCATATTTAACCAATCCAAAGTCCATCCCAATCTCTCCTGGGTACTTCTTGACGATGCTTATGGCAGTTTGAAGTTTGCTTTTACCAGAGGCATAGAGCTTCAGGTCAATCATATAAAATACATGAGTGACCTTATGCTGGCGCTGATTAGTGTCGCCACAGAGGTAGCCAGATGAATTTCGTAGTGCGAGAGATAGAGACAGAAGTGTGAAGCAAACAAGCAAAGGGTTTATGGTATTGCCCTGAAAGACGCTCCTCTGGAAGGTGACGTTGTTTGTTGTCACACGATAATTTCCAGATGAGATGGTAAATCTAGTTTTCCAAAAATGCATCAATCTCTCTATGCATCTCACTATGTGTCGATGCACCTTCAAGCTTACCAACAGAGAGATGATAAGTCTACGAGAGCCATCGAAAGCTTTCCGGTAGTCAATCCAGGCCATCGACACGACGCGTTGATGGGCTTCAGCGTCTTTACAGACACACCTGTCAATTAGCAGGTTCTCTCGACAGCCTGCTACACCTCTTTCCAGCCAGATTATTCGCACATCTCACGCCACACAGGCTTAATTCGCCGAACAATCCTGTTGTTTAGGACAGCTGTAAAGATCTTATACAGTGTACAAACACAAGTTATTGGCCTGTAATTCTCTGGGTTGGACAAGTTGCCTTTTCTCGGTAGGAGTATAGTGCGTCCTAACATAAGCCACTGCGGTATGGGCGTCTCCGACGGTAAATATGAGGTGAACATGCAGGCAAATGTTGGTGTGTAGAAGTGAACTGCTCACACCAGAAGTTCTTGATACAATATGGCCCAGCACCGGAAAAGTTCTTCGTGCCTCTAAGTGCTTTTTTCACCTCTTTGGCAGTGATTGATGGACATTCCTCCTCAGATTTTACGAGTTTGTCGCAAAATGCCTTGAAGCGGATGATATTGTCAGTATCATGTTTTAACTTTAGTGTTTTCGGGATCGTGTATACATCTCTTCAAAAAGTCTCTACCTCGTTGTGCATGGGTGGATTTTTGACAGAAACAGGGTGTTCACTGAAGAGGCGAGATGGGTCAGTGAGAAACTTTTGATTCTCCCTGATCCATCTCTCTGTCTTCTGTGTACTCCTCCTTGGATCAGATAACAGCCGTATTTCGTTAACAATATGCTGCTTGATAGTCAGCAGCTTTGACTTTTTCAGTGTGTGATTGAAGATCCTCAGTTCTTGGGCTAACTTTCGAACCCTTTCCGTGAATGGTCTACCAGATATTATGTAGTCAATCACACATTGAACACGGGACGCATTCTGTCTAGTCCATCCAATCTTCTTGTTCAGTTGATGCAAGCTTCTTTTGGTCTTTTGATCCATCGTCGGTTTGAGCCTTGGATTTGAATCAGCCACAGCTCTCGCAGCACCATACACTGAGCAATTGCCGGTCCAGAGGTCGGACTCTTGCGAGATTTCTCCACAAGGGGAGGCATCCATTTCAGCCAGATTCGCGGTTGGTATTAATGTTGCTTTTTCATCTTCGGCTGCAGTTTGATGAAGCAGCGGTTGGGCAAGCGCTCTGCGTACATATCCATTTTTCGAGAGGTAGGCTGATTTCGCATGGATTGAATCGGAACGTGCTGAAGCTCCGGGTGTTTTTGGCACCATAGAGTATGCATACGCGCCATAAATCCTCGATGAGCAGGGACAATGCTGGCATCGTAGCAGTCTAGTAAGTCATCCTTGAGTTGATTCGTCCACTCAATATGGGCATTTCGCCGGTTCCCACAAGCAGCTAGGGAAAGCGTTTGTCCATCCTTGTAGAGCCCCGCGTGCAGGGATAAGGCTGGATACTCTGAGAGATTGCCCGGTATCCCAGAGTGGTAGCACAGCGTATATATATGTACAGAGGGTGTCCCAGACTTGAGTGTCCAGATTTATATGGCCGTATAAAAATAAAATAAATAAATTTAAGATTCCTTTTCAAAAAATTAGTTGAAGTTTTAGTTTTGGAGTTATAAAATATTTAAGTTGGCCCGATCAGGAGCGCCGTATAAACAGTGATGTGTGCGTGAGCGGGATTCCAACGTGGGGTTCTCCCGTCGCTAACCCCACCTCTGCGCTTGCTTCGATAACACTGCGTTGGAATCTCGCTCACGCACACACGACTATTTAAACAGAGCTCCTGATTGGTCCAGTTTAAATATTTCATAACTGAAAAACTCAAACTTCAACTGATTTTTGGAAAAGCAATTTTCTATTTATTTTTTTAATTTTTATCAGGAAAGAATAAGATCCATGCGACCAATATGCTGGCCGTTCCTATACTGCTCTACATGTTTGGTGCAGTAAAATGGAACGTCGATGAGTTGAAGCAACTTGACCGAAGCACATGTGAGATGATGACAATCCATCGAAGTCATCATACTAGATCTTCCGTACCTCGAGTATACTTTCCTCCAGATAAAGGGGGTAGAGGCTTGCTGAGCTCATAGTGTCTTCATCGAAGAACGGTTTTGCCTACAGCCTGCTCAGTTATAAATAGCACAGATTCTCTTATGCGACTCGTACATCAACATGAAGTCGCTAATACTGCGGCGTTTCTATACCGTGCCGCAGATAGGGCCGCAGAGGTGCTTGGCCTTCCATTTGATTCCAGCGACACTACACATGGCCTAGCATCACTCACAACTATGGTGCTCAAAAGTCGTTTAAAGGAAGCAGAACATACGCTTCTACTAAGAGAACATGCGGACAAGCCCCTTCATGGTAAATTCCGCGGCATCATGCGTAGAGAAGCACTCTCGATGGGTCTGTCCAACATGTTTCTCAAGTCTGCTGAATTGAGATCAGAGACTGAGGGATTTCTTTTTGTCTGTCAAGGCGGCGTTATAGACACCTTAGTTCGCCGCGAGCGTATAATGAATGTAACTGTAGGCGATACCAACTGCCGATCGTGCAAGCAAGAGCCAGAAACACTTGGACATGTTCTCAGTGGATTCTCAAAGTATGCACGCTGCAGGTACATAGAGAGACACAATGCGGCTCTAAAAGTGTTATATTATCATCTTACGCACTCATGTGGTGTCAATCTATTGCCCATCTTGCCGTACGCCTAGGGGGAACTCGAATCCGTTGCGGAGAATGATCAGTGTAAGATGTACTGGAATTTCTCATTTTCCACCACTCAACGTATCAGCGCTACGAAGCCTGATATTGTTCTCCAAGATCTGAAGACCAACGTCACTTACGTGATTGAATTCTCGGCACAAGCCGAATGTAATATCACGGCGAAGGAGGACGAAGAACGGGCGAAATATCAAGCACTAATAACTTCTTTTCTCGGCTTGCCAGCGTGAGGCTCAATCCATCGCGAGCCGGATGGAAAAGGCTGTTCTTTTGGGATCACTTCATCTGGTTCGTCAACACTGTTTCTCATAACAATTGGGATAGAATGTAGATCAAATCGCACAAATTTTGATTTGCATATATCTTAAAAACAAATTTCTTAAAATTATAGACATATCATTATATTCACCAATAGAATTTAGGAAAACCACCAGGGACGAGACGAGAATATAAGCAATCTTCATATTTTCTGATTAAACGAAAAACTGATTCGTTGAACTATGTAAAGAATTTGGTCAACAACGTGGCTAATGAATATTCTAGTACTTCATTCGATTTTAGAGTCGTTATCTCGTATAGTCATAGAGTCGAGGTTGTCGTTCAATGATATTTATATTTCATTAGAATTGAACAAAGGTTGAAACATTCGTTTAAACTGATATCACAATTTATATAACCTTTCGCGTTTTAGCGAAAGTCGTTCAGTAAAATTTTCTAATTAAACCTAAATCAAGTCGGTTTTCTCGCCTTCGAATATTAGGAAGTATCAAGGGCGGATCCAGAATTTTTTTTGAAGGGGGAGATTGTGAATTTTCTTTAACGAATGTTTGCGAAAGTAAGTGGGGCAGCAACCCACCCCTGAGCCCTACACTCCAATGATTTGAAAGAACATTTTGAATTATATATGATAAGGCTATAAATTCCACTTTATCTAAATTTTTCAATTATAGTGTTCAACATTATAAAAGAAACTTGAAGGCACACGGAGAAACTATTGGTTCCAAAATTTGGCATTGCAATATTTATTTTCACAGGAGTTCGATGGGAATCTCGGACAAAGTCGAGAAAGTAGTATTATTTGTCACAGCGATACGAAGAAATACTTTTTCCATATTAATTATAAATATACTCCAAATTTAATAATTGCCATTCAGATTTGGGGAGACTAATATTTTCGATATCAGATTGAAGTTAGGAAAAAGTTATATTTAAAAATTGAATTATAAAATCGTAGTTTAAATAACTAGCAGTTTGAGTAACATAACATCAGAGAAGTGCAATGAGAGGAAAAACACTTGATATTTTCTAATATCTTTTCAAATTTAAAATAATTCAAATTTTTCCTGAAATTGTGAAAAATCTTTTAAAATGAAATAATTGCCTTTAAATCTTCATTCCATTTTTAAAAATTGAGAATTATTTAAAATTTTCTCAGGAATCTTAAGAGAATTTTTCATTCTCTCGAAACATTTCAACGAGGGGTGAACAACTCGTGAAATCAGGTGTACACCTTCGCCGATGTCACTGGCGTGAAGTCACTTGAATTCACATGAAGTCGCAAGATAGAAATAATTTACAACTCTTTTCAAAACTTCTAAATATATATCTTCTAAAATAACTCAAAGTTTTTCTGAAATTGATTTAAATCCTCCAAAATTCAGAAAAATTTCTTAAAATCTCCTATTTTGTTTGATATACTTTGATATCCTCAAAAACTAAAATCAATATTTTAAAATAAAACCTAACTCATAAAAAAAATTTTCAGTAATCTTAGTGTAGGTACCGGTAACTTTTTGGTGATTGGTACCAAAAACTTCTTTTTCATTGGTACGGAAAGTGTATGCTGTATTTCTTCGCAAATAAGAATATTCCAAGTTTTTGGCTAAAATTTCATTTTTCTCATCTCTTTAAAACTGTGAAAAAGTTGACAAAGTGTAGTGCGGTAGCGAAATCCTAAGGATATAAGTATTTTCCAATATTAAAAAAACATTGACAATTATAATGTTCTCTTTTATCAATAATGTTTAAAAGCATTCAAAAATAAATTAGCTCATGAAATAACATTACTTGATTAGAAAATTTTATTTAATAAATTGATGGTGCATACAGTTCGTAAACTTTATTATTAGATACATACATTATTTTAACCTTATTTAATATGGCTAAAGGGTTATGAATAGTCATTTTTTTAAATGAGCACAAAAAGGTTTGGAAATTGTGATTTACAAAATTCCAACAAATTCAAAATGACAAACTGAACACAGCCACTAAAAGTTATATTCACAAGATATGTAACATGTAACCAATTAGGTTTTTAACAACAACTTATGCGAGATCTTCTGACTAAGACTTTTTAAGAAAAGATCAATGGAATGGAATGTTGTTCACATTAAACACGTAATATTCTAAAATACTCCGAGATTGGGCGTTTCCTGATTAATGGACAGTTCTGTTTTTCTTTTCGAGTGATATCCTGAACCGCGCCACTGTTCACGTTTATTTTGACCCGTTTTTCGCACTCAGATCCTAACTCAACATCAATTCCGAATTTATATATTCCATGCAGAATTGTATTATCCCTCTCCAATATTCCTACGACGTCACCATTGGGCGTTGATATTACAAATCTTTCTTCGGTTGGAATCGGCTTGACATTTTCAATATTTCCGAACAACAAGTGAATTTGTCTATCGCTAGGAAAAGTATATCTTCGAATTTCATATTGCGCGGTCGAATTTGTTTTGAGCATGAGACGAATAAATCTAAGTTCTTCAAGACCAAATCCTAATCCGAGTAAAGAAGGACGAGTGGCAGAAGGAGACCTGGACCTGGCACGAAGAGGAAGCTCGGTAAGAGTAAAAGGCCTGACTGAAGAATGAGGCCTAGCAGGAAGAAATATTATTTATAATTATAATTATTATTTAAGTAATAAAATTGAATAAATTTCACAATACACTAGGTTCAGATACACTATTATAAGAATATGTATGAAATAGATATATTGATTTAGTACAATCTAATGATTAAATAAATAAATGAAAGAGACCTTTCAAGAGAATAAATGGTCCGCAACGAGAAGCGCCGGGTGAACAGTCAGACTGTGAACTCAACTTTGCAACAAGAAACAAAAGACTGAATTTTCCTTTTGTTTTCTCTTCCGGCATATTTATTTGCTTCAGCATATTTCCTTTTACGGATAGAGGGATAATCTAAGCTAATTTTTTTAACTGGAATCACAATACTATATGTAGGCTCGCGCAATATTCCTTTGCTATGCATTGCAAAGCTATTGGAATCCGCATATTCTTTCTTTCTGCAATGTTCGTTCGCGCGCATCGTGGCTTGTAAGAATTTGTGGATGAAAATACCAATGGTTCGCAGCACCGATTCTCTGGTTTACAATCAATAAATGTGAGATCGAGATTTTCCAGAGAATCAAAAAATATTGTCAATTCATTTTAAACATAAACTTACTAAAATTACTAAATTACTAAAACTGCTACTTTGAAATCAATCAGTCCAAGAAGGCTGGCACACAAATTCAAATAATTCTTTGAACTAGGCTGCTAATATTTTCTCTTCCTCTGTTATAGGAACGAAATTAATTTAATTTACAGCAACTTCGGGATAATTGTCTTCAAATCTCTTTATTTTAAACCCTAAGCATATTGGAGTCGAAGAGGTTTGAGGATTCCGTTCATGACTTAATTAGTTGATCTTGATATATTAAATAAATTATGGACCAGTGATGAACACCAAACAACTACTTTTCTTACATCATCTATTATTCTGAACGTTGGTCAAAATTTGGACATCTTGAAGAATTTATACTCCCGATTTGGCAAAATTAACTTCATTATAATGGGACTCCGTGAATACATCAGACACGGCCTACCTGACGGACATAAAAGAGTAAGGCACATGAAAACCTGGACGAAAATTGGAACACGGTTAGAAGAGAACAAAAATAAACCTAGATTTTTACATCGATGCAAATTCACAATATAAAAAAATTATTAGTTTACAGTTCACATAAGATCTAGCCTCCAATCATTTAAACAGGCTATATATAAAGCCACCATTGTGATAACTTGAGGAAGAATGTCAATGTACGATCGAAACGCTGTTTGTTTATCATACTGTGAGACCTCACAGTTGATCTACCTATATTGAATAAATTATGGACATTTTTCATGTAAAATTTTAAGTCACTTGTTTCTTTTCTCTCTCATTCTTGCCTGCACTTTCCCTTCAATATATAAGTTGTATTTCTTCCAGGAACACAACTGACAGAAAAGCTGATTCCACTGTCGTCATTTTCACATTTCAAATATCAAAGCCTTGTCTAAGTCAAATAAATGAAATCTCAATCTACTATTGACACAGCTCCATAAAAAAGTAGAATGTCTGACGGACAAGACCAGTCAAATCTTACGTATTTTGGGTCGTTTAATCCGATCCCGAAGGTGGCTCTTGTTTTCTTCCCGAACTCAAAATTTCTTCACGTCAGAAACACTTTTTTCGTACATTTCACCGACCTCCAAAACACAAAAGTAGGAGTTGGGATGTACCAGACCAGTTAATTCTTAGGTTAGGAAAAAAACAAGAGCAAACTTTGAAATTTCAGCTTCGGATTCGGTCTCAGCGACTCAAAATACATAAGTATTCGTTGGTCTGTTAGGACATCTAGTTTCAATTTTTTTTTGTGAGGCTGTGAAATGTACAAAAAAAAAGTGTTTTTTGAGATTATGAAGAGAAGAACAGCTAATTTCGGCATTCGGACTTCGGATTCAGATTCAATGGCCCAAAAGACGTAAGAATTCACTAGTCTCGTCCGTCGAAACTCCTACTTTTTTGTGGGGTTTTAATGATTTTTTATCTGTTTTAACGGTATTGAAAAAATGTATCAATGTATGTAATAAGAAAACTGGATTCACTACCGGTTATTTGGCCCTTCTTGTCCCATTTGTCCAAAGCCTTAAGCTCTGCAGATAAATCAGGAGAGAGCTCTCTAAAATAGTTAAAATTTTTCATTACCAATATTATATGATGATTCAACTCAGAATTATTATTCTTTCTCAGAATTCTCTGTTCCAAAACAGAAATCTTTGAAAATGTTGAGAAATCTCTTGAAACCCTCAAAAATCGTTTAGTTCATTAATATATTTGGAACGCTATCCAATTTACCGAGAAAAATTTACAGTAGATCGGGAAGCCGGGCGGATTTTAATTTGCGAGAAGCTTGAAAATACATACAACTAAAATGGTAGATATATTTTGTTATTATATTCACCAATTAAATTGAGGATAATTGCTAAGGGTAAGATGAGAATAGCAAACATCCTCATCTTTTCGAATTAGAGGAAAAACTGATTATTGTAGTATTCAAAAATTTGGTTCAAAATGTAACTGATTAATATTCTAGTGTTTTATTAAATTATATAAAACATAAAATCTATAGACGTTATCTGTCGAATTGCTGACGGAAACCTTGTTCTCATCAGATATTTACATTTCATCAGAGTCACTTTCAAGGAGAAAAATGTAAGTACTAAATTCTTTAAAACGGATATAAAAATGTATACAATCAACATTCTTTATTGTCATTTAAATATGTAATTACTTTCTTTTTCTAAAATTATAACACTTTATAATTTGTGATTTATATTTCATCAAATTCTTTTCTATTCAAACTCAGAATTTTGATTAGCTTTCAAAAATCTCTTTTCCAAGTCAGAATTATATTCATTTAGAAAATATTCTATTATAATTTAGGAACATAGTAACTCCATTTTTACAAAATTTCGAAGAGGAAAGTTTTAAATTTTCACGAATTCTATCTTGGAATAGGATTTTTTATACTCCCTTTTTCTAATTAAAATTACAATTATTTTTCAACATTCCTGTTCTATGTGGAAAATTCTCTGTTCCATTTCAAAATTATTTCTCATGTAATGTTATCTAGCATGCAATTTGAAACACGAGTTTTTGTTACAAAAATCATAAGTTAAAATAATATTAATAATACACTTATTACTAGTGCAAAATTTATTGATATGATTCAAAATGTCAAAGTTTTTAAATGATATAATGATGAGAAATGTAGATTTTTCAAGCTTATTCTTAATGATCAGAAAATAGGTTAAACCACCACCGCAGGATCTCACTGGGAGTAACTGCAAATTCAACAATAATGCTAAATAATGCTAAATAAGGCTAAATAAAAAAATCATGCGTTATAAATATTTTTTTTCAATTCATTAAAAAGTTTTCTGGTTTGAAAATAGTCTAAATTAGAGATAATATCCCAATCAATAAGAGTTCAAATAGAAAAGAATAGAGTTTAAATAAACAACATTTGGAAATGCAGCAAACTATAAAGTTGCCACATTTTAAAATAATGCAAGTAGATAAGTTCCAATTAAAAAAAAATGTATACCAGGACCAACATTTCGTTGGGGAATAATTAAAATATTAACGCCCGCAAAAATGAAATGTGATTTATTTTTGAGTAATTAAAAGTATGCAGAAGCTTCTGAGATTTAAAAATACTTCAAAAGTTAATTTTTTGTGATTGTTGGAAATTTATCAATTTTCTAGGAACTAGTTAAGTAGAAAATAGTTTTCAAAGATTTTCTTCATCTTAGCAAATATTTTTTATTAAAATTTAATGAGTTACATTTTTTTTTCTATTTCTTTTCTGAATTACAGAAGAAAGTTTTTATTATTTGGAACATTTTTCTAAATATTTCAATTTAGTTGAAGCAGGGCATATTCTTTAGTTTTACCAATTTTTCTATGATGAACGGGAAGAATTTCTCATTTTTAACATTTTTATAAAAATAAAGGGGATCTTCTTCATTTTGCACATCTTTCATCACATAAAAAAAGAGGAATTTTTTCGTTTTCAATTTTTTTCTGAATGAAAAGAGAGATACGTTTTAATAAAAGACCGTAATTCAATTTGATGAAAGTAAACCTTGGTATTTAATATGTTTTGGAGTTGCAACGGAGAATTTTGTTTTCAATTTATTTCTGAATTCGAAGAGGAAAATTTCGTATTCTTGACATTTTTATTGAGTTTGAAGAAAGAAGCTCTGGCTTATAATTTTAATTCAAATTGTAGAAGGGAATTTTCTCATTCCACCCGTTCTAGTTATTATCTTAATTTACCCGCAGAAAAAAATTGCAGTAACTTTTACATTTTTCTTGAGATACTGGTTGCACGTACAAAGAAATTAAACGTGCATGTGTTAAAGTACATATATATGTGACGTACCAGGAGAAAAGTTACCTAACGCGCCAAAACCTGACAATTTTTTATTCCATTTATCGATGGATTGAGAATAACCCTATTTAATGCAAATATCAGAAAAATTATATGCGAGCTACTTTTTTGTTTAATTGCGTCAGGCTGGTTTTCTAATTGCGCTTCTCGGCCGTGATTCTCGTTCGTTGCCTTTCCTGGATCGCTTGCCCTGTAAAATTCTCTCTCGATACGTTAGATACCTTTTCTCGTGGCAAGCAATATATAATTCATTATAAAAAAATGTTATATTATTTTTACAATACATTTATTAAACAAATATTTAAAAACTAGTTCCGTTTCGGAATCTAGCCAAGCGTTTTGGAGAACAGGAAAGTTTTGTTTTATAAATGATGGTTTTGAGGTTAGATTGTAAGTGAGCGCGTCGAGTTTTTTCAGTGTACCCATTTTACGCAGCACTTTTCCTGATTCCACCACGCTCAATCTGTTCTTGTACATTTTTCCAGGCATGTGTGTTCCCTTCTGTGATCCAAAATATATCATGCAGAGGTTGAAGATTTTTTGTGAAGTTCCAAAATACACCAGATCCGCGGTTTAAGATCCCGCGGTTTAGTAATTCCTAGAATTGAGATTTGCTTAAAACATAGTTAGATGAAACTGAAATATTATAGAGATCAAGAATTTGTAATGAAGGAAGTCGATCGAGACGATACGATCAACGAAATCGACGAAATGATCGACATGCATCACTAGTTTCTCAGCTCGCGGAGCGTGAGAAGGCGTGAAAACACCACTGTTCTTAAACCGAGGGTTTGGTGTATGTAAAAGTTACACACTCTTGGATCAGCCTATATGGGTTATTGATTCTCTAGGGGACAATGGCGTACGTTTTTTTTAACATTCCAGAGACTGCAGCGTGAGAAATCGAAAAGTCGTAAATATCGCAGAATCTATCTTTCAAATCTGTTCAATATTGGAAATCTGATGAGATGTGGAGGAGAGTCGTTGATCCTTACTATTCTAAAACACTTCAAAATTGGAAAATGCTTGCCCAATGGAGTTTCCTGGATTTCTTCTGCGTTCATTTCTTCAAGTGCTTCGCTGTATATGTTTATTTTTACCCGTTTTTGAGTAGCTCCTCTCACTGTATACATTCCACGAAGACTTTTATTTAACTTCACTATTGCAAATATTTCACCATTGGACGTTGATAATACAGTTTGTTCTTCGGTTGGTATAGTCACAAGGACCAGATTTTCTCCTCTCACTTGAATTGGTTTATCGCGAGGAAAAGTGTATCTTCGAATTTCAAATCGCCGGGACGGATTGGTGCGGGGAATAAGCCGAATAAATCTAAGGTCTTCAAGTTTATATCCAAGTATGTATAAAGGAGAATGCCTAGCAGAAGGAGACCTGGACCTAGCACGAAGTATAGGCTCGGGAGGAGGGGAAGACCTGTTCGAAGAACCCAGCACATGACGTCTGTCAGGAGAATGAGAAATTCCGGTACGAGAAAAACCAGGCCCATGGTTTGAAATCTGTGTACTCGATTCTGCAACAAGACACAGAGTTTCATTTCTTCTTACAGTAGACAATCGTATAAATTGTAGCTGAATTTTAGGCAATTCGGCAATATTCATTCATCGCCTACATTGACCAATTTTTATTTAAACCAGTCGTCCACGTAGGATGAAGATCTTCATGTAATGCTTAAGCAATATAAAGAACTTCAATTTTCCATATATATAATATATATATAATATATATAACAAATTTATTGAATCGTTTAAAAGTAAAGTGTGGACAGAAAAATTCAAAACATTGAACAAATCTAATACGGCCGTCAATTAATAATTACAAGAATAGCTCATTTTTGCATTTTCCAACAATATATATTCAAACATTGGTATAGATAGAAGTGTGGCTTTAGAAAGCATCCAGTGATCCTAAAAGTATAACATTTTCTAGTCTAATCCAATCCTTCATTGTGCAATAATATGACATTCATGTTGCTAAAAATTTCATACTTTTAGTTTGACAATTTACAAAATAGACAGTATTAAACTGGTAGCATGGGAAATCAAATACTTTCATTTGGAACTGGAAGGATGAATTTCTTAATAAAAATATTAAAAACTTTTGGTTTTGAATTCAACTTACAAACCTTAGTAAGAAATTTAAATTAATTCATTCATTCATTTTAATTAAATCAATTTAAATGGCTTAAACAGTTTCAGTAATTTTTTCTGAATCTATCAAATTTCGGATGCCATGAGTGCGAGTTTTTTCAATTATTATATTGTCAAATTATATTATGATTTATAATTTGAAATTTTTTCAGGTTGAGAGTGGAGAACTGATAAAGTTCCTTAGAAGGAAAGTTTTTTGCAAATATGAAACTGAAATTAATAGCAATTATTTAAATTGTAAGTTCAAATACTCTTTTAAATACTTGGTAAATCATAGATTTCTTCATTTTTATCCCTCAGAAATCAAATTCTTTAGGTAAGATATAATATAAAAACAAAATCTTGTAATTTGAAGAATGATATAAATGTGTAAAAAATTATTACCTTGTAGTCGTTATCTATAAACATTTTTCGTGCATTATACTATCACGAAAGACAATTTTTTATGTAAAATAAAAATTTGAATAATTTTTACTATTGTATATATGAAATGTTTGAATTAGTTTCTATATTGCAGAAATAACGTTTTTCTCTCTTTTATGATGCTAAAAAATTTAATACTTTTGGCAGTTATTCATATTGACCTTCATATTTCTAAATAAAAATAAAATAATTAATTTCTTCAAACTAAACTCTTAAAATGTATCAATTGAAGGACAACAATACAAAACTAGATAACCAACAATTTGGCCGAAAATGGGCTTTTTACATAAAAAATTCTCAAAAAATCAAATACATTCAAAGCCAGATAACTGATACTCTGTACTTGTCTCCCATCTTCTTATTTTTTTGAATCACCTAAACTCTTGCCTTTTCTTATACCTTTTTCTGACCTTACACCAATTCCTAAAAGTTCTTAAATACAGTAGAATAATAAAATACTTTCTTCGAGGAAAATCCCTTGAAAACTTACTTACTTACTTTTTTCAGCACCAAAGTAACAATCATGTTCCAATCTAAAATCTTAAATCTTCCTTCTCTACAAAAATCCGCTTTTACAAGGTTTATTAAAATTATTATTGATTACTTAGGAAGGAACGTATATTTTTGTTTTTATTATAGACCTTTCAGCAAAAAACCGTATGTTACAGTGCGATACCGTCACACTAAATGCTTTATTTTGCCGGAACAAAAGAATTTTCTTGTTGAACACTTTTTTATTCTCATTCAGCCTCATCCCCATATATTGAGAGCAAGTTTTTATTGTTTCCCCAATTTGGAAATAGATCGTTAGTCGCTATTCTAAGACGATTTTCAAAACCCCTGAAATTTGAACCTCTACATTCTTAAATGATTTACACGGAACTCGTTACCTTTTTCTAATTAAACTTATTTTCACCCAATTTAGCAACTTAATATCTCGCAAGTGAATTTCTATTTTTTGTTTAAACTGAAAATTGCACTCTTCATTGTGATCTGCAACCAAGCCTGTTCAAATTTTAGGTTCTGTGACTTTGTGATTGCAAACTTCCACATTTCATTTCTCGGAACTGGGTAATTTTGTTGAATTATACTTTCCTAGCCTTAATTCACAAACACTCTAGCTTGTGAGTAAACTATGTTTTATCTTCAAATAGCGTTTTCGATATCACAGAATGTTATTTCGCTCTCCTGAAAAATTCTGATTTTGATGCTTATTTAGTTTTGTGCTGCAAGCTTTTAATTACTATCATAAACATAAAATTATATTATTGCAGATTAAAATCCAGCGTTTGTTTTCAAGGAGTTTTTCTTGTTGACATGACTTTTATTTGATTTTGGTATCTTTATTCCTTGATTTTATGGGCATTCATCATTAATTAAAATGACATGTTGTTTTAAATATCATTTTTTTGTTGATCATATTATTTTAGTATTTGATTTCCAATTTTTTTATGTCACGTTTTGCAGATTTTGGTGGTCTTTTCGCACCTTTATGTATTAATCTAATTGAAATTATGCATTTAGGCTTTAGTGATTTCAAAATGAGGGCTCTTCTTCTTGTTTTAAATTCTTTTCTTACAAATTGTTTAACTTATTCTGAAAATGTTTCCAGTATTTATGCAAACGAAACACTGAAATGCATACAGGGAAAATTAAAAAAAAATACATTAATTGATTAATTTGAATTTTTCCGGCATTTTTGCGGTAATGAATTTACGATACCCATAAATATTATTTTGAAAATCCGTCAAAAATTGAAGAAACAGCAATGGATGATAATTGTTAATGTGAATTATCTTAGATCAGATACACGACACGTTTATTGCGCATTTAATTTTAATCCGCTTTGCCACAAATAAGATTCTGTTTGTACGTACAGAGGGTATTCAAAATAGATCAATTGTACTTGAGAAATAGAATAGAATACGCGTAATGATATAGTCTTATATCTGTGACTAGAACAAAAATTGATGAAAAGTACTGAAATATATTTTACGTGCTAAGCAGAATGATGATTTGGAAAATGATTTTATGATACATATATGAGTATATAATGCATTAAGTACATACATCTGGATCGTTTGACCTGTTATTGAAAGTGAAATTAAAATCACATACACGCAAAGAATGATCAATTATAGATGAACTTTTGAATTTTACTCGTGCTTATCTTAAATTAAGTGCATACACTGAGAGTCAAACGAAATGATCATAAACAGGAATAAAACATAACTACCATTACTAACAATATGGAGGTTACCTCTTTTCATATGACGTATTTCGAAATTCTTCGAGATTGGTGAATTTCCGCCTAATGGAACTTCCCGGATTTCTTCTGGGGTCATTTCTTCAACCACGCCGCTGTACATGTTTATCTTTGCCCGTTTCTTAACGGCCGTTAAAGATCCTGTTTTATATATTCCTCGAAGTCTTCTACCAGCCTCCACCATCGCAAAGACTTCTCCATTGGACGTTGATAATACACTTTGTTCTTCGGGTGGCATAGGCAGAAGGACATTTTTTTCTCCTTTCACGTAGATTGGTTTATCGCGAGGAAAACAGTATCTTCGAATTTCAAATCGCCGGGACGAATTTGTGTGGGGAATAAGTCTAATAAATCTAAGTTCTTCAAGTGTATATCCAATTACGTATACAGAAGAATAACTGGCAGAAGTAGACCCTAACCTGTCACGAAAAGCAGACTCGGCAAGAGGTAAAGACATGTTTGAAGAACCCGGAGCATGATGACTGTCAGAAGAATAAGAAATTTCGGAACGAGGAACACCAGACACTGTGTTCGAAGTCTCTGAACTTATCCCTGAAACAAGAAACAGAGCTTTAAATTTCCTTGCAGCAGAACATCATATGTTGGTGAGTATTATTTCGAACCTTCCTATAAAAAAAGTGTGTCTTGAGAAAGTGTCCTACGATCCCAGTTGTTCAAAATTTAAAAAATTTTAAATGTCGGTCAAGTAAAAATTTCCAAAACAGTTCATTTTTACAGTTTTCAAATCATTATTTTTTAGAATTTGGTATAGACAGAAAGTGTGGCTTTACGAAGCATCTGAAGCTCCCACAAGTCCAAAATGTTGAAAATATCCAAGATGGCGTTCAATTAAACATTCAAAAATGGCTCATTTCTGCAGTTTCAAGATTTTATACTGCATTATTCAATCATTTTTATTTGAAGTTGCTGCAAACTTTAAAATTCCAGTATGATACCTAGTCCTCGACTATGAGCCGCGTGAACTGGATTTCTTTTTGCTGCAAGGAATTAATTTGTCCTGCCTAATGAGAAGTCGGGTCCTAATAGTTGAACAATTTTCAGTTCTTCTTTCTGAATATATCAAATTCTAGTTGCCATAAGTTTTCAATTTTACAATTATGAATTTGTAATATTATATAATGATTGATAATTCTGAACTTTTTCAGGTTGAAAGAGCAAAACTTAGAAAGATGTTTAAAAAAAGGAAGAATTTTTACAAATATAAAACTTAAATTGATAGCAGTTATGTATATTCGTAGTAAGATTTTATATGTTGGCAATGAAATATATATATTATGTTATTAATCGAATCCCATAATTAAAACGTATCAAATATGAGATGTAAGGATTGCAATCACAAATGGTAACTTAAATTGGATATTAATTTTGTTCTGTTGAAATGCAAAATAGATATAGGTAAAACTTCTTTTTACATTCTTCATTAAAGAAAGGAATTGTGTTCTAACGCGAAATTTATATGTTTATTAGTTCAAATAGCCTTTAAAACACTTTGTGAATATTAAATTTCTTTATTTTTATCCCTAAGGAATATTTATGTACAACATTAAAAGAAACTTCCAGTTTGATTTTTTATGTGTTTTATATTCATGCATGAAAACTTCTACTGGCAGTCATAGAAATAAAATTTATTACGTAAGATATAATGTAAAAAACAAAAAATCATAATTCAATGAATAATTACACTATCATAAAAGTCAATTTTGCTATGTAAACTAAAAGATTGCAATAATTTTTACTATTCGTACGATATTCAAATTACATTTTTTATTGTAGAAATGAAGTATTTTTCTCTTTTGTAATGCTCAAAAATGAAACACTTTCTTGCAGTTATTCATTTCAAAATTTATATTTATAAATAAATATAGAGTTGTGAATTTTTTTACTAAGTTCTAAAAATTTCTCCTTTTATTACACTCAAGTATTCAATTTTTCATAGAACTGGTCACAAACGATTTATACTAAATAATAGTGGAATTAGCTGTGAAGGGAATACTATAAATTTCTCATTTTTTAGGTATTGAGTACTTAAAAAAATATATTATATCATTGAGGATTGAAATCTAGCGCTGTTTTGAAGGACTTTTTCTTGTTGATCATGTTATTCCCCTAATTGAATCTCCATTTTGGTCTTATTCAGCTGATTCTTTTTTGATTCTAGCATCTTTATTTATTAATTTGATATGCACTTATTATTCACTAAAATGTGAGATTGTCTCAAGGGATAGTTTCTTTTAGATTATATTATTTTAGTAATTGAGCGCTGACTTTTTTATTTCTTGTTCTGCTTATTTTTGGATTCTTTTTGTACCTTTATCCATGACCTTTATGGACACTCTGCATTTAGGTTTTAATGAATGCAAAATAAAAGCTTGTTTTTTGTTCTAAGTTTCTTTTCTACAAATCATCTTATTTGTTTTGAAAATTTCCTCATGCTTATAACTTATGCACGGAAAAGAATAGCATGCATGTATGGAAAATAAATAGAAATCCAATCATTTATGAAATAAAATGTTATAAAGTATTTTTCTAGAGAACGGGCTTGCGACAACTATAAACATTATTTCACACAGCTCGTAGAAAAGTTACAGAAAATTTCTTTATCAATAAAGAACTTCTTTCAGTAAATTTGAGATATGAACAAAATATTTTTCCAAATGCATATAAACCATTAACCAGATTAAACTAATTTACTCCTCTTTTTCTCCAGTTGCTTCCATTACAATGTTGACTATAATAGATAGTTTTTATTTCCAACCTGAACCTCTCTATAATTTTGATCAGCTTTATATATATTTATCAGGATTTCTTTACCTTAAAAACATGTATTTTCGTTTCCACATAATCCAGTTACAAGAGTTTAAAATTCGTTAATTATATCCTTCCTTACCAATCTTGACTTACGTTGCTTCTCTGCCTTATCTATAATCTTTTTTACCATATGATGCAAATTTCAAAAGTTTCCTTATCTGCAATCTTTGTTACCATATGATGTTAAATTTCAAAAGCTTTAAAAGTTTCTTAAAACCTGTATTTTTCCCAGTTAGTTTTCATTAAATCCTTCAATAATAATCTGGACTTACGTGGTTCTCTGTCTTATCTACAATCTTTTATTACCATATAATGAAAGTTGCATCGCTTCCTAATAGCTGTATTTTGCCAATTGGTTTTTGTGCTTCGTCTTAAACCTTTCTACAAGAATGCCATACGGCATTTTTGTTTTTTATCTAAAATCTGACTATTTAAGTTGACTAAGTTTATTTTCTACAATATTTGGTATGTACCTTTATATTTTAAATTGTTTTCTTCTTGATTATTTTTTTAATTTTGTAAAATTTATCTGTATTTTTACATTTTTTAGACAATAAATTATGACTGAAGCGGGCCCAACTTGTTGGCCGAAACGTTTAAAAATTTGTAATTCTGGAATCTTTTATTTAATTTTGACCTGCAAACTGCGAAGTCTATATCAACACATATATATTGAAGGTCAAGACTCTACTTGTTTATTATTTCATAAATGTACGAAAATTCGGAATAACAACAATGGAGGATAATTGTACGTATTATTGCGCATTTAATTTTAACTCGTATTGACGCACTGAGAATTGAGTTTTTACTCACAGAGGGTACTCAAAATACCTAAATTGTATTTCAGAATACAGTACTGTAGTGAAATCTTACTTCTGTAGATCTCAAATCCAGACTACCACTTTCCTTCAGAATGTTATTTATTCTGTCTTTGTTTTTGTTTTCTATTATTTTGTTATTTATTTCTATAATCTCACTACGTCACTACAATCAAAACTAACAATATATTGGTTACCTGTTTTCATATTAAGGATTCTAAAAATCTTTGTGAGTGGATAATGGCTGCCTAATGGAGTATCTCGGATTTCTTCTGCAGTCATTTCTTCAATCGCACCGCTGTACATGTTTATTTTTGCCCGCTGTTGAAGGGTAAATCTTAATTTATATATTCCACGAAGTCTTCTATTACCATCCACTATTGCAAAGACGTCACCAGCGGACGTTGATAATACAGTTTGTTCTTCGGTCGGCATGGGCAGAATGGAATGACGGTCTCCTCTCAAACGAATTGGTTTATCGTTGGGAAAAGTGTACCTTCGAATTTCAAATCGCCGGACCGAATTTGTGAAGGGAATAAGCCGAATAAATTTAAGTTCTTCAAGTTTATATCCAATTACGTATAAAGGAGAGTGACTTCCATGAGGAGACGTGGACCTGTCACGAATAGAAGGATCAGTAGGAGGTGAAGACATGTTTGATGAAGCCAGAGCATTTTGTCTTTCAGGAGAATAGGAAATTCCGGAACAAGGTGTACTAGGCCCAGGGTTTGAAGTCAGTGAACTCAACTCTGCAACATCAACATAGCCTGATTTTGTTTTATCGTAGGCAATCGTATTTTTGTAAGTTTAAATAAATTAATGACGGACTGGTATGCCCAGAGGCAGACCACGGAAAGAATGTTAGAATGAGTGAATGAGACCCTTATTCGAACAGACATAAGAAGTCATAAAAATACAAGAGCTTGCATAAGAAAATGCATGAACGTGAAGGAAGCAAGAGGCATGCCAGGACAGGAATGTGTGGTGACAAATAGTTTATAAGAAATGCATGGAGAAGAGTGTCAGCAAAATGAATGACGTCTGAAACAAAAGATCTTGGATACTAATGAGCCGAGCGGAGAGCTTTACATGATGACTTTGTGAGGCTTTTCACTTGGGGTGATTACTAGAGAGATTAATCTACAACTTGTATCGGAGGAGTGTTGCAGAACGAACATGTTATTCAAATAAATAACACGTGAATTCTAGATCAATCTAGAAATCTATATCCACTTCCCCGCATTACTCCCTACCTCACCGATTGAGTCATGCTTACCTCGAAAGAGTAATGGCTTAATTTTATACTACTAATAAAAGGTATATCCATTTTCTGTGATTATTTCAAATCATATGTGACTAACATAATCTGGAAAACATCCTAAAGATTTCTGCAACTAATGAAGAAAAAATTAATGACATGCAAAGTCATCATTTTCCAAGAATCATCCTTAAAAAATATTGGACATTTTTATTTAGAAGACGAAAAATTGAAATAATATTTTTTTTTTCTGGCATTGGAGAAATTTGTAATAAAAAAGCTTTTTGGCTTGAAAAGGAAACAAGTTCTCAGAGTGAAAAATTTGGTATTTTAAAAAAGGAACGTTTTAAAAATAACTTGTTTTTCTTCTTCAAATAAGTAAAAGGGTATTGCCGGGTAAGCATGGTAAATCTGCCCTCGCTCGTATCAGGCTGAAATTTATGTTAAATGTTCATTCTAATCTGGCGAAAAACCACTAAGAATTTCAACCTTAAAATTGCATTTTTTTTCTGAAGTTATGAAGTGGGAAAGAAAAATGAAAAAAGTGATTTTTCTCGAAAACTGCTTGACCGATTTTTATGAAGAAAATATACGTTATGAAGACCGATAAAAAATGATACAAAAAAATTCCAGAGAATTTTTTTGACGTGCAACAACCATCTTTTCACAAAAAAATCTACACGTCCCCTAGCTTAACATATTTTCCCCCCAAACTGATCAGAGCGGTGCGCCATAGTTAAAAAAAAAAATTTATTACCGTATACAAACCTTACATAAAAAATGCTTTATGGTATGGTGTGAAAGATATTAAAAAGCAAGAAAACAACACAAAAAGAAGATGATATATATATATATATATATACAAAATCACAGTCTACCTGTTTTAACAATTGGTCTAATTGTTTCCGAGAGTCGAGTTAAAAATGTACGTGTGTACATGAGAGTGTACAAATATGAGATTTATTTGAACTGATAACAATATTCTAAGACACTGAAAATCACAAAAAATATTGCAATAATATTTTAATGAGTGTGGTACCAAAGACCAATCATATCATTAAGAGGATGAGGATTAAGCCTTCTCCACCATTTAAATAAAACTCAGATACAACTAAGACTTTCAGAGCATTAGTTGCATCAGGTTGCATCATCTACGGTGAAGCCACCGCAGGCAATGTCTGAAACGGTGCGTAATTCCAAGTTCCAGTGTATTAATTGTTTGTAGCAAATACATGCCAACTTTTTTTTGCGCTTGCGTAGGGAAGTGAGCTCATTGGCCGCAGCTGGTGGGCATTCAAAACCAACTAATAAAAACAATTATCGTGATTAAAATAAATAATGATTACAAACTGCTCGAGAATGCGCGCCAACTGCGATCAATGAGCCCACTGCCCCGACGCAAGCCCAAAGAAAAGCTCGCCAAGAATGGGATCACTGTTGCACTATGAGCGACTTTCACTTATTTCACAATGCAGTTGTTATTTGTTTTCGACGTTTTGATATCTTGACGACTTATCACTGTGTTGATAATAATAACATGACTGAATTACTGGCATGTATTTGCCACAAACAATGAATACACTGGAACTTGGAATTACGCACGATTACGTGCATTGCTTGCAGTGGCCTTCGCCGTAGATGACGCAACCTGATACAACTAACGTGGTTAAAGCTCAATCCTTGATCTTAAAAAAGGCTTAATCCTCTTCCTCTGAAGGATATGATTGGTCGTTGGTACCACACTCTTTACAATAAGATTGCAATGTTTTGTAGTGTTTTCTAATAACATACAATGTTCTTGTTATCTGATTGAATAAAACTGATATTTTATTATTTGTAGAAAATACAAGCCAGTAGCCACTAAAAAAAAACGCGCCGCGTACTTTACCTCACCGTTGGTGTGGAAACTTGTACACACGTAGATTTTCAACTCGACTCACGGTAAAAATTAGGCCAATTGCCAAAACAGTTAGACTGCTTTTTTGTAAACAGATCCACCTATATTTTTTCTGACTTTTTGCTATCTATTACAGCATATTGTAATGCATTTGTCATGTGAGGTTTCCATATGGTAATACGAAAAATAGTTTTGATTTTTTTAAACTATGGCGCACCACTCCGATTAGCTCGGGGAGAAAATATGTTAATCTATGCGATGTAGAGGTTTTCCTGTATAAAGATGGTTGTCGCACGTCGAAAACCTCATAAAAAATTGTAATTTCAAACAAAAATTAAGAGAATTCTTGGCATCCGCTCAAAAAAATTGTCTAATGCCAAAAGGACCATACACAGCAAATTTCTTGCTTTGTTTACAATGAGAGCATTTTTTTGAATGTGATTTTTATGTCATAATGGGGGTTTTAACATCCGCATTTTATCAGCCCCCCCCCACCAATTTGTATTTTCGTCAATTAATTGACACAATATTTTTTTAGAGCTATAGAGCACATTCGAAACAGAAGAAGTTAGTGAAAAGAAATTTTGAAAATGTTAATTTTTGAAAAAAATCGAACCGGCCCTCCAGCATTCCTTCTCCGATAACTCCGTTGTCATAGTGTTACACCGCTTGTTATTAGTGGCGCGATGGCGTGATGATTTTAAAAAAGGTGCGGCTAGCGTGTCACTAGCCCAACGACCCTTAACACTTGCAATAACTCCTACAGTTTTGTGGCGCAAAATTTGTACTTTAGGCTTCATCAGAGTGCATTTGAGGTGCAATCGAATGGGTTTGTGTGAATGAAAAAATATGGTGCGCGGGGTGGGGGGCTCCTGCAACAGACCTGATGGCTACCAGAAATCTTGTAAAACGTCAATCAGTTTCCAAAATTTTTTAACGAATTCTATATAAATTTCTCAAAACATTAAGGTTATCAGTTTTGTTACAAACTTATCACACTTATCTTCTAATATTATACTAAAAGAGATAGAGGCAGAAGCTCTTTATAATTACTTTCTATCAATCTTACTTCCGGGGTATTCATTCTAAATTTTATTAATTTACTTTTCTTTATTTTTGAAATCTGGTTCAAAACATTTCCAGACTTCTTTGAAAACTTTGAAGGTCTAGTATAAATCCAAAATGTTTTTAAAATAAGATTGATTTTCTGGCAGCATGGAGTTCTCAGGAATAAATGCAATTGTGACTTTGGATAGAGAATTTCCGCTATGAATTATAATTTAGACTTCAGGACAGGGAATTTTCGTGAAAAATTATTATTTTACATTCAACAGAGAATTTTCGACCTGGAATGGGATTCTGGAAAATAATTTTTATTCTTCTTTGTATCGCGTCTTGTCTTAATTAGTAACTAATTATAAATTAGAATCACGTATTTATATCATTTAATAATCCAGTTTAAATCAATAGGCAGTTTCTTTTTTCTCTATTTTTTTCATGACAGTTCATCAGTAAGATTTTCAAGTCCTCGGTCTTTAATCTAATCGAGATATTAGTCTGTTTGCTCGGGGAAGCATTATTTGAGGAGCCTACGTCTGACGAATTCAATTTCTTCTCTCCAATATCTCAATTTCCCAATAACACAGCCCCCCCCCCCCAAAGAGAGATGTTCGACGGACAAGATCAGTCAATTCTGACGTATGTTGTGTCGCTGAACCGAGTCTAAAGTCGGAATACCGAAGTTAGCTCCTGTTTTCTTTCTTACTTCAAAAAACACTTTTCGTACATTTCGCAGCGCCACAAGAAAAATGAAACTAGATATTCCGATGGACCAGTTAGGTCAATTCTTACGTATTTTGAGTCGCTGAATCCGAATCCAAAGTCGGAATTCCGATGGTAGCTCTTGTTTTATTCCCAACCTCAAAATTTCTTAACGTCAAAAACACTTTTTTCGTAAATTTCACTGCTCCACCAAAAAAGTAGGAGTTGCGACGGACTAGACTTGTCAATTTTCAGGCCAGGAAGAAAACAAGGGCTAGCTTCAAAATGCCAGCTTCGGATTCGGATTCAGCGATTCAAATTTATATGATATTTCAACTCAGAATTATGATTTTTCCCTAGAATTCTCTCTTCCGAAACATAAATCTTTGAAATCTTTCAAAATGTTAGGAAATCTTTTGAAACCTTCAATAATCGTTTTTCATTCATATCTTTCGAACGCTTTTCAATTTACCAAAAAAAATTTACAGCTGACCGAGAAGCCGAACAAATTGTAATTTTCGGGAAGCTTAAAAATGTAACAAAAATTAAAGATATATTTTATTATCATATTCACCAATTAAATTGAGAATAACCGCTAAGGATAAGGTGAGACTAGCAAACATCCTCATCTTCTCGGATTAGAGGAAAAACTGATTATTCTATTATTAAGGAATTTGGTCAAAAATGTCACTGATGAATATTCTAGTGCTTTATTAGATTATATAAAACAAATAACCTCTAGACGTTACGTCTTGTATTGTTGACGTAAATCTTGATCTTATCAGATATTTACATTTCATTAGAGTCACTTTCGAGGAGAAAAAGTATACATGCTAAATTCTTCGAAACAGATATAACAATTTATACAATCAACACTTTTTATTAACATTTCAATATATAGTTACTCCCTTTTCCTAAAATTTAAAAGAGGTAAGTTTCAACTTTATCCCAATCTTTATTTAGAAACCAAAAATAATTTTTAAATTCAAACAAATTCTGATTCGGGAGAAGTTATTTTGAAAATCTCACAAATTCTGACTTAGATCAGGGATTCATTTCATAAATTTACTTTTTACAAACCAAAATTAAACTGATTTTACAAAATTTTTAATTTCATGACTAAAACTACAGTTTCAAGGCAAAGTTATAATTATTTACAAAATTTCCTATTCCAGATTCAAAATGATAACACTTTACGGAATTTTATTTATATTCCATTATTATTCAGAATTATATTTATTTGGAAAATATGTATCATAATTTAGAAACATTATAACTCCATTCTTGCAAAATTTCGACGAGGGAAGTTTAAAACTGTAAAAAATTCTGACTTGGAACAGGATTTTCTTATATTCCCTCATTCAAAATTAAAATTATAATTATTTCTTGAAATTCACGTCGGAATTATATTGATTCATTTGCGAAAATTCTCTGTTGCCAAATCTCAAGTTTATACGATTGAATCTTCCTTATTCAAAAAAAAAATGTGTGGTTTGGAAGGTTTATTGATTAAATTTTTATGTAAAATTATCTGAACATGACATTTTCAACGCGAGTTTGCAATACAAAAATCGTAAGTTGAAAAAAAATATATATATTTTCGATTTCTGTGCAATCGAACCAAAGGCCTATGACAAAGTCACCGACCGCGTTCTCGGGTTGAGGATAAAGGATCCCTGTACCAGGGGTTTCTGCTGAATATGATTACAATTAATAATAAGCACACGCGGTAAATTGTCCAGGGATAGTCCCGAAGGTATAACCCTCGAACGAAGGAGTAACAAGCGTGCCGAAAGCTGAATGGCACCTGGGCGAGGTGTTTCACACGGTGTCTCTGGGATACCGGGCGACCTCTCAGAGTATGCATCTTTATCCTTGCATGCGAGGCTCTACGATGATGGACTAACCCTTTCCCTAGCTGCTCGTGGGAACAACAATAACATCATCAAACCACCAAAAAGTTGTAGATGCGGTTCAAAACGATCAAACGCGCAGAGCACATGACAATCGGTCGGCAAACAGTGCCGATCACCCTAGAGTTCAGGGTGCTGCAGATAATAATTTAAATGGAAATACGACGATAAATCGGCGAAACGCTCACATTGAGTGGACGAATCAACTCAAGGATGACGTGCTAGACTGCTACGGCGCGTATGTACACTCTAGGGTGCCAGAAACACCCAGAACTTCAGCACGTTTCGCATCAGTCATTGCGAAATGCCTACCTCTTGAAAAATGGATATGTACGCGGAGCTCTTCCGTAAACCGCTGCTTGAACAAGCTGCAGACAAAGATGAGGAAGCGACATTAAGACCAACCGCGGAAAGCAGACATTTTGTGCGAGATGATAGCGGTTGCACGACAAGGAGGAACATTGACATACAGGTTCCCCCTAAACCCCAAGATCAAAAGTCGCTTGTATCAACTGAACCAGAAGGTTGGATAGGCAAGACAGAATGTGTCCCTTATTCAGTGCGTGATTGACTACATAACATGTGATAGGCCGTTCACAGAAAGGGTTCGAAAGTTCAGACAACAACTAAGGATCTTCAATCATACACTGAACAAGTCAAAGACTCCACCTAAGCCCAACAAGGTAGACACTTTTTGGAGAGAGGTATATAAGATCCGGAAAACACTGAAGTTGAAAAAAGGTACTGATAATATCATCCGCTTCAAGGAGTTTTGCGACAATCTCATAACATCTGAGGAAGAATGTCCATCAATCACTGCTGAAGAGGTGAAAAAAGCACTTAGCGACACGAAAATCTTTTCCGCTGCAGGACCAGATGGTATCAAGAACTTCTGGTGGAAGAACTTTACTTCTACATACCAACATCCGGCCCACATATTCACCTCAAATTTAAAGCCTATCGTTGTGATTTCATCGTGCCCTGTGGCCGCCCGTCTCACGGTCGTGAGACGTGGCCATACCTGTGATTTACCACGGTTCTACTGGGAGCCGGTGTTATTTTTAGATGGCAGTTGCTCCCAGTGGGATCCTGTGGTTGTTGTTCAACCCTTTTTTTAAATTATATATATATATATATATATACATATAAATAAATACATATCTCCCAAAAATAAATACATATAAATATCCCAAAAAATATGCATCCTATGAAAAAAATATCCGTAATAACAACTTTTTATTTTCGAGGGGGAAAAGTGACTTCGAACAAATTTACCCTCCCCCCCAGGAGGCACGGGGAACAGATTTTTTTTTGCCAATCAAAAAAAAAATTTTCGAATAAAACTTACGTATTTCATAATGGAGAATCTGAGTCTGTGATCAAAAATTGGGGTTCTTATATGAAATTACAAAGTTACCCCCCCCCCTGCCTTCTGGGGGGTAAAGTGGGGTCAATTTGCTCTAAGTCCCTTTTCCCCTGGATAATAAAATTTTTTTATCACGGTTATTTTTTTATAGGATGCGTATTTTTTTAGATATTTCGATTGTTTAGCTCGCTAAAAGAAATTGTTCCTCTTATGGAGTTTAACACGTAAAAATACAAATTGTTTTTCAAATTAGACAGGTGGAGCCTTTATGGTGAGTGCAATAAACCGCGCCGAGTCGAATTTCGTTGGTGACTCAAAATACAAATTGACAACAAAATAAAGAAATACGCATACTATGATTTTGCCTAGGCTATACGAATTTCCTGTAGCCTTAAAAAACAGTCGCTTTTTTGGACCACTTCATTATATATATTAAAGATCTAAATAACTGTAGCATCAAGATGCGCAAAACGTTAGTATGCACCATGGTCGAAATACCACAAATTTCGAACCGTCTAGCTTTAGTGAACTTAAAATTGTCATGGAATGTGCAACGGAATTTCCTAAGGGGTCGTTTGAAAATTGCGTTCCAAAGAAAAAGGAAGGTTAATAATAATTAAAGACCTGGTTGCACATCTTCATCTTCTGTATTCGCTTTCAAGTTTACAAAGCGAAAATATTATAAAACTTCCTTTAAGATTAGAATATTATACTGCATCAACATGAAAATCAGTGTTTTCTCTTTGAATTCCTTATAGCTTTCTCATTAAAAGTACAGCGAGTCTAGCTAGAGCTGAAAAAAAAAGTTTTAAATTTGTTACCTTACTAGCAATCAGATTGTTCTTGGGATTAATAAAACCTTGACCTAACGTTTGCCTATTTTACTACTATTAAAAACATCGTTTCTTAATGGATTGAAAAGTGATTCTCTAATACAGTCTCTTCAGAAACTGCAAGTATTATTGATAAAATTGACCATTAAAAGCAGCTATTTTCAACTAAAGTCTTAAAAAATCATTAATTCATTTGTAAAACTTTTAAACCTACTTCAAATTTATATTTTACTTTCAATCGATCACCCTTAGTATCCTTCGAAGATTTTGCTGTTTAGTTTATCTAAATTGGCCTGGAAACATTTTTTCTGATTGTATGAAGAAGACGAAAAATCAATAATCAGATCCTACGTAGGACCCTAATAGTTTTATACGCCGTCACAGACGTGGAAACCAATATAGACCCAACGTCGGATCCTAATAGTTTCCGGCGTTGGAATTTTCGCCGAGTACTGGGGTCGTTGATGAACACTGTTCAGCATTTAATTTTATATTGAAACTTCAAAATCAATAAAAAATTGAGTACGTCATAGTTATTAGATCATAAGAATTGTGTTTCAAATCAATAATTTCGTGGGATCCTATTATGATCCCAATAGTTTCCGACGTGGGATTCAACGTCCTCTTTTCCAATTGTAATATATTGTCTCTAGTGAGCCGGACATATTGAGGTTTGGAAGCTTTTTTTTCTAACACTCGATTTTATATAAATTGCTACATGAAAAACTTTAGTTAAAAATTATTTTTTCATATAATCTTCTCTAAAATATAAAAAACAGAGATATTAAGCCTTAGGACTAGATTTCTGATCCAAGAGTCTTGGTTTCTTAGTCAGCTATGCAATAAAGTTACTTCTGTTCAGAAGGAATAGTAATGAATATGCGAATTACAATTTCAGGGCGACCTAAACCCTCTGTAACTTGGTGGCAAGATGGAAAGCTATTGGACGGCGTCATGGATACTCCAAAAGTGGATGGCTCTTCGACGAAGTTCACGGTAAACCAATTATTTCTCGGCAAAGTAACAAGATCGTTGTGGGGAACGAAGCTGGAATGCAGAGCACAGTCGGGACAAATGGGCAAGGCAGTTGTGAAGGAAGTTCCACTCGACATATACCGTGCGTCAATAATTTGATTTATCTTTTGTGTACATAAATTAATATAGTTTCATATGTCGAAAGAAGAACTTAAGCGAATGAAAAATGTCTCGCGTGTTTTTTTTTTAAGTCGTGGAAGAATATTCATCCTCGCCAAATGAAATAGTTAATGGCTCGAAAGTTTCGTAAACCCTAGTCCATTGCACAGTCTGAGGTTCACCGTTCAGTCACTATACTTTTTCTCTTTTCTTTTGATAACAATCATTCTACCTAGTCAGACTTAAAGACGATGCCACGCATCCACAGCTTTCACTCGACAAATATTGTTCACGCTTTTTTAGCTATTCTTCAAACTATGTCTTGAATTATTCTTTTTGCCCACTCCAAATACAGGAACCATCGCCCTTCCTTTTAAAAACGCAACCAGCTTCAATTAATCAATAGCCATTTCCTTTACAAAACGTCGTCCCTCCCACTTTTGCAAAGAAAAATATATGTGAATTAAGAAACATTTGGATAATAACTTGACTGCTTGTTACCAGATTTTACTGCCATAATTTTCATTTCATCCAATTCGAATTTGACCTAAGTTTTTTGTCTGAATTACCATTTGCCATTAACCCTAATTTTAATTTGGATAAAATTCTGAGAACGATGCCACAAAAATATGACTTTCCACTGCTACAGGTAAAATTAAATTTATTTTACATAATACTTCAGGAAACTGGCGATTACGAAAAAAATTTCGATGTGCGTAAGTAAACGTTATGTAATGTGGCTATTGGAAAAAATGGAAAAAAATTTCAAATGATAATTCGAATTGATGAAAACTGTAGCAAATGGTAATTTGAATAAACAAAAAATGTGGCAAATGGCAATACGGCAAAATAAAAAGTATGTCTGATGGGTCTGATGTTAATTGGGACAAATTAGAATTAGGGCAAATATTAATTTGGAAAAGACAAAATTATACTAAAGATGTTAGCCCTAATTTAAAAAAAGGAATTATGATAAATAAATTATGATCACTTCAGTAGTTATTATTAATTAATTAAAACATTCCACTATCATCATATTGTTATTTGAGAAATTACAGAATGCTTTTTCCTCGGTTTTAACATTAAAACTGAAATGTTTCACTTTGGGTCCTTCATGACCTCTGTACAATTTTAAATAGATCGATTAATAGAGGTTCCATGGGGCAAAGAGAAGTAAAAAAAAGTGCGATTCTCAAGGTTTTGCTAAAATTTCTTTTTTAAAACCGTACAAAACTAAAATAATTTTTTAAAATTTTACAAACTATCATAATAATTTTTTAGAGTGTATAGAGTCTTAATTGCAGTTATAATTAATTTTTAGAAAATTTAAAGAGTTTAGCCATTATAATGGCGAGACCTTGAATTAATTTCTAAAATATTCATAATTTTTTTAGGTTAATTCTAAATGCGAGGAAGTCGCTACAGGTTACAAAAATGTTATGATATTTTGCAGCTTTAAACAACATTTTTTTTTGGTTTATACACATAAAATTGGCCTAGAAAATCTTAATACAGATATTGAAATCCTACGAGATTTTTGAAAATTGTGCATATTATGTATATTGGGATATTGATCAAACTATGTATTTTGAATGTTACACAGATGATAAAGGACCGAAAATGAAACTTTTTAGCGCTAGGCTGTTTTTTATTAAAAAAATTTTCTTCTTCAGACGCATCCTAGTATAAATTGCATATAATAAAATACAGTCCAAACTCCGAGAAATGCCGTTTTCGGGGCTGCAGGGGAGTATAATTCCAAGAAGCCATAAACCCCCACTCTAAGCGCGGTCATGGTTGAATGCGTGGAGAAGAATTCAGCTGACAAACTCTGAGCAATGCCGCAAGTCGGTCAGGCTAAAAAGCTATGTTGAACATCGTTTTATGTACCTAGTGTACATTACATGTATACAAAAGTGATTCATATTGGATTATTTTGTTATAAACCCGAGCTTAAAGGAATGTAAAACATAAAAATCGAACATTAGCTATGGTATGTTCGATTCTTAGAAAAATGTAACAAAGCGTCAAAATGACAAATATTTCACCTCGCTTTTAACGTAACCTGTGAAATCTCGTGCAGTACATTAATAATTAATTACTGTGTCGTATTGCTGTTTTTTTTTTTTTTTTGATCAAAGAGAAACTCAAATATCGAATTGTCAGTTATAACCTAAATTTGAGGTCACTCGTGTCATTTTATTAATTATAACAATACATGTAAAACGCAAAAAAAAAAATGAAAAGTTTTTTTTTACAGCAGTGAGAACAGATATTAGTTCATTTGAAAGATGGAAATTCTCTCTTTCCCACGTTTTGTACTGCGCAATAATACTGCGAGAAGTTTTCTTATAGAAACGCATATTAAATGAGCTGAAATCAAACATCTGACATCTTTTAAACGCGATTTTATAATTTTGCATGGTTTTCTTCAGGTTTTGAAGTTCACATTTTATGCTGAACATTCATACAGAACATCTTTATCCAATGTATAGAATTCCTGAAAATAAAACAAGAATTGACTTGAGTGTTGGAGAGTGTAATTTTCAACCAAAGAAGATTTTTCAGTCAGAAAAGAAAAAAGATCAACAAAATCTTTAATGTTTAATTCAGTAATTTAATTTTTCACAAAAATAGTGAAATTTTTAACCAGAAAAGATTTTAATTTTAAATAAGAAAACTTGAATTTAACTCAAGGAGACGAATTTTGAAACAAATGAATTTTCAAACCAAAGAGAAGACTTTTAAACAAAAAAGTAGAATTTTCAACCATGAAAGATTTTTCAGTCGACAAAAAAATTTTTTAACAAAGTTGCTGAATTTTCAACAAAATCTTTAATGTTTAATTAAATAGTTGAATTCTCTATAGAAATTGTGGGATTTTTAACTAAAAAAAGATTTTAATTTCAAATAAAAAGCAGCTTATTCAACGAAAGAAGATGATTTAAAAACATTTAGTTGAATCTTCAACCAAAAAGATTTAATTTTTGAACAAAAAGTTGCATTTTTAATCAAAAAAGATTAAATTTCTACCAAAGAATGAATTTTCAAACCAAAAGGAAGAATTTTAAAGAAAAGAATAGAATTTTCAACGAAGAAAGATTTCTCAGTCAAGAAAGAAAAAATTTCAACCAAGTTGTTGAGTTCTCAGCTAAATTTTAAAGTTTTTTTTCCTTTTCTACTGAAATAGTGGTATTTTCAAGAAAAAGAGATTTTAATTTCAAATAAGAAATTGGTAAAATTAACCGAAGAGATGAATTTTTAAACATACAATTGAATCATCAACCAAACAAGATTAATTTTCAAAAAAACAGTTTCACTTTTAACCAAAAAAGATTAAATATCTGCCAAAACAAATAAATGTTATGACCAGAAAGACGAATTTTCTACAATATAATAGAATGTTTAACCAAATAGTTAAATTTATACAAAAATGTTTAATTTTTAAGCTGAAAACACGAATTTTCTACCAAATACTTGAATTTTCTCTGAAAAATAGTTGAATTTTCAACCCAAAAAGACGAATCTGTGACAAAACAGTTGAATTTCCAGCCCAAAAGGATAACCCTTAATGACCTTTTAACAAAATTGTTGAATTTTCAACAAAATAATTAAATTCTCAACCAAATAATACGATTTTTAACTAAAAAAGATGAATTTTCAACCATAAATGTAATGGCCGACATTTCTACCAAAAATAATTAACTTTTAACCAAAAATACAGTCGGACCTGGATTTAACGCCGAATTTGGGGCTAATCTTCACGTTAAATCCAGAGACTCGGAACTATTTTGTCTCTCTTCTGTTTTATCTCTCTCCTGTTTCGCTCTCTGTTTTGTCACGCCTGAGTGTACACCGCACACACCCCCGCAAACGCCTCTTACGTAACCCCCCGGCGCGGCGTCAATTCTCGGAAGGGCAAAATCCAGGGGAGCTAAATCCAGGTTTCATTGTAGTTAGATTTTCTTATTGGGTTCTGTTAATTCAATCAGCATTTTAGGAAAAACAAGAAAAAAGGTGAAAGAGGAGAATATAGGGGAAACTATAAAGCCTGCGATAAGTAAATGGGAATTTTGACCATTTGTAGACAAAATAATAATAGTTTGAATAAACATTGAAGCTTATTGTTAATTCTTTTCAATAATATAATATATAATATACAATATATAATTATATAATTTTATTTTGAAAAATTAATATTCAGAGAATATTTAAAAAGAATAAAAACAAAACAAAAATTTGATCAATGAATAGCAATTGAACAATTATTAACGTAATGTTTTACATTGGGTTAAAATTAGCTGACAATGAGCTAATTTCACCGACGGGTCTGTTCCATACATTTTGTGTGGAATCCTTTCAAAAGTTCTCTTTTACATTCAAAAATAACCTAAATCTGATATCTACAACTTTCGAAGTTAAATAATGACTATATTAATGCACTCATATCATCAACTTTCTTAAAAATATGCATCTGAGGTTGTTCACTCTGCGATTTTTAATTTTTGAACTTTGAACAAAAATTTCTTTCCGGGTAACCCATGTATCTCGTCAAGGTTACGAGAATTTAGTTCGTGAACTTCTCACGAACTGTGTGGAGGGGAATAAATACCTGTTGCTTGACAGGATGGTAACTTGGTACCGCCAAGTCCAGTCGTGAACCGGCCACTCGACAAGAAGTGGCATCCAATTCAGCAACGACAACTTTCTTTACACAACGTAAGTAATTTTTTGTATCTGAAGCTGAAAAATTTATTTAAATAATTTATTAAATAATAATTAAAATAATTTTGGTTGAAAATTAAACTGTTGTCGGTTGGAGTTCAACCTACATATTTCGATTGAAAATCCGACCAGTTGGTTCAAATTTCAATTAAATTCAATTTAAATTTCAGTTAAATTTTGTTGTTGCCAATTTAATTATATTGTTGAAAATCAATTATTTTGTTCAAATGTCATCTTTTTGCATAGAAAATTCTTTTCTTTTTTTTCGGTAGAAAATT
Source organism: Andricus grossulariae (assembly GCA_011634705.1). NCBI lineage: Eukaryota > Metazoa > Arthropoda > Insecta > Hymenoptera > Cynipidae > Andricus > Andricus grossulariae. The sequence goes on along the minus strand of JAABKJ010000755.1, from coordinate 55,621,483 downwards.
AAATTTCTTATTGTTGAAAAATCAATTATTAAGTTGAAAATGTATCTTTTTTGGTTGGAAATTGAATTTTCTGTTGCCAATTTAATTATATTGTTGAAAATCAATTATTCTGTTCAAATGTCATCTTTTTGCATAGAAAATTCTTTTCTTTTTTTTTCGGTAGAAAATTAAATTTCTTATTGTTGAAAAATCAATTATTAAGTTGGAAATGTATCTTTTTTGGTTGAAAATTGAATTTCTGTTGCCAATTTAATTATATTGTTGATAATCAATTATTTTGTTCAAATGTCATCTTTTTCGATAGAAAATACTCTTCTTTTTTTTATAAAATTAAATTTCTTATTGTTGAAAAATCAATTATTAAGTTGAAAATGTATATTTTTTGGTTGAAAATTGAATTTTCTGTTGCCAATTTAATTATATTGTTGAAAATCAATTATTTTGTTAAAACGTCATCTTTCTGGATAGAAAATTCTTTTCTTTCAATTATTGAGTGAAAAATTTATCTTTGTTGGTTGAAAATTAACTCTTCTTGTTGAGAATTTAATTATATTGTTGAAAATTTAATTATTTGGTTAAAATGTCTTTCTGGTTCAAAAATTCAATTGTTTTGTTAAACATTCATCTTTTTGGCTTGAAAATTTAACTATTTGGTCGGAAATGCAAGTTTTTGATTACAAATAAATTTTGTTGTTGTAGAAAATTCAATTGTTAAGTTGAAAATCTATCTTTGTTGATTGAAAATTAACTTTTTTTTTGTTGGGAATTTCATTATTTCGTTGAAAATTAAACTGTTGTCGGTTGAAGTTAAATCTACATATTTCGATTGAAAATCCGACCAGTTGGTTAAAATTTCATCTTTCTAGGTTCAAAATTGAATTATTGATGTGAACATTCGTATCTTTTGCTCGAAAATTCAACAATTTGGTTGTAAATGCATGTTTTTTGTTAAAAGTAATTGTTTTTATTGTTGAAAATCAATTATTTTGTTAAAATGACATCTTTTTGGATAGAAAATTCTTTTCTTTTTTTTTTGGTAGAAAATTAATGTTCTTCTTGATGAAAATTCAATTATTAAGTTAAAAATGTATCTTTTTTGGTTTAAAATTAAAATTTTTTTGTTGCGAATTTAATTATATTGTTGAAAATCAATTATTTTGTTAAAATGTCATCTTTTTGTATAGAAAATTCTTTTCTTTTTTTTTTGGTTGAAAATAAATTATTTTGTTAAAATGTCATCTCTTTGGATAGAAAATTCTTTTATTTTTTTTTTTGTTGAAAATGAATTATTTTTATTATATTATTTTTGTTGTATATTCAATTTTATTCTGGAAAATTCGTATCCTTTGCTTGGAAATTCAACAATTTGGTTGTAACTGCAAGTTTTTGATTGAAAATTAATTTTCTTGTTGATGAAAATTCAATTATTTAGTTGAAAATTTATCTTTTTTGGTTAAGAATTTAGTTTTTTTTTTGTTGCGAATTTAATTATATGGTTAAAAATCAATTATTTTGTTAAAATATCATCTTTTTGGATAGAAAATTCTTTTCTTTTTTTTGTGGAAAATTAAAGTTCTTATTCTTGAAAATTAAATTATTAAGTTGAAAATGTATCTTTTTTGGTTGAAAATTGAATTTTTTGTTGCCAATTCAATTACATTGTTAAAAATCAATTATTTTGTTAAAATGTCATCTTTTTGGATAAAAAATTATCTTCTTTTTTTTGTAGAAAATTAATTATTTTTATCCTATTATTTTTGTTGTATATTCAATTGTATTCTGGAAAATTCGTATCCTTTGCTTGGAAATTCAACAATTTGGTTGTAAGTGCAAGTTTTTAATTGAAAATTAATTTTCTCGTTGATGAAAATTCAATTATTTAGTTGAAAATGTAACTTTTTTGGTTGAAAATTGAATTTTTTGTTGCCAATTTATTTAAATTGTTGAAAATCAATTATTTTGTTAAAATGTCATCTTTTTGGATAGAAAATTCTTTTCTTTTTCTTTGTTAGAAAATTAATGTTCTTATTGTTGAAAATTCAATTATTAAGTGGAAAATGTATCTTTTTTGGTTGAAAATTCAATTTTTTTATTGTGAATTTAATTATATTGTTAAAAATCAATTATTTTGTTAAAATGTCATATTTTTGGATAAAAAATTCTCTTCTTTCTTTTGTAGTAAATGCAAGTTTTTGATTGAATATTAATTTTCTTGTTGACGAAAATTCAATTATATGTTGAAAATGTACCTTTGTTGGTTGAAAATTAAAATTTTGTTAGTGTTGATTTAATTATTTTGTGGAAGATTCAATTATTTTGTTAAAATCTCATCTTTTTGGTTCAAAAATTCAATTGCTTTGTTGAAAATTCGTCTTTTTGGATAGAAAATTCTTTTTTGTTTCCTTGTAGAAAATTTATCTTTCCTAGGTGAAAAAAAATGGTTTCTTTGGCTTGAAAATTTAACTATTTGGCGGAAAATGAAATTGTTGTCGACTGAAGTTCAACCTACATATTGTGATTGAAAATCCTACCAGTTGGTTAAAATTTCATCTTTGCAAGTTGAAAATTCGACTATTTGGTTGAAAAATCAATTATTTTTGCGAAAATTCGTCTCTTTTGCTAGAAAATTCAACTTTTTGGTTGGAAATGCGCGTTTTTGGTTAAAAACAAATTTCATTCTTGATGAAAATTCAATTATTGAGTTAAAAATTTATTTTTGTTGGTTGAAAATTAACTTTTCTTGTTGAGAATTTAATTATTTTGTTGAAAATTTAATTATTTGGTTAAAATGTCACCTTTTTGATTCGAAAATTCAATTGTTTTGTTGAACATTCGTCTTTTAGGATAGAAAATTATTTTTTTTGTGTGGTAGTAAATTTATTTCACCTCTTTGTCTTCAAAATTCAAGTATTTGGTTGAAAATGAAACTGTTGTCGGTTGAAATTTAACCTACATATTTTGATTGAAAATCTGACCAGTTGGTTGAAATTGCATCTTTGTAAATTGAAAATGCAACTGTTTGGTTAAAAATTCAATGATTTTTGTAAAAATTCGTATCTTTTGGTTATAAATTCAACTGTTTGGTTATAAATTCAACTATCTGGTTGAAAATTAATTTTCTTGTTAATGAAAATTCTATTATTTAATTGAAAATGTATCTTTGTTGGTTGCAAATTACCTTTTTTTTCGTTAAGAATTTAATTATTTTGTTAAAAATTCAAATATTTGGGTAAAATTTCATCTTTTTGGTTCGAAAATTAAATTGTTTTGTTGAACATTTGTGTTTTTGGCTTAAAAATTCAACTACTTGCTTGTAAATGCAAGTTTTTGGTTACAAATAAATTTTTTTGTTGTGGAAAATTCAATTGTTAAGTTGAAAATCTATCTTTGTTGGTTGAAAATTAACTTTTTTTCTCGAGGATTTAATTATTTTGTTGAAAATATTATTATTATTTTTTTAAAAACATCTTTTTGTTCAAAAATTCAATTGTTTCGTTGAACATTCGTCTTTTTGTATAAAAAATCCTTTTTTTTGTATAAAATTCATCTTTCTTTGATAAAAATTAACTTTTTGGTTGACAATTCAATTTTCTTCTGAAAAATTGGCGTTCCCCGGTGGAAAAAAATTGTACAAGAAAGTACAACACATCTACAACTGTAATTTTTTGTTGAAACATGTGCGTTTTGGAAAAAAGTGTACAAAATTTAACAAAAAAATACGAATAGATAATTTTTTCTTTCATTGTTCTGTAGAAAAGTAAACAACTCAACAATAAAGTATAAGTTTATACAATTCAAAAATTTGTATAACTTTTTAAAAATATTTTTTGGCTGTGTTGTAAAAGTCGACTAGGTATTACAGAAAATTACAGGATTTTACTTTTTTTTTAATTTGGGAGTTTGACTTTATAAAAACACTTTTAATTTTATGTAATTCATTTTAGGAAATTACAAATCTTTACAAAAAAACAAGATTTCGCCAAAGTTGAATCATTCGGTAACTGTGGTTAAAATTATTTTGTAAGTACTGGTAGTTTATTGTAGAAAAAAAATTTAAACAGAAAATATACATTTTTACTTATGCAACATTTTTTTAAATTAAAATTTTACCTAGACATCCACATTTATCAAATGTAATTTTAAATAAGAGATGGTATTTATTTTTTTAAATAATTTTATTTTAATTAATTTAAACAGAGAAATGCATTTTAATAAATAAAAAAAACATATTTAAATGTGTGTATATAAGTTTATTTTTCAAGATAGTAACTTTAAGTGACATCACCATGAATTTTGCATTAATAATAAAAGCGATGGATTTTATTAAATTATAATTATATCAATTGGTAGAAACGCACCCAACTTCAGTTTCGTATCGGATCAAGTGTGGTTATCTTTAGAATAATATCATACTTAGTAAAATCCAAAATTTTGAAGATTTGGAAATAAAATTTTGAAGCTTTTTAGGGATCTTCAAAGGTTTCAAGAAAATAAAAAACTTCTCAAGATTGCTGGGAAAATTAAGAATGATTTTTTATTTTGAAAAATGAATTTTTGGAGAATATGTAAGAAGATTAGAAAAACAAACAAATTTTGTTTAATAAATAACAATTGAACTATTATTAATTTGGGAAAAATTCGAGGAGGTTTAAGATGTAGAAATTATTCTTATTTAAATTATTTAGAAATTTTGAGAAGTTTCCAAAATAATTTAAAACTTGAAAAGATTTCAAAACATTTAAAATAAAATGTACATTTTTGAAGATTTTGAACGAACAATTTAGAAGCTTTTTAAGATTTTTGAAAGGTTTCAAAAGAGTCAATTGTTTTAAATAAAAATTCCTTGAAAAACTAAAAATGATTTTTTTTTTGAAAAATTAATTTTAAAAGAATATTTGAAAAGATTTCTAAAATTTTCAAAAAAGAATCTGAAAGATTTTGGGAAAATTCTTTCAATCTTGGGAATTTTTGAAAAATTGTAGGAAACATTCGAGTACCAAAACATTTTCATTAGATTCCTGGAAAATTTTGGATTTTTTATTGTTTTTCAGTAGAATATTTAAAAAGATTTGAAAACAAATTTTGATGTATAAATTAATATTTATAGCTTAAAATTAATTAAAATTATATAATTTTTAACGGATTTTAATGACAAAATTTTTAATTGAAAATTGTGAGGCTTTAATTTTAAATGTTTTAAATTCAAAAGTATTCCAATATGAGGGTTTTAATTTGAAGTCAAGTTTTTATAACTTTAAATGAAAAAATGTTTATCTTTAAGAGTTTGAATCTTTTAATTTCAATGGCCGTGTTCAATTCTTTCTCAATTGTTCAATTTTTATTTGCAGACAAAAAGTTGTTATTTTTCGACTTAGGATTACGAATATTGCAAAAATTGCAATTATATAATTTTAAATGACGTATGATGTCCAATCGATTGCTATATATTTAAAAAAAAAAAACATCAAACTGAAGAATTTTTTGTTTAATAACGATTATTCATTATTGTCATTCAATATTATTCCATTTCTTTAAAGTTTGAACATAGAAGCTTTTCTTGTGGTAGCTGTCATGCATAGATCTTAATTTAAAATTATCTCATTGTAATATTCTAAATATTTTTTATCCCAGGTCGAAAAAAAAAACTTTTTGGCTGCGAAATCTGTAAATTCCTTTAGATTCTTATAGTTGTAAATTCTTGTAGTTTTACTTTATTGTAAATTCTTGTGGGAAATTAAAACAACAATGAAATATAGAAATATACAAAAAAGTACATAATTCGTTCGAATAATAAAAAAAGTTGTACCTTCATATAATTTTGGTTGTAATTTATTGCATTTATTTATAGATTCCTCTAAAAATGGTTTTAGTTTCTTATACTTTTTGTAAAATGTTTTCCACCAGGGAGGTTATTCCAAAAAATTAATAATCATATTTCCAAAATTAATATACATCATACAAGTGTTTCTAATAAAAAGTGGTAAAGGGCGTTCCCTCGAATATTAATATAACATCAATTTAGAGTAGAATTCTTGTTTAATTAATTAATTTTTTCTGTATACTGACAAAAATGTAATATTTCCTCAAAATCACGTTCCTTATAGAAATATATCATTGGTGCTAAAAATTAATACTCATCCAACAGAATTGCTTTTCAATCTTTTAGAATGACATAATTTACTAGTCACTTCATTATTTATAATTGAAATATTAGATTCCGAATTTTGGAATCAAATTTGATCATTTTTCATCATTTGAAAATGTACAGTTGTTATTTAAAATTTTAGTTCTTGCTTTCTCTTTAGGGGAAAAATACAATTCTTATTTAATCCTAATGATCAAGGCCTCATTTTATTCTTTAAAGGATTCTCTACAATTGTATTTGGGCGGTGTTTATAAAAATGTAAACTATCATTGTGTACAAAAATAATAACTATGATTTATAAAAAGATTTTTAAAAAAACATCCAAATAGAATTGTAGAGAATCCGAAGAATAAAATGAGGCCTTGATCATTAGGATTCAATAAGAATTGTAACTTTTCTCTAAAGATAAAGCAAAAACTAAAGTTCTGAACAACTACTGTTGAATACAAAATTTGGAAAAAATTATTTTTTACTAATGTACGTTCAGAAACCCCCGTAAAGATTTGTAGAAATTCATAATAGATCTTTTGTTGTTGATTTAATAAATCATTTAGTGGTTGACGACTTTTGAGATTGATTATACGTAGTGTATATCCTTGATTCTTCAAACGTGTACAAACCACTAATTTTATAACTAGACAATTTTTTCTTATAATCACGAAAATATTCCATCAGTAAATCCTTCTTTGAGTAAAAAATTCCTGAATTCCAATAAACTCGATTGAAAATAACTATTTTTGATTTAAAACAATTTTCGTTGATTCTAAAAAACATTTTCCTAAGGGCAGATACAAAACTAATTTATCCACTTTTATAAGTCACTTATTTCATACAATTTTTGACAGATACTTGTACAATTACTATAATTTTTGTTTCAAAAAATTTGACTTTTTTACCGAGAATTCTTTTTTATTGAAGCTTCTCTTCGTTTATATTATCAAGCCTAAACATGGATTCTCATTCTCGACAATTAAAAATCTAAATATTTTGTCTGATTCTTGACATAAAGAAGACCATACTTAATCCGAGTAACCCCGTATACAAAATTTATACATATAACATTCCAGCAATTTGTTGTATTCTTATTTCTGATACTTCCACTTCCTTCGTGAATTAAAACCGGTTCACCTTGGTACCGAGATTGCAACAAAATTATACATCGAAGTGAGTAGAAAAACAAATTGTTCATCTTGAAAGAAAAAGATATGGACGTCATTAGTATCATAAAAAAAATTCATTAGGAAAATGAGAAACTGGTTGTAAAGTTGACGCCAAAAACATTTCAAAAGTTTCGAAAATTAATATACTGATTTTAATAAAAATTGTAAACGCCTACAAAACAAAGCACAAATCACAACAACAAAAAATTGTTTATTTCATGCTAATTTTTATAAGGCTGAACTTAAATGAAAAAAAAATATTTTTAAATATATTTTTACCCTGAGAAAAATTGCATATTTCTGAGCCGATTTGTAATCTAAAATTACCATAATATTAAATTGTTCAATTTTTTTATTAGCAGAAATAATTGAGTGTATATTTAAAAAATGTTGTTGCTGGTATTTCTATCGCGTTGTATCACTAATCTGTAATCAGTTAAATTTTTTTTTAATTTTCATTTCAAAAACATAATACATATAATAATAAGAAAAAATTAATACTCGTACACTATATTCCTGGAATCTTGTATCCTCGAATCTTCAATCTAATTTCAGAATTCTGGAATCATTATGATTACTTTTATAATATTTAAAAAATTCCTTCTTGGTTGCAACATGCTTCAAATTTTAAAAATATTTTTATAATAACTGAGGTTTCAAAATTTATAAAAATCATTTCATTCTAAGTTTAAAAGAAAAACGAAAAACAGGTCTGAACCGCGAAATTTTAAAAATGCGTAAATACTTATAAACATTCTTTTAAAATAATGACTTATCATGTTTGATTAAATTTGAGTAATATTTATAAAAATATTATTGTTTTGGATTTTTTAGATTATTAGATGAGTACAATATTTATTTGAAATTTTGACATCTTTTGCACCTTGGGTAGAATCTAGGGAAATTTTTTTAAATATCCTAATAATTTATCAAAATACTATGGAGAATTGCCTTAAAAGTAAGCTCAACAAATAAAAATTTTTTAAATTATTTCTAGAGTTATTCCAAGTTTTTTAAATATCGAAATTTTTACGTTTTTTCAATGTCTTTTTATAAAACCTGTCTGTTAATATTATAAAAACTGAGACATTACAGCAAAAAATATGTGTTTGAACAATGCTTGTGCCAGGAGAATAATTGCATATTTCCAAGTCGATTTTTATTCTAAAAGTACCCCAATATTGTATTTTTCAACTTTTTACACACGTACAAATAATTGAGCGTATATTTAAAAAATGTTGAATTCGCAATATTTTAAGATATCAAATTGTTGCAATTTTTTAACACGTTTCTTAAAAGTGATGGATATATGTGATACCGTTGGTATCTTTATCACGTTTTATTGCTAAACTGCAATCAGCTTTAAAAAAATATATGTTAAACAAATTTTCTTTTCGACGACATAATATAATATTAAGAAAAAAAAGTTTGATTATCGTACGATATATTCCGAGAATCTTATATTTTCGAATCTTCAATCTAATTTCAAAATTCTGGAATCATTATGATTACTTTATTGATACACTCCAAGTCCCATATAATAACAGCTTCGGGGGTTGCCTCACACTGTCCTTTTTACTAAATCGGTACCTTCGAAACGTAAACAGTCAGGGACGCCTGAACCGTTTCTAAATTAGAATGTATAGTATTGCGCAATATACTCGACTGAGTACACGCGCTTCTATGGGACGACTAGCCAAGCTTATGAAAATTATTTGACTACTTATCACGAATTTCGGGATGACGAGACACTTTGTAAAAAAAGAAATACGGGTCTAATAATCGCAGCAGGTTTTAGAATAATTAGAATAACTTTGAAAATAACTAGAAAAAAATGTATGGGCTCATTTTTAAGTTCTCCATGGTATTTTTCTAAACGTGGATATAATTATTTTAATTAATTTAATTAATGAATTCTTAAATTTTGAAAATAATTTTATATCAATTCGAAATAAAAATTTGCTTAAGCAGAACAACATTTATTTGATTCAACCAACTTCTTGTAAAGTGGATATTTCTACTATAATATTACAGAACATCTATTTTATTCTTTTTATGATAAAAACTGAATGCATATCTTTGGAAATTAAAAATTCGATTTTTATATTTTTTATGCAGGTATTGCATTAACAATAACTACTAAAGGCTTTGATCATTAGTGCACAATTACACATAAGTCATTAACTCATGATACTGTGAGTATCAATGAATAAGAAAAAATATGATAAACGAATAACGAAAGAAAGACTTATCGCAAGATTATTCTGAATAGTGAGAATATTTTTAGTTATGTTAATTTAAAGAAAATAGAGAGGAATATTGGACCAAAGTAAAATTATTTGTTATAAACAAGAAAAATAATAATAAAAATCAAATAGTGTTAAGCTTTGAAATTAATATACCTGTCGTAGATATTGAAATAACTTTAATTTAAGCTTAGAATTAGTTTTTATTTTTTTTCGCAATTCGTTTAGAACTTGAAAAACAAAAAAAAAGTCAAAAATTTGTATAGTCCGGTAAACTCAGGGATTTTGAGAAAAAAAATCTTGTAAGTCAGGCAATTTCTGTAAATACTTTTTAAATAACTGTCAATGATAACAAATGCGAAAGTAAATTTAAGTTTTTAATTATTTTATTCCAGTTATAAAAGAATCTATGCTAAAAGTTTTACAAAATTAAGATTCTGGAATTTGAATATTAATGGTCAGAGAAAATGAAAAATCAGGCTATTTTGAAAATGAAGTCCTGCGGTCACTCTGATATAATATTCTTTTCTGGTTGAAAATTCAACTATGTTTTGAAAATTCGTCTTTTCGGTTTTATAATTCATCTGTTTTAATAAAAATTTTATATTTTATGCATAAAAATGCAACTACTTGGCTGAAAATGAATCTTATTTGGTTGAGAATTCAACTATTTGGATGAAAGTTGATCTACTTTGTTAAAAATTTCTTTTTTCGGTGCAGGTCTTTGGTTGAAAATTAATCTTTTTTAGTTGAAAATTCGTATTTTTTAGTAGAAAGCTAATAATTTTGGTTGGAAATTTCCACTTTTTTTGGTTAAAAATGCAATTGTTATGTTGAAAATTAAATTTTTTCTTATAAATTCCACTATATTTCAGAAAATTTATCTTCTGGCTTTGAAGGTCAACAATTTGGGTGAACTTTTTTATTCTTGCTTGACTGAAAAATCTTTATTTGTTGAAAATTCGTCTTTTTCTTTGGAAAATGCATAATTTCAGTTTGAAGTTCATCTGTTTGATTGCAATATTGACTATTTTGTAAAAAATTCGTCTTGTTTTTGTTGAAAATTAATTTTTTCCTGAAAATTGAACTCTTTCATTTTTGTTTCAAAATTATTTTTTCTAGTTGAAATATTAACTATATTTTTGAAAATTCATGTGTTTTGTGGAAATTTTATCTTTTTTTTGTTGAAAAAAATAAATTTGAACATTTTAAGTTTTCAATCTGAAATTGTTCTATTCCGTTTATAAAAGATTATATATTAAAAATGTTACACGATTAAAATGCTGGTCTTTAAATATTAATGATAAGGGAAAATCAGGGAAACGTCTAAAAATTGTGAAAATTAAGTTTTTCGGCACCCTATAAAGCTGTAAATAATCGGTCTAAAATTTAAAAAATCATCTTTACATAATTAATCGACCGAACAAAAAATTGTTATTCAACAACAACGTTTGAACTGTTTTTTGTCTAACTTATCGCTGATAACATTTCTTTTGAGACTTTTAAATTCATGAAAACAGATCATAAATAAACCTAATAACTAACGAATAATGACTAATCGGTTAAGACAAAAATTTTTTTATAATTTTATGAACAAACTAATGAACAGAAGTCATTTTCTCGTGATTCGCAATGATTAGTTATTTTAAATCCATATTTTTTGTATTAAATGTTCAAGATATTAATGTGCGCTTAGAATAAGTCAATAACAGCTACTGTTTACTAAATATTTAAACAATTTCTGTAAACAAACTCACATTTCAACAATTTTTCAGGAATATCCTTCATTTTTGTTGTTGTAAAATTACGTCAAAATATCTTGTGAGAGACTTCTAGCTGTTATATTTTATAAACAAATCCATATTGCAACCATTTTTTCAGTAATAGCCTAGATTTTTTTGGTGATATTACCTAAAAATGTCTTGCTAAAGACTTCTTGCTGTTATATTATTCATCGTGATAAAAACTGTTAATTATATAAACATTTTTGAAATAAAATACACGTTCTCACGGTTTTTTATGAATAGGCTTAATTTTTTACAGAACCAACTGGATTTTTCAAATTGCAGAAAATTGGTAATTATACAAACAATTTTTATAAGCAAATGCAGATTTTTATTATTTTGTCATGAATAGCAATAACTTTTGTTCAAAGAATTAATAGCTTCTATCAATTTGAAAAATATGACAGTGAGGAATCTTTGACAAGACATTTCGAGTTGATTCCGCAAAAAAATTAATCCTATTCATGAAAAAATGGTCAAAATGTGCATTTGTTTATAAAAATTGTTTATATAATTGGTAAACAGCAGCTATTATTAACTTAATGTAAGCGCAGATTAAGGTCTGTCATATTTGATCTGTAGACTTAGTATAGGCAATCATTGCGAATCACGAAAAATTTACTTTTTTAAATTAGTTTCTTTCTAACAATATAAAGAATTTTTTGTCTTTCCCTAACCGACTGGAAATTATTTTTAGTTAGTTACTATATTGATTTATGACCTCTTTTAATGAATTTGAAAGTCTTGAAAGATGAAAACATCAAAATCGTCCACCATACGACATACCTACTGAATAAATTTAAGCTTTCTTTTTAATTGATTTTGGATGTTATGTTGTCGACTAGCGTATTAAAATAGTTTTTTTTCGATAGAATCACGGTTTAGGAAAGAAAAAATATTAAAAAATTAATCTCGTTCCCCTTCGTAGCTTAGTGGCTAAGAGCACTAGACGGCAATCTGTAGACATGGGTTCGCATCCCAGCTAAATAAAAATTTGTTTTCACAGCTAAAGACTAAACCATTTTGCTTCAGACTAGTAGATCAAACAGTAATTTCATTGAAAATAAGAAAACTATTAATATTCAATTTTTAATGTTTAATTTCAGACAATGATGCTAAGCTTGATATCCTGGACAGCCTTGTTCATCCTGCTTGTAGCAGTTGTTCTGGGTGGTGCAATTTTTCTCATCCTTGCCTTGCGATTATATGTATACCTCAGCCTAGGAGTATGCAAAAGCAAAAGTAAGATGACTGGAAAAACTGCCATAATTACTGGCTGTACTTCTGGAATTGGGAAAGAGACAGCAAGGGATTTCGCTAAACGTGGTGCTCGAGTTATCATGGCCTGCAGAAACGTGGAGAATGCCAATAAAATAAAAGGTTTTTTATTTTTAATTTATACATACATATGAAACATTATTAATTCACTCAATTTGTTTCACGAATGACCAATTATAGCTCAGAAGTCAACAACCTGATGAATATTCAGGGACATATTAGCTTTCTTTTACGTGCTTTCTCCCAGGAAAGTTTCAACTTGTTAAAACAGAAAATTTTATGGAGGAAAGAATTAATATTGCATGATAGAAGTTTTTCTTTGGATTTCAATCAAACTTTCCGTTATGTTTTGTTAATTAAAAAAAAATAATATGCTCAAGATGGAAAAAAATGTATAGTTAAAAAAAAACATACTGAAAAATAAAATGGACAAAACTGAAATATATTTGAAAAAAGTCATTTTTGTTTTTGAAACATTTAACTGTATCCCCGTATACCAGTTAAATTTTTTTTTTTGCTATTCATCTAGCTATTCGTATCGACATTTCTTTAAAAATAGCCACGGTTTTTGTTTAATAAATCGATCATTCAAATTAGCATAAAAAATTATTTAAACACTTTTCTTACTTGAAAATATTTCTTTAACTAGCATTTTTATTTCAATAGCTTTTTTTAGATATTCAAAAAATTTCTCTTTTATGATTACGAAGGAACGTTACTATTTCAAAATGCCTCTAGAAATTTCTAGACGTCTGAATCAAAACCAGTTTCATTATCGAACAGTCAATGAAATAACATCGTTTTCACTATGAATCTCAACGGCCCAGAGTGGGCCGGATCTGGAATTTACTGTTTATATTCCACTTCAGGTTAAAATTTCTAAACGATTTTAATGTCTTTTTTTTTAGAAATGCTTAGGTTTAAATTCTTTAGAACCTAGATTTTTTCATTTCATTCTGTGGAACTTATTAATTAAACAAATACAGCATAAACACTGTTCATTTCAACAATATTTCTTCTTATCCCTGAAGAAATGTACACTCAAGGAACGTACATATTTTGCTTAAAATTCAACCCATATGTTATGAACAATTATATTCACAGTTATATAAACAAATACTTCTTTACAGTAGTTAATTGCAAAAAAAAGATTCCTTCACTAAAAATGCTGAAATTTTCTATATTAATAATCTTTTTGAGGGAAAATAAACAGATATTAACAATGACTATTTTTATCAAAAACTCTATGAAAAAATTATCATTTTTCTTTTTCTTCTTTACAGTTATTTGTTTATTTTCTCATGGAGCCAATTTAAAATTTATTTGACAGTGATTTCAAATAAAATTATAAAAATTAAACACTTTTTATTGCTAGAAACAAATATTATAAACAAATTGAAAGATCGAATATTCTCTTAACAAAAAAATATTGCTTCTACTAAATCATGTGGTAGAGATCTGAATAATGTCAGCAACTTTTAATTATTATTTACAATAAATATTATCAACAAATTAAAAATTAAGTCATTGTCCCTCTAAAAACATGGTTTTCTACAAAATCGTGTAGCAAATAGAACTGATAGATAATATTTCAACAACTTTCAATTTGTACCGTTGACAAAAAATATATACAAAAACTAAAAAAATGGGCATTTTTCCTCTACAAAAAAATGTATATGATTTTACTAAATCATTTTGTGAAGGGATGAATAGTCATACTTCATGAGGAAAGTGTGTTAGCAATAGAAAATCTCTGAATTTGTTATAATAATTCTTGTTAACAAAAAGAATTAAAAGTTGCTGAAACATCTCGATGTAATATTATTATTCAGCTGTTTGTAACCTAATTTGGTAGATCAATTTTTTTAAAGGACTGTGGCTAATTTTTTAATTCCTTTATAGTATAGTAAAACTTTCTTCGTTAAAATAATTCAAAGTTGATGCAAAAATATAAAATATGTGTTGATTTGAGACGAATCGATTAACTTACAATATTGATACATTTTATTGAACAGTAAGAAAGCTATGTTAATTCACAATATTTGAAAAAACGGGTTTTTATAGAAAAGTTGTTGTCAATAACATAATTAAAAATTGATGAAATAACGGAAAAAATTCCTTGATTCGATGCAAATCAATTGGCCTATAATATTGATACATTTTATTGAGGAGCAACGAAGCTATGGGAATGCATAAAATAAAAAAAAAACGGTTTTTTATAGTAAAACTTTTTTCACTAGCATAATTCAAAATTGATGCCAGAACGCAAAAGATTCCTTGATTTGAGGCAAATCGATTGACCTATAATATTAATACACTTTATTGAAGAGTAAGGAAGTTTTGCTCATTTATAATACTTGAAAGATCTGTTTTCAACAGAAAAACTTTTTTCATCGACATAATTCAAAGTGGATGCATGAATAGAAAAGAATTTTCGATCATAAATTTTTAAATAAAATAATTCTAAGAATTTTTATGAAAAAATCATAAAGCTAGGAAAGGGGTAGGGCGCGACAGAGCTTTTATGTTCCCGTTTTTATTTCGAAAAATTACGATTTCAAATACAAAATTTGATTTGTCTGATTCGTCATTATATTTTAAAAATGGTTTGTATTATTTTTTAATTTTGTATTTTTTGTAAATTTGTATTTTTAAGCTGATCAAAATGAAAACTTTAGTTTGTCTATGATTTAAAAAGTCACTAATGCTTCCTCTATAAGGAAGCAAATACATTTGCTAACGGGAAGCAAAGTGCTCATGAAATGAGCACCATATAATTATAAATACAAACAAAGTGGAAACACTCGAGATCGAATTCACATCTAGTTTACACCTATATCAGTGAACAAATATGAATTTGAAATGTTTCACTTAAAAATGTATTATTTGTTATTTATATAAAGTACTTAATGATTGGAGATATTATTACCAAAAATTAGAAAAAGGAATTATTCCAACAAATGTTCCTTTTTCTCTCACACAGTGCTATTTGCTTATGAAACAAATGAAAATATGTATTTTAGATGGTTTCCTAAAAGATTCATGTACCTATTGGTTTTATTTATAAAACCAGGAAAAGCCAGTTCCATTCGATGATTACATGCACAATGTAGTGCCACTTATTATCTATTTACTCAATCGTTTGTGAACTCTTCCTCTAGAAAAGTTTCTTGCTTCTAAATATTTATTCGTTATCCACCATAAAAAGGATTCTTATAGAAAATTTAAGCATTTTCAGTAAGGAAGAAAAAATTGTCTGTGGTTGACCACTGTAAAGTATCGTTTGTTATGACTCTTAAACTAACCGTTTATAAAAATTAGGTTGAATGTTATGCTAAATATTTATTTTCCTTCATTGTATCTTCATTAGGGTGGCCCAAAAAATTAAAAATTGAAGGTACTTTCGAAAATATTTGTTCCTTTTGAAGGAAAAATTATGTTTGAGCTAAAACTAACAAGTCCTAATACTCCCTCATTATCACCTTCCTTATTTTCGACTTTACCAAAAAATTCCAAAGGGATTATTTTCTTGAATTTTGACGGCGAATTCAATGGTGGAATTGTATTCAAATAAAAATTAATCTTAGTGCGTGTTTTCGAAATAATGTAATTTCTTATTCATTAATCAATGCATTTGGGTCTTTCTTTAGATGGAGAATTTCTAGAAGAAGGCATTGACCTATAATGAAGTACCGGTTGGTGTTCTAGAATTAATTTGAATTCGCGGTAAAAATTCAAGAAAATAATCCCTTTGATTTTTTTTTTGTTTTGAAAAGTTGAAATTAAGGTAGATATTAGGCTTTAAAAGCTGTGAGTCTAATAAGGGAGTACTAGGTATTGTTGGTTCTGACTTGAACTTATACATAATTTTTTCTTCAAAAGGAACAAATATTTTTGAAAGCATCTGCAATTTTTTGAATTTTATACTTTTGCTATTATTTATGGAACACTATAATCTTTTTTCATTGTACTACCCAACGAGTAAATTTACATATTTTTTTCATTGATAAAAAAATATAAGTGTTTAGGCACACCGAAGATTTTTGTCTATGCTCAGCGAATTTCGGCGAACCCAGAAACGGCCCTAAAAATTAATATTTTTGAAACACCTAGCCATTTTTACGCTCTTTATTAATTTAAATAATAGATTCCACATAATTAAATAAAAAATCAATTCAATGAGATTCTGAAGAATTTAATGACGAGCGTTTCTAAAAAAAATTTAATCTGTTAAGAAAAGTAAATTCCAGATCCGGTCCACTACCTTTCCAGCTAAATAAGTACTACGCATAGCATGTGATTCAGCGCGAAGAAAGTTCCACCGTATCAAACCGGCTTCCTATATCCTCCGTTTAATGTTGTGTAAATGAATTCAGTATTTCATAACGATTTTGAAGCGCCTATTGTTTTTCAACCAGAATTTTGTAATTCAGACAATCAATCTAAATTTCTGAATGCTTAATTTTTGATCTAATTAGACTAATCGTCACAAGATTAATTGATTTGGTGAAGTGATTGAAGTTAAAACATTTTTAGATATTTTACAAAAGCATAAACAGAATGAAATATTCTTAATAATTAGGATATAAAAATATTCAACTCAAGGAAATTATTTTGCTGAATAGTAGTGAATGTATGCGTGCGAAACGCAGGTTCACGACTCTGGATTTTTATTTCCTAACATTAAAAATAAAAATAAAATGTTAACCATTAAAAAAACTCAAATATTAAGTGTTTAAAATTTGTTGAAGCCATAATTATTAATTAATAATTTACAATTGACAGTGTTGTAATTATTAACAACATATATGGAAGATTAGTTCAAATTTTGAAAAAGAAAAATATTTCGAATTGAATGAAAAAATTTAACTTAATTTATAAATAAAAACGCTTTATATTGCATAATTTGCAAATTGAAAATTTTCAAACAGTAGCTATAGAAATTGATAAATCTCAGTTTACAATTTCGAAAATGGGATATTTTCATTAGAAATTAGTTGAAATTATATCAGTTCTAATTTAAAGCAATCAAAATTGAAAAATTTTATTTTTAAATTAACAATCTTGAAATTGAATGATTTCAGATTTCGAAGATAGGACAATTTAAAAACGTTAAAAATGGAATATTTCAGAATCGAATTTTTAAAACTCGATCATTTAATTTTCGAAGGAATTGAACTTATATTATTTCTAATTGAAAGCGTTCAAAATTGAATAAAATGACATTGAAAATGATTAAATTAAAATAATTTTCGATATCGAAGCGATTATAATTTGACTATTTAAAATTAAATGTTTCAAAGTCAAATCTTCTGAAATTGTAGAATTTTCAATTGTCATTACATTAACAAATTTGTAGGGTAACATTTAAATTAATTAGATAAAATTTTCTAAAATCAAAAAATAAATTCACCGTCATTATCAATGTTCAAAATGGAAAGATTTTTCATTATAAACCTTTAAAATTGAATTATCCAAAAAAAATTTTGAAATAAACAGCAATTTTCAATGGGAAATATTCAGAATGAAAAAAATTTCTACTCCCTTCAAAATTTCAATCATCCGAAGTCAAATTAAATAGTTGAAACAATTTGACATGGCTTAAGTTTCAACATTTCCTTTAGAATTATTATTAATTCTTACAATTTTCGAATCAAATATTTTTTAATTTTAAGTTTTTTTTAAATCTCCAACTAAAAATGGAACAATTTTAAGTATATTTACATTTTGGAATATTTTGAAGAAAAAAAATTAATTCTTAATTTCTCAGTCTAAAATTTTCTCATTTTTAAGGCTTCATATTTTTCAAATTATTCTAGAGGCATTTAATTCAAAATTGTTTAATTACCAATCCTTCCAACTGAAAATTGTAAAAGTATCAAGTCTTGCAATTACCTTTAAAATAAAAATGAATAAAAATTACATTTAAAATTAAATCAAAACAATTTAGAATATTTAAATCTAAAATTATTAAATTAAAAACTGACTATTGAAGTCGAAAAACTTCAGTTTTAGGGCCTCAAAAGTTAGACTGTTTCATAATTGCTTATTTAAAACTATAATTTTTAATTGTATTTATAGAAATTTTAAAGATAATAAAATAGAATTATCGGATTTTCTTCGAAGACGGCTAAATTGAAGTTCTCGGCATTTAGATGTGCATTAAAAAATAAAATTTTCGATGTCATACTTACGTTTTTTTGTTATCAAAGATTGAAAAATGAGGCAGTTTTATTTGTTATCCGACCTGATTTTGATAACTGGAATCAGAGCAACAAGCATCGGTGGTTCAGTGGTAGAATGCTCGCCTGCCACGCGGGCGGCCCGGGTTCGATTCCCGGCCGATGCAATTTTTTGTGCTTTTATTCGTGATTTTTTATTTATTCATACATAATTATAAACTTAGCAACTTCATTGTTTCAGTATAAACCATTACACAGATGGTGAAGATTTTTTTTACTATTATTATGATCGTAAAAATTTTCCTTCGGGGAATATTTCAAAGTGAAAGCTTCGCAAATTCTAGAATTTTGAATTGTTATTACATAAAAATTTATGATTTAACATTAAAATTCGATAGACAAATTTTTCTAAGCTCAAAAAATAAATTCACTGATCAAAATGGAAATTTTTTTATTTTAAACCTTTAAAATTGAATTCTTCTCGAAAATACGTTAAAAATAAATAGTAATTTTAGATATCAAACATTAAAAATGAAAAAAATTGCCTACATAACGTTTACAATTAAACGAATCCGAACTTCATTTGAAACTGAAACCAATTTAATCAAGAATTGTGAAATTAAAACTTTTTTATACTTAACCCCTTTAAAATTTCAACTATTTTAAGTAAATTTTTATTTTTTTTTAATTAAAAATTTTCAAATTGGTAATTATACTTATAAAAATTAATGCATTTCAATTTTAATTGCAAAATAAAGCCTATGAAAGGGAAAAATTGAAACTTCAACGTTCAACATAAACTTCAGAACAATTAAAATTGAACCATTCAGAATTAAAAAAATTATTCAATTGTTTCATTTTTAACGCTTTATTCAGAATTATTATTCAGTCTTGAAATTTTCCAATTAAATATTTTTCAATGTAAAATGATTCATTTTTGTCAATTTTCAACTAAACATCGGACGATTTCAGGATATTACATTGAAAATGAAAATAAATCAAGATTCATATATATATATGATTCCAATGTTTAAAATTAAAGAATTTTAAGGCATTCAATTCGAAATTTTTGTATGAAGTTAAGTTTGAAATTTTCAATATTTAGGAACATTTTCAAATAAAAAATCCTTCAATTTTCAATCCCTTGCTCTAAAATCTTCTACTTTTTAAGGCTTGAATTTAAGAAATTATTAATTTTTCATTGTTTTGAATTAATTCTGAAAGCTTTAATTCAAAATTGCTAAATTAAAAATCCTTCAAACTAAAAATTGTGCAACTATCGAGTCTTTGAATTTGATATTCTACCATTTCGAAGAATTTAAAAAACCAGAAAATTTCGTACGTTTAAAATTGATACCAAATCGTTAGGATTATTCAAATTTAAAATCATCAAATGCAAAATTGACTATTGCAAATTTGAAAGATTTAACAGTGAAGTTGTGAAAATTTTAATATTTGAATTTGAAACTACAAAATTTTGCAATTTGAAATTGCAAACCTCAAAAAATGAAGTAATATTAGGGCTTCAAAAACTAAATTTTAAATATGATAAATATATTATCATCTTTAAGTATCATATGATGTAGTATCAAGTACTAAAATATTTGATTCCTGTCAATAACGAATAATCACTGTCATTTTCACCGTTCAAAATTGAAGAATTTTAAATATTGTGAATTGTGAACCTTTTGAGTTTAATTATCCCACAAAAATTAAAAATTAATTAATTCAAACAAGAAACGTTAAAAATTTAAAATTTCGAACTTCGGTTAACAATTGAAGGATTCTTGAAATATGATCTTGCAACAAAGTGGTTTTAATGATTATTTTCAAATTTTGCATCATGCTTTTTAAAATTAACTTATTTTAATCTCAAGTGCAATATGTATAACTTGAAAATCAATGATAAAGCGTTTCCATGCATTTTCATAAATGTATTCAAATTTTGTAATTAAATTATCATAAAATCACGATTAACTTCTAATTTTTGTGTTGCAGATGAACTAATAAAGGAAACAGGAAATGAAAATATCGTAGTTCGTAAACTGGATCTATCATCACTACAATCTGTGCGTGAATTTGCTAAGCAGATAAATAAAGAAGAAAAAACTTTGGATGTATTGGTTCACAATGCAGGTACTGCAGAAACTTTCACAAAGAAAGTCTCAGAAGATGGTCTCGAACTCACGATGGCTACTAATCACTATGGGCCGTTCCTCTTAACGCATCTTTTAATTGGTAAGTAAAGAAGAATTAATTTATCAAAATTCTAATCAATACAGAGCTCCATAATAAAATATTTATTCAATTCGGCCAGATTTAATACAAAAAGCATAAGCAATTATCTCAAAAAATTAGTTTACTTATATTCTTCAAAATCAAATTTTTGTTTTAATTAAACTATTCTTTGTGCAAAAATACTTTTGAGAAAAGGAACTCTGTACAGCTTGATTGAAACCAACCAAAATTAAGATTAGATTTGAAATATACAAATACAAATTTTGTTTGCTAAACCTTTATAACTTTTGACCTAATTAGGATATTTAATTGCAAATTATAAAAATTTGTGCTAGATATAAATTTTCATACTTCGGAATTCTTCATTTCTGGTGTGAAGCATGTCATTTTATATCTAGTACCTTTTTTTATCATTTTTTATTGCCTCAGACGCATTGTTATGCAAAATCGCAAAATTATCGCAAAATCGCTGAACATCGATTAATTATTTTTAATTGTAGTTAAATGAAGCCTTTGCTGGTTTTTCGAAAGATATCGTTTTTAAGTTTTTCCTTACTGGCTCTAGTGAAGTTAATTGTCCTGTTTCTAAATCCGCTGTAAAATTAACATTAACAAAATGGTTGTTTTTCTGAAAATATTAACAGTAAGTCTTCTTCAAAATCCCACAAGTTTTGCTCAAATTTGTTTATTGAATTGTTGCTCGAATGACGAAGAAATCTTGTAAGTTTTATGCGGCGCAAACTATTCTTCTGGTCATCAGAATTTTGTTCGAGAAATTGAATTTTCGTATTTTTCATACCAACAAAAACAGTTTCGAAAAAATGCTAACAAAGTTTGCTGATTTAAAAAAGTTCTACAACAAACACCTCTTACTCATTTTATGGTATATTGTGTCGCTCACGAGAAAAATTAAAAAATTCAATCTTTGATTAAAAAATTCGCGTGGCCACAAAAATGATTTTTCCTGCATAAAATGTACAGAATTTCTGAATTCTTTATATAAGCACGAATTTGTACTATTTACTATTATTATTTACTATTAATATTTTTAAAAATATCAGATAAAACTTAAAAAATGGGGTTTTCTTTCAAATCTATATTCCATTTTTTTAAATTCAAGCTGGAGGATGAAGTCGGATTTAATATAAAACGCTACTTTATTTATTTTATCCCATTTTCTAAAATTCGTGCGTATATAAAAAAGATATTCCATCAATTTTATGCTGGAAAAGTCATTTTTGTGGTCATGAGAATTTTTTTATTTCTTTCGCGAACGATAAAAGATAGCATAAAACGGTAAGAGGTATTTTTTATAGAACTTTTTGAAATAAGGTCTGATCCACTTTCGTGGGCAAATTTTTATAAAAATAATATTTCTATAAGACTATATTTTTTTAAATTTTTATTAAGTCGAGTAAAAAAACTTGCTTAACTTTAATCCTAAATTTTTTGTATTCTTGTATTCATATTTTTTATTCTCTGGAAACCTTTAAAAACTTTAAATTGTTTCAGAGAAAATGCGAATTTTCAACAAAATAGTTGAATTTTCTACATACAAAAAATTCAAACCAGTTGCATTTTTAACCGAAAAAGATAAAGTTTTTATAAAAGAGATGAATTTTCTACAAAATAGTTTAATTCCTTAACCCGAAAATATGAATTTGAAACAAAAAAGTTAATGTCAAACAAATAATTGAACTTTCAAACTAATGAATCAATTTTCTACTAAAAACGACGATTTTTCAACGCAACAGTTACACTTTCAATCGCAGAAATAAATTTTCAATTAAAGTGATGAATATTCATACTGGAAAAATTAATTTTCAATAAAATAGTTGAATTTTTAACCAACCAGTTGAATTTTCAATCAAAAAATTTGAATTTTCCACACAAAAAAAAAATTTCTACAAAGTAATTTAACTTTTTTGCCAAAAAGATGAATTTTCAACCAAGAGCATTAATTTTAAACCAAAAATGTAATAGCTAAATTGTCAGTTAGAAAAATTAATTTTCAAACAAAACAAAAACGATTTTTCAACAAAAATAAAATTAATTTAAACAAAATACAGTAGAATTGAACCAAAAAGGACTAATTTTCAACAAAATAGTTGAATCATCAACAAAACTACTCAATTTTCAACTAAACAATGACATTTTTAACCAAAAAGTGGAGATTTCTACCAGGAGAAGAACGATCAAACATTTCTTAAACTGACTGGAAATATTCCTGACATTTTTTAAATCTTTGAAAATTAAAAAATTAAGTTAAAATCTTCTAGATTTTTTTCGATATTTTTATAAAGCTTTGGACATTTTTTGAAATTGTCTTTAAAAATTACTTTTTCAACAAATAAAATCATTGATAATTTTCCAAGATATCTTAAGAATATTTTTTTGTTTTATTGAAATCTTTAAAAATTCTTAAAAAGCTTCAAAATTTTGTTTACAAAATTTTAAAAAACTTACATTTTGTTATGAAATTTTTGGAATATTTTCATATTTTGAACTATTTTTTTTTTCATATTTTCAATACTTCTAAACATTCTAAATATCTTTTGAAATAAGTCAAATTTTTAAAACATTTCGCATAAATTACAAATCCTTCTAAATATATTTTTAAATTATGGGAATTTTTCCGAAAATTTTACAAAAATTCTGCCTAATTAAAAAAATTGCCTTAAAATCTTCCAGATTCTTTTTTGACAATTGTGAAAATCTTTTGAAATGTTTTAAAAGATTCTATTGAAATTAATTGTTGGAAATAACAAATCATTTTTAATTTCCCTAGAAATCTTAAGATTTTATTTTTAGTTTAAAGTACATTTAAAAAAAAAGCATTAACTTTAAAAATCAAGTTGTGCAACAAAATTGCACGAGAAGGCTTAAAAAGAAGTATGTTCTTAAAAAACTGTTAGAAAAAAAACCTTTTTTAAAATATATTTTCAAATATTTAATAAACAGAGACATTAAGCCATAGACCCTGTGTCGTTCTCTAGCGTTCGTGTCTTTTACCGTTCTCAAAAGTTCGATTCTTGGTCAACCAACAAATTTTGTTGTTGTCTTGAAACCTTTCCAAATTCAGATTTTCCAAAAACTTTCAATGAGATTCCCGGTTAATTACCTGTAATACTATGTCCCCGTTTGTTATACTATGTATCCCGATTTATTCCCTGTTACACTATGCATTACTGACACAAGTTTTATTTGTTTATAAAGAAACCTATTTATCTCTGAGCATTTTTTTTCAGATTTATTGAAACAATCCGGTTCAAGCCGCATAGTAGTTGTA
Organism: Andricus grossulariae; assembly: GCA_011634705.1. Lineage (NCBI taxonomy): Eukaryota > Metazoa > Arthropoda > Insecta > Hymenoptera > Cynipidae > Andricus > Andricus grossulariae. The sequence continues at coordinate 55,597,161 of JAABKJ010000755.1, read as the reverse complement.
GCATCCGAACTATACAGACTGTCAACCTTGAATTTGGAGAACCCAAATCCAATAGACACTTTCCCAGCCTACTTGTACTACGTTTCGAAATACGCCAACATTGTTTTCACTCTGGAACTGGCACGTCGTCTTGAAGGCACCAATGTGACAGCAAATTGCCTTCATCCAGGAATGATAGACAGTGGCATTTGGAGAAGTGTGCCAGCTCCGTTATCTTGGGGCCTAAGCATCATCATCAAATCATTTTTCAAGTCACCAGAACAGGGCGCTCAAACTTCAATCTATCTTGCCGTTTCTGACGAAGTTGCTGGAGTTTCTGGCAAATATTTTCTGGACTGTCATGTAAGCAATGTTATTTATTATTTTACTAGCAAAGCCCTAGCGGACCGCAAGAACGGAATGGTTATGCACATTGCGTGACCGTAAAGTGAGCACATAGTGATCGCCGCGTTCACTGGGTCCGCTAGGACATATTTTCATCCTACTTGACATTTATTCAAAATTTCACATAGAACTCAATACTCGCGAACGAAACGGTTAGGCAATTGCGTGACCGTAAGTGAGCACGTAGTAACAGTTCCATTCGCTGGGCCCGCTAGAGCATATTTTCATACTTTTTCACATTTATTCTCAATTTCAAAAAGAATTCTCAACACTCTTTTTATCTTTTAACACATTTATATTTATTTATTTGTATTTATCCATGTGTTAAAAATAAACAATTAAACTAATGTGTGTGACAACCCGACTATCAATATTGGCTTTCAATTCTTAATTTTTTAACACATGAATAAATACAAATACATAAATATAAATGCGTAAAAAGATAAAAAGAGTGTTGAGTTCTATGTGAAATTGTGAATATATGTGAAAAAGAATGAAAATATGCCCTAGCGGGCCCAGAACAGTCGCCATGCGGTCACTTACGGTCACGTCACGCAATTGCGTTACGATTCCGTTCACGAGGTCCGCTAGGGAAATAACGAAAATATAATTAGGAAGTTTATTTTTTAATTGTGAATAAATTTGTTGCTTATTCAGAAACAGTTATTCATGATGAAATGGATTCCTTTTTAACCTTAATTTAAAAAATAACATATTTCACATTTTGATTGCCTACACCGAGAGAACATCCTTACTTTTTTCGTATGATCTCGTCTCACGCTACATTAGCATGGACTATATCTTACTATGACAGTACACATTCATACTAATTTAGTGTGGATCCTTACTAAATTAGTATGAATGTATACTGTCATAGTAACATATAGTCCATGCTAACGTAGCGTGAGACAAGATCATACGAAGAAAATAAGGATGTTCTCTCGGTGTAATAATCAAATTAAAAGATATACTTGAATTCAGTGTACTATAAAACGTAATTAATGATCATAAATTAAAAAAATTATTAAAATAGCTACATCGGCTTTCATGGAATTTTAATTTTAATCGGTTGTCCCTAGCGGACCGCAGATCAGAATATAAAATATACCCGCCAGAGCATATTTTCACCCTTTTTCAATTTTATTCAATATTTTAGGTTGAACTCAACACTCTTTTTATGCCTTTACACATTTATATTCATGTATTTATATTTATTTATGTGTTGAACAATTAAGAGTTAAAAGCTGTGTTCAGTTCTCTTAAGCGAATTGTGAATAAATGTTCAAAAGAATGAAGGTGTGCCTTAGCGGGCCCAGTGAACGGAACGGTTACTGTATATTGTCACTTTGCGGTCACTTTGCGTTCACTTCTATGTGTTAAAATGGAAAACTCTAGAATTTTGAAGATGTACGAATAAAAAATCTTAGATTTGGATGATGTTTGAAATCAAAAGTTAAGTCTTCAATTCTAAATAAACCAAACTGATAAAATTTCGAATGGAAAGCATAAAAAATACAACATTTCTGATTGCATAACGTAAAACTTGCATAATTTTTTATTGTAAATTTTCCAAATTAAAAAGTCTTTAAGTTTAAAGATGCACATAGACAAATTCTTACATTGTGATGATTCTAAAGATCAAAAGTAAACTTTTCAATTCCAAATCTTCAAAATTGAAGAAATTTTATATGTAAATCATCGAAATTACTGAATTTTCAATTGAAAACTGAAAACTTCCATTATTTTTAAATTTAAATCATAAAAATTAAAGACTCTTCAATTTTAAATATTTACAATTCAAAGCTCGTAAATTTAAAGACTTTCAAGTCTAAATATTTCAAACTGCATACATTTTGAATGTAAATCGTCAAAATTACGGACTTTTTCATTGTAAATTGTTACAATTGGAAACTCATCAATTTTAAATATTCACAATTTAAAGTTCTGCAATTTTGAAATGTTACAATAATTGAAATTTCTTCAACTTTAAAGGTGTACAAATGAAAATTCTTAAGTTTTTATGATCTTTTAAATCAAAAGTCAAATTTTCAATTCTAAGTCTTCTCAATTAAAGGAATTTCAAACGTAAAAACCAAAAATTACAGAATTTTTTAGTGTAAAACGTAAAATTTGCATAATTTTAACTGTAACATGTTAAATTTCAAAAATAGTATAATTTCAAACCGTTCAAAATTGAACAATTCCACATTAAACTTTTTTAAATTGAATGATTTAAAATTCAAAAGAACTTGAATGGTCTTATTTCTAATTAAAAGAGTTCAAAATTGAATAAATAAAAGTTTTAAACATTTTCAATTTGAAGGGATTTAAATGTGAGAATTTTAAAATTAAAACTAAATTGAATGCTTCAAAGTCAAATATTCTGTAATTCTAAAATTGTTATTACATAAAAAACTATTATTCAACATAAAAATGGATGAAACAAATTTTTCTGTGCTCAAAAAATAAATTCATCGTCATTTTTACCGTTCAAAATAGAAAAATGCTGGATTATAAATCTTGAAAATTGAATTATTCTAAAGAAACGTTTAAAAAAAAAGTAATTTAAAATGGAAATAATAATAATAAATAAAAAAATTACTGCTCCGGAACTTTGAAACTTGAATGAAATGGAACTTCATTTAAAATTGAAAACAATTTAGTCACCAAGAATTGTGATATTAACAATTTTATAATCAAACCCTTTAAAATTTAAATTATTTTAAATCAATTTAAATCGTTTAAAAATAAAAACATTTCAATTATTAATTATATTTCTCAAAATGTAACTATTCTAATTGAATTAAAACAATAGTTTCCATTCTCAAATGGAAACTCATGAAAGGGTAAAATTGAAAATCAAGCGTTGAAGTCAACATGAAAATTCAGAACTTTAAAATTACAACATTTAAAATTGAAGAAATTATTCTATGCCCGATTAATTAATTTTAGATAGATTTATTTTCATCAATTTGGATTTAAGAAAAAAAAACAATTCTTTAAATTTTATTTCAAAGCGTTTCATTTTGAACACTTCAATTAAAATTATTATTCATTCTTGAAATCTTCCAATGAAATATTTTTCAATTTTAAATTATTCATTTTTAAAAATCTTCAACTAAAAATCGGATAATTTCAAGAGAAATTAAAACATAAAAAAAAACGAATACAGAACAAGATCGCTATGATTCCAAATTTTTTAAATTGCACAATTTCAAGCGTTTCAATTCCAAATTATTATTTTAAAGTTAAGTTTGACATTTTTAATGTTTTGGAACAGTTTGAAATGAGAAATAATTCAGTTTTCAATGCCTGATTCTCAAATGTTCTCATTGTTAGGGCTTGAATTTGACCAATTATTTTCTTAATTTTTCATTGTTTTGAATTTTTTTCAAAATTGATTAATTACAAATCCTCTAGACTGACAATTAAATATTTTCCTTTTTTCAGAATTTTATCCAATCTGGAATTGTTTGATTCAGAACGTTTTCAATTCAGAATCGTTCAATATGTATATATTTAAAAAATTTTAAAATCCTTTAAATTTAAAATAAGTAATTATTGTTTAAAAATTTTTAAACCTAATATTCAAAAATTTGGTTAATGTTGGATTAAAATTTTTATTTTATTTTTAATGTTAAAAACAAATTTCCAAAGACGTGAAACTATCAAGTATTTCAATTTTATATTTTACGATTCCGAACCGTTGAACGCTTCATGCAACATGAACCGTTAAAAATTAAGCAATTCGTAACTTCGTTTAAAAATTGAAGAATTATTAAATTAGTATCTTGAAACTAAGTAATTAAAATTCACTCATTTTCATCAAAGCTGCAAAATTAATAACTTGAAAATCAATGATAAAGCGTTTCCATGCAAGGGGGACAACTTCATGTTCAAGACAATTTTATAAGATTTAAAACATAGGAGCGAAACGCAGTAGCCTCAATGTGGACAGAATGAATGAATCGGAGATTATTATATAAAATAATAACAATTTTAGAAATTCATTTCTATAGAAAAAAAGAATCCTCTTTACTACTTTAACACCTACTATCAATTTTTTTCAGGAATCTTGGTTGTCATCAGGAGTCTCGGACCCCGCAAAAGGAAAGAAGTTCTGGGAATTGAGTGAAGGTTTGGCGAAACTCCAACCAAACGATCCGAAGATATAAAAAAAATATCTCAGATTTAAATTCCGCCCATAAAAGACTTCGTCATACAGTGTATCTACTTAACGTATGACTTTAGCTTAAAATGTAAAAGATTCTGTTTTTATACTCAAGTTAATAAAACCAATAAAAATTGTTTTTTTTATAGGAATGGTTTTATTTCTTAATCATAATTCAAAGAAGATGCAGTTCAGTCTTTTATTATAATTATTCCCTTGCTGCTTCTCAGTAAGTTCGTAAACATCGTAGTCAAATCTAGGAGAAAATGAAAAAATAGTGTCTGAAGAAATATTTATGATTCCCGAAATTCTTTCTTCCTTAGTTAGATTTATAAAACAAAAGATTGTTAAAAAGCTATTAAAGAAAATGTTTTAATTTCTTATTTCGTTCTGAATTGTAAACAGACGACGTGAGAGGAAAAGTCTTTTATCAAAAGATTCGCCGTAGTGAATCACCGCCAAATACAAAATAAACGCCTAATCTTTTCTCGAAAAAGTTATCGCACATGTATTGGATATCTCAGCTAACTCTTTACCGTTTTTCATCAAAGCATTTGGAATAAAAACCATTTTTTGGTAATGATAATGAAGAAGATGTATATTTCAGTTTTCTTACAATTAACCCACCACCCTTTAGCTTTGGCTTGAATTTTTTGATTTCAAGCTTAATGATTGCATGAAGGCAAAGGGAAAAGTCTATCCCAGACGGCCATCCTTTCAGGATTGATGAAACCACTTTTCAAAGTGAATTCCTCATTCAGTTCTAAATAACGTTTATGCCGAGAAGTGAAATTCTTCCATTCAACATTCTTGAATAATAAATTATCCTTTGGAATGGGTTCTCCAGTCCTGGCAAAATTTTCCCAAATCGCAGTCATTTTCTCGACTATTGGTATTTCAGGATCACCCGTTACGAATTTGGGAAACCGGGGAATGTAGAAAACGTACATCAAATCATCATGATGTACAACACCTGCAACATAAATATTCTTTTTTTTTTGCAAATTCATTTTACTTTTAAGTTTTTTTCCCAGTTACTCTATCACTATTGGGTTTTAAATGCGGGCGATGCCCATTTTGAACGCCGTCTTCTGCCAGACTGCTGCAGCCGGCCTTTGCCGAATGGAGACCTTTGTACTTAATCAGCAATAAAATACGAAATTTAAATTTTTTATTTTGTAGTGAGGACACCGTGAATCCTGAGGTATTAAAAGTGCTGCAGCTCAATACGCCTGTTGGGTAGCTACGACAGCGCCACTAATTTGGAACTATTGGGAAGAAATTTGAATTTGAATTCAATATTAACTAAAAATCTTATAGTGAACAATTAATTTCAAACCGAAGATTAACATTTTTGATTACAATGAATTGATATTCACTGCTTTTTTTCATAAACATTGCCCAAATAACTTTGAGATACCCAATAGTTCGCATGTCAGATGGCGCTGTTATCAAAGTCACAGAGGTATCCTACAGGCGTATTGACTTTTACAAAAATTGATCAATTTTCAAGTGTTTCGATCGCCATATTGGATCGGCCATTTTGAGTTTTGCAAATTTGACTTAAGATTCGTAATCAGCGTCCGAAAAAATCCGCGGGTACTGATTTTCACTAACATTGATAATTTTTCCAGTTTTTTATTCACCATATTGAATTGTTCATTTTGAATGTTGCAAATATAATATAATAATATAAATATGATAATATGACCCAGAAAAATCCCGAGATACTGATTTTTACAAATATGTATACATTTTCCAAGTTTTTGGTCCGCCGTATGTGAACAGCCATTTTGAATTTTAAAAATCGGATTTAAGATTCGTAATCAGCGACCCGAAAATTCCCCGTACGCAAACTTTTATTTTTACTTATTTTTACTAACATTTATGCACCTTTTCATCATTTGAACACCCATATTGCATCGGCCATTTGGAATTTTGAAAATCTTACTTCATATTCGTCATCAGCGATATCATAGACATGAAATAAAACATTTGACATTTTCAAAAATTTGATTGACATAAAACTGCGCAGGTGTAATGTTATTTTTTCGCGTAAAAAAAAAACTACTCAACTTTAGCCGCTTGCACTGGCACAACTATTTTGAATTTCAAAATTGCGGCAGCAGATTCGTATTCAGCGACACCTATACCTTCGGTGTACCATGTTTCATCATTTTTAAGTATAATTTGACGCGATTAAAGATTTATGCGCGGTTCTTGCCAAATTGGCCCATTGTGCGTCAGTTTAAAGTTAGGCCAGCGTATCCCCAGGTTTCTTTTAAAAAAATCAGGACATTAAATTTCGTAATAGGACATTAAATTAGCCTTAAATGAGCCCTCAAATATGATATGGATAGATTCACAATTTTTACATAACTTGTATTAAGGGTAGTTTTTGAGTGGCAGGGGTTGCTTTTTGAAAATATGTTTTTGTGGTTTTGGAGAGCCTTAAACGAGCCCTTAATTATGTTATAGGTCAGAACTCGATTCAATATTATTTCCCCGTGTAGTTCCGTCAGTTTAACGTTAAGCTAGCGTAACCGCCGATTTTCATAATAAACAGTGGAGCATTCAATTTGGCAATAGGACCTTAAATGAACCCTTAATTATGATATGGACAAACTAACCATTTGTGCGTAATTTGTATTAAGGGCAGTTTTTAAGTGTTAGAGGTTGATTTTCGAAAATATGTTTGTGTGGTTTTGGAGAGCCTTAAATGATACCTTAATTATGTTTATTATATGTCGGAACTCGATTCAATATTATTTTCACGTGTGTTTCCGTCAGCTTATCGTTAAGCTAGCATAACCCCCTGTTTTTGTTTTAATAGTGGAGCATTAAATTTGGCAATAGGGCATTAAATTAGCCTTAAATGAGCTCTTAATTATGAAATAGTTTAACTGGATTTGAACATGTGGTTAATTCAGCTTAACGTTAAGCTAGCCTAACCCACGGTTTTAAAAAAATAGTGGAGCATTCAATTGGGCAACAGGGCACTAAATTAGCCTTAAATGAGCTCTTAATTATGAAATAGGGTTTAACTCGATTCGAACATGTGATTATGTCCGCTTAACATACCGCCAATCAGAGCAGTCTACCGGATACTAATCTAGCGCCCGGCACCGGATATCTATACACACCCTTTTATTAACTGTATTAACTCTCATTTTTTTTTGATACTCAATATTTAAATAGTATATGTTGACATGTAATAGCAATACAATATAATTTCAAATATACTGGAACTTCGATTGAAGCATTCCGGATGTATGCCGTTCCGAGAATTGACGCCGCGGCAGTATCGCAATGCGGGGAGCGCGTGATGGGCTGCTTAGCCAAGCGTGACAAACGGCTCGAGGGCCGCACTCTCCGCGCGTTAGTTGCATTCGGTACAAAAAAAATTAAAAATTAATTTAAAAAATTCTATGGGATATACGTGAGATACTACCACCATTTTTTTTACTAAAAAATCTTCGACTGGCCGAGTGTAACACGATTAATTGCCAAAACAATCGGAGGGGTATTTCATAGTTTAAAAAATTAATGATTTTGAGCATACCACGTACGGTTCGCAGAGCACTTCGCACAGTGGGCAAGTAAAGTATCTGAGCACAAAGCAATTTTTATCCTACAATTTTTAGACTTATTACAAAACGTCTTAAATCAGTGCAAGAACTATATGACAATAATTTTCAGTGGGTGAGAATAATGAAAAAAAATTATAATAGTACAAACAAATTAATGAACAAAATTAATATTTTGATGATTCGCAACGTTCAGCTAATTATTATTATTATATCATTGAGCCGTTTCCCTTTCGGGGTAGGCGTGAATTGCTCGGTTGGAAAGTAGTGACGTGTGGATGGGTATATAGGTGAAGGGTAGATAGGTATTCCTACTAGAGTAAATGACGCCTGAAACAAAATAACTTGGATACTAACGGACTCGAGTGGAGAGCTTTACATCGTGACTTTGTGAAGCTTTTCGCCTAGGGCGATTGCTCGACTTAGGTGGGAGCAGTGTCGCGGAACGAACGTCTTATTCAAATAACCAATGCAATATTTTATATATCATATATGAGTAATTCTAAGGATAATTAATGATTAATTATATAATTTTTTATATTTTTATTATTTTTTGAAATCCCATTTTCAGTTCAAACGGAAAGAAGCTTCTGGACAGATGTAGAAGTTCATTCTTGTGGTGTACGTATGATAAATCTTCTTTACAAAAATATGATAAATTTTCGTAAAGTAATTGTCAAAAATGAATTCGTGTCCATGCTAAATCATTTCATTCATCCCAAGTTATTCTTCTTTTTGATCCTTGTCTAGTTAGTTCTGGTCTACTTGGTCCTGCGCTGCTTAATCCTCCTCCACTTGTTCCTGTAAGAAAAAATATAAATTCAATTATTTTACCTAGTGAAACAGTCAATAATTTAAAACCACGACTTCTTATAAATGCACCCCAAAAACTGTATATTGGTCCAAAACAATTATATCTCAATTTAAGAATAGTTAATATCAACACGTGACCCCTAATTAAGATAAAACTTGATTCTTAGGCTCAGTTCTACAGTATATTTTTTGCATCACATTTGTGAAAGCCCGTTTTTAAATATTTCTTTTAATTTAAACACAAAGACACTGAATAAAGGTTGAAGAAAGAAGCAATCTAATTTTTCTTGTAACTGCTCATATTCATGTAAAATATGATGAAATCAGTAGACATGCTGTGCAAATAATATCCAGTAAGTAACAATATTTATAAAAATTTGTTAATTTTTTTTATTACCAAATTAATGAGTGAAAGTGCTACTACAAGACTTTGATAAAAAATTTGTATTCTCAAATTGGTTTCCACAATTCTCTTTGGACACTTTAGAGGGCCCAGCCGGATAGGCATAGAAAATATTCCCCACAAGTATTGAGTTTTAACAGAATTCTGACAAAAATTGCAGTTAAAACTCTTTAATTTGAAAAAAAGATTTGAGGATATTTTTCAAACTGACGCATTACATGGTTTTACATAAATATCCTGATGTTGTCTACTTCTACGTCTTTTATTTACAAATCAATTGAAGTGTAGCGTCATGGTAAAAGAAATTCCAAATTTCAACAAAAAGCTTGCACCTTTTCTTTAAGAATCTTTTTTGAATTTTCATCAAAAATTGTCGCATCAGCTTTCAAAACATATTTTTTCTAGTTCAAATCATTCAAATCGTTTTCGAGAAAAAACTCTTGTTTGATTTTCCTAAGACCATCCGCTTACTCTAAGGAAAATTCGATTTAGGAAATTTCAAGTCACATAGACATCAGCTTAGTATATGAGATTAAATTTTCCAAATATTTTTTTGTGGAGGTCATGGAGAGGGGAAGGAAAATGAGAAAATAAGTTCATCCTTGATATAGCTTAACCGATTTTCGTGAACAAAATATATATTGAAAAACGGTACGACAATTTTCGAGAAAAATTGAAAAAAAATCTGTCCAAAAAATATATGCAGGGGCACATTTTGTATCCTTATCCAGCTAGGCCCACCAGAAATTTTTTGTAATTTAAAAATTAATCAGAAATTTAAGAAAATGTTTGCATTCCTTCCACAAACACTTGTATACCTTAGATTTTCGAAAATTGTTATTAATTTATAAATTTACCGTAAATCTCCATACACCTGCACTTGTATGTTAGAATGTATTTTAGTTTTCAAATTACCTGTTGCGGCCGCTGCACGAGTACGACTACGAGTCATATGAGGATTATCAGGAGTGCCACGTGGAGGACTTGGTGTACTTTGCTCTTGTCCTGTGCCCGGGCGCCACACGTTTTCGAATATTGCATATTTTACTATCTCGTCGTAACTCGCATAATAACCATTCTTCGGGTGCACCACCTGTCGACCTGATTTGAAAAGGAAAATATAGTCATTAATGAATGTTTTTCGAGTTTTTGGCATTTATTCATGTTTTGTATTTCAGAAAAGGGGTAGAGGTTTGCAAGGTTTTCAGAATTTTTGAATTCCTTTTATCATTGTAGTAAAAGCAAGGATATACCTAATTACATTTTTTTTAAATCGTTTGATGATTTCCCACTATTGATTTAAGAAAGAAAACGCAATTTCAGAGTATCATTTCAAGAGAAGATAGTTATACACAATGACAAATAGTTTGAAAGAATCCTGTAGTATCTGAATCTAACAGAAATTCAACAAAATATGACGAGAGGTTGAAAATTTCTGAAAAGACCCTCTAAAAGAGGGTTGGGGGAAGAAATTCAAGAAATACTTTTTAGTTTCAATTCTAACGCTAATTATAAATATAAATATTTAGGAACATTTCAATACACCCAATATTGACGATTCTGTTTTATGTAGCATTCTCTGAAATTTTTTTCAGATCGTATTATACTTTTTAAATTACCAGGTAACCCTTCAGTCCTGTCGTAAAATTCCGTTCCATCGAATACTCCAACTAATTGTCCTAACGGATCGTACAATCCGCAACCCTGTTCCAGAGAGACTGTAAGATAAATAAAGGAACTCATTATTTCAAAGATTAAATAATTCCTGAACTTAGAACCACAAAATTGTATTACATTGTGAGCTTACTAATATTTATCCAAGAAATTCAATTTTTAATTATTTTATGAAACCCAACAATTTTGGGAAAAGTGCTAGACTTATTTGTCCGGAAAAACATTTTTTGTCTCACTGTTCGTCCTCTGAATCCGCTAATGAAACAGTCCGTAATAAGGAAAAAACTAGAAGTTCGATGGTGAATTCTCTAGAATTTGTTATAGAATTATAATTTTAAAATTACCTGCTGGAATGTCCTCCTCACCATACCTAATTCCCAAATATCGACCTTTTTTATTATAACGATGTGTAACTTTTGGAGGCGATTCTTGAGGTACACGATTATGATCTGGGGATGGATTTTCAGGTCGTTCTGAAGGAGCTGATTCTGTAAGAACAATTGAAGAGATTTTTATCAAAATATTTTTTCAGCAAACTTCAAATTTATTTTTCCGGAACGAAAAACAATTAAGCGTATTTTGACCAGCCTGGATTTTTATTTCCTGATATCATAAACGTGAAAAATTTCACAATAACAAAAATGACTCATTTTCGCCGTTCAAAATTATAGAATTAAAAAATTGTAAATCCTTATATTTTAATATTGTAAGATTTGTGTTTGATAGTGAAGACGAAGAAAACAAAGAAAACTTCAAAAGCTTGAAAAAGGATGACGACTATACAGATAATAGCAGCGATAATGATTTCAGTCATAGAAGTAGAAGACGAACGAAGAATTTGTTAGCTTTCAAGGATGTCCAGGAGACAATGGATACGTTCAGTGGCGATAATTCCACTAATGCAAAAGAGTGACTGAAAGAATTTCAAGAATTCGCCGAACTTCGCGATTGGTCAGATACCCAAAAAGTGATATATGCGAAGAGACTTCTGAGTGGCCCGGCGAAGCTGTTTATCAAATTCAAAAAGAGTACTAAAACGTGGACTAAGTTCAAAAAGGCTTTCAAAGCGGAATTTTCTCTATCAATGGACAGCCATCAAATCCACGAAAATCTAGGTGAGATGCACAAAGCTTCGAGTGAAACATACCAAGACTAAATGTACAAAATGTTTGGGATTGATGGTCCTGCTAATATTGAAACATCATCGGTTATAAAATACATCATTGATGGCATTTAAGATGCAGAAGTGAATAAACAAATTTTCTACGTTGCCACGAGTCTAAAACAATCAAAGATGAAATTTGAATTCTAGGAAACAATGAAGGAGAAAATTAAAAGCCACAATAACAAGCAGAATGATGACAAGAGAAACATTGCTACAACTGCGAAGAGAAGAACCACATCAGCGCGGATTGTTCTATGAAGTCAAATGGAAGAAAATGTTACAAGTGCAACGAATTTGATTATGTTGGGTCTGCATATTTCCACAAAAAAATGTAAGCGTAACACTTATCGAAATCGGTTTGTAATACTGATAACGATAGGCCTTATACTATTTTTAACCCTCACAGTCTACACTTCCGAAATTTCCCGCTCAGCCTAGCTTAGGTTTTTTTGCAAATTAACGTATCGGGAAGAATTTTTTTCCAACTGTAGGGTGAAGTCTCACAAAAATGAATGTTTTGAAATTAATGAGCTGAATTCAACACTTACAACAAATATTTTCACATAACTGAAACAGCGATCTGGAAATATCGTCCGGGTATAAAACACCCAGTACAGGCTGAGAGGTTTCAAATTGTAACGAATGATTTATGGGCGTTGCTTGATACAGGTTCATATTTGACTCTTATGTGCGTCCAAAATTATCCAAAGATCGGGGCACCGTTGTCGGTAAAATCATTAAAATTCAAAGGAATGGATGCAAAGAATATGACACTAGGCGGTTTTTCAACAGAAATAGTTGTTTGTGGAGAATTTTATCAATTAACTGTACACGTAGTATAGGACGAATTAATAGAAACAGAACTTATTCTAGGTCGCGATTTTTTTCAGGATGGTAAAATACAGTTTCATCACAGATCCTGAATGTTGCGAAAAAGTAGCACAGATCCTGCCTGATTACAAATCAGAAAAAGTTTAAGACGTAGGAGTCAAGATAAACATTATTTCAAAAGATGATGAGCCGCTTTATCAAAGAGCGAGATAACTGTCAGCCACGAAACAGGAATATGCAAACGCGATAATGAAAGAATGGTTAGAAGCCGGTATTATACGACCATTAGAATCTAAATACTATGTGTCTAAATATCTAATCTATCTAAATAGGCTATGTGTAGATTACAGAATGATGTCAAGTTTAAGTTTGAAGTCGAAGAACAACAAGCGTTTCAGACACTTAAAAAATTGTTATGTAGCCAACCAGTTTTGAAACTGTACGGAGCGATCTCAATGCATAGAGATAAAGATCATAACGCGATTCAACCAGTATATTGTGCGAGTGGTAAAAGCACACCAGACGAGGAAAAGTTTAAGAGCTATGAGCTTGAAGTCCTTGCGATTGTAAAAGCATAAGAGAAATTTAGAGTTTATCTTTGGGATACTGAATTTAAGATTGTGACAGATTGTCAAGCTTTTACGATGATCATTAGTGAAAAGAACCTTTGCTTGCGAGTTCATAGATGGGCACATTTTCCTCGCGCCGTTCGAATATACCATATAGCACTGACGAGGTCGACAAATGGCACATGTCGACGCTTTAAGCCAAAATCCGTTGCCTGAGGTTATGTTGATTGAAGAATACTATGATATTATTATTGCTAGGTGTACGATAAAAAATAGCCTTTTATATACAATAGTTAATGACGATGTACTAGTAGTTGTACCAAAGCCGATGCAGTCACAGATAGTTAGACAAGCGCATGAAAGAGCTTATTTTGCGATTAATAAAACTCAAGCGATTGTAAAAAGAGACTATTGGTTTAGCGGAATGCGATCTAAAGTTGAGAAAGTTGTGCGAAATTGTATGAACTTTATTTGAGTTGAACGAAAACAGGGAAAGCGGGAAGGTATGTTCCTGATCATCGAAAAGGGCGAGTGTCCGCTGGATACTTTTCACGTTCCCTTCCGGCTACGAAGAAAGGCTGCAATCACATTTTCGCTATGATATATGCTTTTATAGAGTACATATGGATTTTTCCAACAAAATCTAGGAGCGCTGCCGAAGTTGTTCATTTGAAAAAGCAGTCAACAATTTTTGGAAATTCTTGGCGATTCAAATCAGATAGAGGAATGGCCTTCACATTGCTCAAGTTCCAAAGCTATTGTAAAGAAGAGGGGATTACTCATGCAGGTGTTACCACAGCTGTACTGCGCAGAAACGAAGTGGAAAGCGCTAATAGAACACTTATACCACTTTTAACGAAAGTGTCAGCATCAAAATCTGGAGAATGGTTTAAACACTGAGATGTTGCTCAAAAATATCTAAATGCAATTAAAAGTAGGAGTGCCGGAACAACGCCGATAAATCTGATGTTTGGAACTCCTATGAAAATGAGAGAAGATTCACAGATAAGACAAGTTACCGAGAACGATTCGATCAAAATGTTTCGAGAAAACCGTGACGAAATTCGGAGAGAAGCAAAAAATAATATATTAAAAATCCAAGCAGAAAATAAAAAGTCCTACAATAAGAAAAGAAAAGTAGCCAGAAAGTATATGTATGATGATTTGCTAGCAATTCTGAAAAAACAACTTGAAGGCAAGCTCAAGTTTCATGACGATCGCTGCAGAGTCGAAAAGGTTGGCGAACATGATGATCCAAACCTCACATCATTATCATAAAGTGCCGTACATTTAGGAGAGTATATGTGTAAGTATTGATAACATCGAGGCGACAACTAGACATCCGATGAAGTATAAACATCTTGGCTTTTCGTAAATCATGATTTTCTTCAAAGTCAGTGTTGCGATGAAACTAAGATGATTAAGACGTCATCACTCATTCTAACACGATGTCTAAATAAACAGCAATATTGACACTGACCTAGCAATCTTTATTGTAAATCCTGCATTCGTAACAAGTGACTGATTGTTCAAACAACAACAAAAATTAATTTTAAGCCAAGAAAGCTCATTTTGTACCAAGAAAAATCAATCTTCAACACATTTCATGAATTTGCAACCAAATAGTTGAATTTGAAGACAAGAAAGATCAATTTTTCACCAAAAACACCAGAACCAAATTATTTCAACGTTTAACCAGCTATAAATTGCAATATATTATTGGTTTGGTATTATATTATAATCTACTTACCAACAGAATTCAGTAATACCATTAAGGTGACGAGCAGAGTTACCAGAAAGATCTTCATTTTTCTGGTAGAAGATAATCAGATTTTCAAAGAATTTATTTAACTTCTACTGATAATTTTTCAGATCTCTCACATCTGTATATATACTAGTCATTATCTCATTAATGACAGAAATTAAGATAGTGAGGTGGAGTTGAGAAACCTGAGCAAAGCGTGAATCGTACTTTTATTGTGATGAAATATCCAAATTTTATTTGCTTTTCTCGAAGACCTTACAGTGGTTTAAGATCTATATATTGCCTAAACGTTTTATTTTTTAAATCGAAAGAAATATTTCTGAAGACAAAAATTTGCCATGCATGGAAATGCCAAATAGATGATAATAATTATAATTGTTGTTTATAACAACATCAAAGTTTACTGTATACTATTATATAAATGAATTTATTTATGAAAGTTGTTTAAAATTTTAAGTATAGTTTCTTGGTAACTGATCATCAGCCTACCACTAAATTATGATCCTTCAATGAAATCTAGTAAGGATTTCTAAGAAAATAAATTGTTTTCAGTAAAACTTTACAGGGACATGAATAATTCTCGACCGACATCAAATTCAAAGTTTTCTTCAAGAAGTAAACAATATCTTCGTCCAGTAAATTTTCTCAGAATCAAGAAATATTTCCAGTCCACAAAGAAATTAAAGCTTTCTGCAAGAGAGCTCAATTTTTAACAAAATAATTAGATTCACGAACAAAAGTATGTATTTTTAAGGAATAAAGATGTCATTTTGAATAAAAAAACAGTTGAATATAACAAAAAAGGCAAAGTAAAGTACTTGAAGCCTGAAATGAAACAGATTATCTGTCAAACTACAGTTGTATTTTGAGACATTTTTTAGTTGAAAATAAGATTTTTCTGCAGAAGCTTCAAATTTTCAGCATAAAATCTAATTTTCAACTGAAATATCCTAATTTTTATTCAGAAAGTTCTATTTTGAATAAAAAAAAACGTTTCTACAAAAGGATATAAATTTTTGTACCAAAAAGAAAAAAATATTTCATTGAAATTATTGAATTTTTGTTGAAAATGATGAATTTTGAATAGAAAATAAGGTTTTCAGCGAAAATTATGAATTACTTACTACTTGTATCATTATCCACCAGATAAGTGATTTTTCAACAAAATAAATAAATTTTGAACTGAGCAGTTACATTTCTAACAAAGAGGATTGATTTCATACCAAAAAGACGAGTTTTTAACAAAATACATAAATTTTCCACCAAATAGTTGAATTATCGACTAAAAAGATACATTTTTTATAATGAATAATTAATACTAATTAAATATAGAATAGTTAAATTTTTAATAAGGAAAATTAATTTTTAATCAAGTAAAATAAACGAGTTTCTATAAATCATTGAATTTTCACCAAAAAATCAATTTTCCATTGATACATTTTAATTTTTAATTAAATAGTTGCATTTTGAAGCAAAAATAACTTTTATAGAAAAAGAGATAAATTTTGAAGTCAAAAAAAAAATTTCATTGAAATGATCAAATTTTCAAACAAAAAAAAATGTAAACAAAAAAGACGACTTTTAACAAAATACTTGAATCCTCAACTGTGTGAATGAATTCAAATGAATTTGTAACTCAATTGATGAATGTTCAACTAAAAAAAAAAAAGACTTTTTACAAAAGCTTTGCATTTTCACAAAAAAATTTAATTCTCAACCGAATTATTTTAATTTTTATTCAGGCAGTTGCATGTTGAACCACAAAAAAATAAAATTTCAACAATAACATATCAATTTTTGAACCAAAAAGGAAAAAATATTTCATTAAAATTATTCAGTTTTCTAGTCCAAGGAATGAGTTTTGAACCAAAAAATATGATTTTAAAAGAAATCCTTGAATCCTAAACTTTTTGCTTTATTTTCTACCAAATTGACGTATTTTCAACAGAATAAATGAATTTTGAATAAGCAGTTACATTTCCAACAACTAGAATTAATGTCATACCAAAAAATACGATTTTTCAATCAAATACATGAATTTTAAACCAAATAGTTGACTTTTTGGCTAGAAAAGATAAATTATTAAGTAAAAATAGAACAATTAAATTTTGAGTTAAAACAATTGATTTTTAGCTGAAGAGGCAGAAGCTATTTTTCAACAAAATAAATGAATTTGTAGCGCAAGTGATGAATATTCAACTAAAAAAATTAATTTTATCCCACTAAAAAAAATGAATTTAGATCATAACAGCTGAATTTTCATCCAAAAAAGTCGACCTTTGATTTAATACTTACATCTTCAACTATGTGATTGATTTTCAACCAAATGGGTGAATTTAAAAAAAAATAAACAAAGCAGTTCAAACTCAAAAGAAGAAAATTTTTTTACAAATTTTTTAACTTTCAAGCAAAACGACAAATTTCGAACAAAACTGTTGAATTTTCAACCAAAAAGGATGAATTTTCAACAAATTGTTCAAGTTTACAGTTAATAAATTAATTGAGGAGCAAAAATTGTTAATTTCTAATCAGAAATGAAATAGTAGAATTTCCATATCAGGTAATTTCTGAATCTCAAATAAAAAGTGTCAAAACAGTTGATAGATTTCTTTGCGCAGCTGTATTTGCTTATTTTAAAATATACAGATTTTAGAATGGAATAGAAAAATAGAGAATTCACAAAAATTCGTTTCTTCATCATTAAAACAGTTATCTATTTTAATATTTTAAGGTGAACTCTGAAAACGAATACAATTTTTTAAAAAGATTTTTAACTTTATTTAAATTAGAAAAATGGCATACTGTGAAATTTGTTAAAAGGCTACGTCAACTCCACGAACATATGAATTTACAAGTCAATGATTTAACATGCAAACATTAAAATTAGTAACACAATTAATCCAACACACACAAACAAATATTAACAAATTATTAGAATTTTCTGTTCGATATTTTTAATTTAGGAACTTTTAATTAAATTAATTTTTTTTTAATTGGTACAATTACAAAGCTTCATATATGAGAAAGGGAAATATTATAGTTTTAACTGAAAAAATTATAATTTATAAACTGAGACGACTTCTATTAAATTTGAGAATAAGAATTTATCTTTTTTTGCTATAAATTTTTTTAAATGACTTAACATTTAATTATTTTGTTGAAAATTCCACAATTTTGTTAAAAATCGTCTCTTGTAGTTTCAAAATTTATCTCTTTCTGTAGTAACGTTTTTGTACTCAAAATGCAACTCTCTAATTGAAAATTAGAATGCTTTGATTGAAAATTCATGTATTTTGTTGAAAATATCTTTCTTGGTTGAAAATTTAACTGTTTTGTTAAAATTTTATCCTTTTGGTCTAAAAAATCAACAATTTTAATCAAATATTCTTTCCTTTTTGGTGTAGAAATTTTTTTTGTTCAAAATGTTTTGTGAAAATTCTAAGGTTTTGTAGAAAATCTGTTTTTTTTTTCTCTAAAAAACTCAACAATTTGGTATCAAACTCAACTACTTTGTGCAGAATTAATTTTATTTGTTGAAAATTCATCAAATTAGTTATGAAATCATTTTTTTTTTTTAATAATTGTTTTCCTGTTTAGTTGAAAGCGTATCTTTGTTAATCGAAAATTAGTTTTGTCGTGAATTTTGTTTGTCTTGAAAGTTCAAGAATTTGGATTAAATATTTTTTTCCTTATTGGTTTGAAAATTTATCTCTTTCTGTAGGAATTTTATTTTTCATTTATTTTCACCAAAAGTGAACTGATTTTTTGGTGAAAATTAAAACGTTTTGCAGAAAATTCGTTTTTTTTCAGCTGAAAAATTCAAACAATTTGAAATAATATTCAACTATTTGGTCTAATGTTTAACCTCTTTTTTAAATTCATTTTTTTAGTTGATTATTCATCAAGTTAGCTACCAATTTATATATTTTGCTTAAAATTAAACTATTTTATTGAAAATTAGTTTTTTTTTTTTTCTCTCTGGTTAACAAATAATTTGTTCAAATTAAATTTCAGCTATTCCATACTCAGATAAAAATTTATGTTCCTTATTTGATAATTTAACTATTCTGTGCAAAATTTATTCATTTCTAGAACATTTGTTAATTCAGTGGAAAATCAATCAAATAGTTAAGGATTCTGGTTGAAAATTTAATTATTTTCTTAAAAATTCAACAATTATTTTAAAGATCATCTATTTTGGTTTGAAAATTTATCTGTTTTTGTAAAATTATTATTTTCTTTGTTTAAAATAAAATTGTTTAATCAAACCTACAATTTTTTACGTGAAAATTAACTGTTATAGTGAAGATAAGTTTTTTCCTCTTTGGTTGAAAATTATTTTTTTACTAAAAATTGAACTGTTTTAAATTCAGTTGAAATTTTATCTATCTTCGTTAAAAATTAAATTATTTGGTTAAAAATTCATGTGTTTTGTTAAAAGTCGTTTTTTTTTGTTTAAAATTAAAAAATTTTGATAAAATCATTTTTCCTTTTCGATTTGAAAATTTATGTCTTTTTGTAGAAATTTTTTTGTTTTTTTTTAAATCTCTTGTGAAAATCAAAGGTTTCGTAGAAAATTCGTATTTTAAGCTGAAAAATTCTTTTTTCGTCGAAAATTCAACTATTTGGTGAAGAATTCATTATTTTGTTAAAAATTCGTCGTTTTTGGTGAAAAATCTAGCAAATAATTGAGGATTTGAGGATTCCGTTGAAAAATCTTCTTTTTCGATTGAAAATTCGAAAAATTTATTTGAATCTTTTTTTCCTTTTTGCTTTGAGAATTCCTGTCTTTTTGCAGGAATGAAAGAAGAGTGAAATAAGAGAAACAATGTCATAAATTATTATAGGAATGCTCAGAAGAAAAAAAAAATTTTAATTTCACATTCCATCAAGCTTTGATTGTATTCCCTAAGAATTTTTATATTTATTAATTGTATTCAGTCATTAAATATCAAAATCATTATAGAAAGCTGGACTACCAGCCAATACCTTTTTTCAATCCATGAAATATTTTCATTTAAGGAATTCAAATTATTGTTTAAATAATGCAAGGTAATTGTCGCTTACTTTTTTACAATTCAGTTAGTATAATTTCACTAGTAATTAATAAAATTTCGCGACTTTACATTTATAAAGAATGACACATTTTACATTTTCTCAAGGCTGTTTATAATTTTTATGGGATTCTCATGGATTTTTTTTTTTGCTTTATAATTCATGGTTCTTTACATATTTTTCTAAATACAAAGAATTATATTTTGCATGATGATAGATGTGAATTTCAAAAAATTATAAAGCTGATTATAAAACCTGAGATGCTTGTGAAACTTATAACTCAGTGTTTCTCGCGGGTACCATCCATTAAAGCGATTTATGGTTATTTTAATAGCAATTAACAAATTTTTTTAGTACATTTTTGATAGAATTTATCGCTCCATTTTATTGGTCATAAGTATTTTTTGAAAAAATTAATATTTTCTATTGAAAAACGAAGATCAAGAATAAGATTCACTGTTTTGTTAAGAATCGTCTTTTTTGTAGAAATGTTATATTTTTGGCTTGAAGTGCAACAATCAAATTAAAAATTAATATCTTTCGGTTGAAAATTAACTGTTTTGGTAACAGAGGACTGTTTGGCGCCATGCTCTGGGATCACGCCTAACTCTGCACCTCATTGATATTTTGTAGTTTAAGACTCCCTGATCAATAATCTACGTTTCTAAAAAATTAGAGGAAAATATTTTTTCGTCAGTTTCGCATGTAAAGTTGCTTCTTATCCATGCTAAGAGAGATATACCAACACTGTTTGGCTGTTTGGCCTCAAGCTCAGGGATCATGCCCAACTCTGTGCTTCTTTGATGTTTTGTAGTTTAGGAACCTCTGATCGATAATATACGTATCTGAAGGTTGAGAGATGAATATTTTTTTGTTAGTGTTTCATCCGATGTCGCTTTTTATGTATGCTAACAGAGATGTATAGACACCAGAGGAATATTTGGCGTCACGCTCAGGGATCATGGTCAGCTCTGGGCCGCTTTGATATTTTCTTTAGGATTTGTCTTGCGTCTAGTATCGTCTCGCCACAAACTGTGCGGGCTTTCTGCGATACTCATGCTCACTGCAGTTATTTTGGATGAGGAATTTTTTCTTGTGCTCTGTTGGAAGCTTCAAGTATCGTGTAAATGAGTGCACAGGTTCCCAAAGTTCGAGCGCACGCTTTGAGCGTACAATAATACCCTGCTATTGAATCGTCATCATGGTTAGGCTCATTTTCATCTGTCGCTATGTACGCGATCCATAGTTGATGCCGATTTGCGTTTCTAAACCGTGAATAAACTCGAACCCTGATTAGTCCCGAATCTGGTATGATGTCGCAATGTTGCACGTTCATTGCTTCCAACTGAAGCTTTTCTTCGACTTTTCTCTGTAGCTTGTCCTGAATGTACGAATAAGGTAATTTGACCTGATACACACCGACCGCCAAATCTCGAAGAAAGGCTAATATCAGACGAGGGAAGTTATACACGTGTTGAGCATTCAGCTGAGCCTATCGTTGACCACCTCTAGCCTGCGAATTTTCCACTTCTACTAGTGCTTGGACAACGTTTTCTTTACGCGATCTAGCTAACAATTGTCTAGCCAATACAGCATTAGCTATTACCATTTCAATATGAGGATAGTACATATGAATTAGTTCTACAGCGATGCGATAGAAGTTGCCGTTGACCGCATGCTGCACTGGTATGGTATGATCGAAGAACTTGAAGATGGTTTTGA